>BJKM01000366.1:40000-589528 GCA_015082035.1 Chaenogobius annularis
AGGGCATCAATAAAAGGAGTGGCCGGGTAAGGTGCTTTATTATTTAATATTTTGCATATCATTGCGTTCAGCTCATCATTTTGCACAAAACGCATATTATACAGGAAATAGAACATCTCATTCCAGAGATGCGCACGTTTTAACACTTAAAAAAATTTAAACATTTGTTAACGAGCTTGCCACGCTCACATTTGGAATTGTTTCAAAAATCAAAAGAATTAATGCTAATCAAGCATGGGTGTAGTTCATTTTGACACATGTTCAAGCTTTTTGTCTGAAAATCCAAGAAGGAAAAAAATAAAGTATGAGGTGTAAAAAAAAAAAAAAAAATTGGTGGGGGAAATTGTATTCCCTCAGATACAATTGTAATAAGTTCCTCGTCAGGACGATTCTTGTCCTTTGGCTCAGGGCCAAGTAACCGAAACTCTTTTTTGACAATTTTTTTCCGCGATAAAAAGTCACGTGACTTTTTCACATTAGGCCCGGTCACAAATGAACCCAATATAATTATTTTAGTTGTCTACGACAAATAGATTGTCTTTTATGGATTTTTAAAAATCAAATTTGGAAGGGGTGCTAGAGATCCATTTTATTAGATAGCCACAACATTTGCATATCATTGCGTTCATCTTGGAAATCTTCACAAATGTTCTATTAACATTTTCCAATTAAAAATGTTTAAGAAAAAAATTAAAAATAAATATTATTATTGCTGGGCCTAATAATGCATACTATGTGTCCTTTTTAAAAAATGCTCCTGAATATTCCAACTAAGTGGCCGTGAGTGGCAGAATTATAGGCTGTGTTTCTTTGCTTTACTCTGCCTAATTTTTGTCTGTGTAGCTTTTGTTTCATGTAAATTTACTTTACATGGCAAAATTTAAAGTGAAGTTGTTTCCCTGTTGTTGCTGCAACTGTGCAGAGCTTAGCTAGATTGTTTGCTAACGACAGTTGGAGATTTAAGACACCTCAGATGTCACCTGCTTAATCTCTATATAATGACACCATAATAGAACCATTATAGCCCCACCAGGTTATAGACCTCTCGATCTGACTCTGTTACATAAATCCTAGCCTGCACAATCTCCATAACTCCTGAGAGTGAAAGCAGAGGTCAGCTCCATTAGCGCCTTGTTCCCCTGCTCCTCACACATGGTGTAAACAGCACACAGCCTGTTTACCTTTGCTCTCTAATGCTCCGCTCATGTTTGGAGGAGCAGACAGGAGCTATGTGAGAGGGAGCATAAACTGTTTGGATCTCCGGCCCTCCCATGTCTGCGAGGTGCACATCCCATCGTTTTTAAAAGGAACTGCTAAACATTTCTGCGTAAAAGAGGTGAAAAAAGTTAAGAGGTTGTCAAGACATTAGAGGTAACACGTAAACAAAAGGAAGGAGAGCAGGAATTATTTCAAAATGTTTTTATTGGAAGAAAATGTGGTAGAGGTGCTGCTTGACTGCTTGGCGTTACATCAGTTAACGCAGATAGTTCCCAGCTACTGTTGTATCTAAGCAAGACACTTCACACATCTTATTTACATCATGTGGAAATTTGGAATGAATTGTAAATGAACTATTTTGAGCAATTTACAAATTGATGTAGTGGATATTCTGCATGAATTTACCCATTTGGAATTTACCCATTTGGAATTTACCCATTTGGAATCTGATAGTATTTTACTTTTAAAACATTTGATCAATTTTAATTATTATATTTTTAGGTGCAGGAACTAGTCACACATTCGCACACACACATTCATGCACCATTGTATGCAGACACTGAGGGAGAGGCAACACGTGTTCACAGTATTCAACTGAGGGAGCTGCAATCGAACTGTTTTATGTCCATGACCTTCAGAGGACAAGCACTCTTCCAACTGAGCTACAGCAGTCCTAATGTAAGCCTAACCTATTAAGAAAAAACGTTTGTTATAATTTGCTAGGATCTGCTATGTCAGTTGCTCATGTAGCAGACCTTTGCCCCAAGATGCGGAGCCAGGCCATGAGTATTGAGACATAGTCCCCCATGAACTTGAATGAACCCAAAAGCTCCAAAGTAAAATCTGAGTACCAAAGATAGTCAAAACTTGCCTTATGTAACTTTTCTGGTGGGAAACAAGCATCTTTTCTAATCTAACATAGTTATAATGTCATTTTTTTTACAGTTGTTTATTAATATGCACTGTCCTTATTAAATAAAATAAATAAAATCTGCCTCCGGCATGTCTCCATGGACATTAACCACAAACAATTAACATTATAGCACTTCTGAAAAATAAAGTTACAGCAAGGAAACAAAAATCAACCTGGCTTAGTTATGGAATAATAAAGCAAGAGAAACTAGACGAGCAGAACGTAACTGGAGAAAAAACAAACAAACCATGACATCTTTTAAAATAGTCTTGTCAGTTATAATAAATCAGTGATTCGCTTTGGACCTAAATCTGTAAAGATATTTATCTTATGTCCAAAAACGCCAATTTACAATTAATACAATATAACATACTTTACAGAACACATTACATGGGTAACAGATTAGCTAAAATGGGTTTTACATCAGAGAATTGCACACATTGCACTCAGAAAAGTATAAACACATTTATTCAAGTGGTTGCCTCAAGGGGCGACACTGAAAAACAGAAGAAAAACAGAATAAACAATGTTCATAGGGACTTGGTGATGTCCCAGCATCCCGTGTCCTTAGACAGATGTCCCAAGCGCCCCTGTGCTTAAACCCTCCTTCTCGGGCAGGAAAAACTACCAAACCTCTTTGGGAAAAAGTAGAAACCTGGAGAAGTTCCACAGTGAAAGACAGATCCGACTCCCTCGGACGGACAGTCAGACAGGCGTCAACTTGCGGAGCTGGATGCACTCAGGGGGAGAACCAACTCTTCGAGGCTGATGAAAAACTGTTCATATGGAGTATAAACTGTTTCTCCAGGCAGACCGTTTCTCCAGGCAATTGAGGAGCTTCTGGATGCACAGGTCATCGATGGAAGTGGGAGAAGAAGAAGGAAAAGCGATGAACAAATTGCAAGTGAAATTAAATGTTAAATATTGTTTGATAGAAAAGTAGTAAGAAGCAGAGGATAGTGCTCAAGCTGCCATAATTCCCCCTGCATAGTTGCTCCTAGGGCAACTATGCATATATATATATATATATATATATATATATATATATATATATATATATATATATACATTCACATATATTTATGCACACATACACAAATACACACACATATATATATATAAAATTCCCTTCTCACCCTCCTCAGGTGGTCTAATCCCTTTTTCTAAGCCCGGGTCCTCTACCAGAGGCCTGGGAGCTTGAGGGTTCTGCGCAGTATCTTTGCTGTTCCTAGTACTGCACTTTTTTGGACTGAGATGTCTGATGTTTTTCCAGGGATCTGTTGAAGCCACTCCTTCAGTTTGGGGGTCACTGCCCTGAGTGCTCCGATGACCACGGGCACCACTTTCGCCTTCACCTTCCACACCTTCTCCAGCTCTTCTCTGAGCCCTTGGTATTTTTCCAGTTTCTTGTGTTCCTTGTTCCTGATGTTGCCATCACTTGGTATCGCCATGTCAACTACAACGGCTTTCCTCTGCTGTTTATCCACCACCAAAATGTCTGGTTGGTTTGTCATTACCATTCTGTCAGTTTGTCGAAGTCCCACAGGATCTTGGCTCGGTCATTCTCTACAACCTTTGGGGGTACTTCCCATTTTGACATTGGAGTTTCTAGTCCATACTCCGCACAGATGGTCCTGTACACTATGCCAGCCACTTGGTTATGACGCTCCATGTATGCTTTCCCTGCAAGCATCTTTCACCCTGCAGTTATGTGCTGGATTGTATCGGGGGCCCCTTTGCACAACCTAGACCTTGGGTCTTGTCTGGTGTGGTAGATCTAGGCCTCTATTGCTCTGGTGCTCAGGGCCTGTTCCTGTGCAGCCATGATGAGTGCCTCTGTGCTGTCCTTCAGACCGGCCCGCTCTAACCATTGGTAGGATTTCTTGATATCAGCCACTTCGGTTATGTTCCGGTGGTTTATCCCATGTAGGGGCTTGTCCTCCCATGATGGTCCCTCCTCCATCATCCTGTTCCCCATTGCCTGAGACATTCACTGAGCACGTCATCTGTTGGGGCCTTGTCCTTGATGTACTTGTGGATCTTGGATATTTCATCCTGGATAGTGGCTTTCACACTCACTAGTCCACGGCCTCCTTCCTTACGGCTAGTGTACAGTCTCAGGGTGCTGGATTTTGGGTGGAACCGTCCATGCGTGGTGAGCAGCTTTCGCGTCTTAACATCTGTGTTCTGTATCTCTTCCTTTGGCCACCTTATTATTCCTGCAGGGTATCTGATCACTGGCAGGGCATAGCTGTTTATTGCCCGGGACTTGTTCTTGCCATTGAGCTGGCTTCTTAGGACTTGCCTTACTCGTTGTAGGTATTTGGATGTTGCCACTTTCCTTGTTACCTGTTGTGGTATTTCTGTGGAAAAGTACCAAGAAATAAAGAGGTAAACAGAGTTTGTCGTTCTCAAAAGGTGGATCTTTATTTACTCGTGCACAGTAAATAAACACTTTTTTGACAGCTCCAGTCAAAATGAAAACAACCCTCAAGGGGTTGGCCGGAGCTAAGATAATATTATCTGATACATAGACATGACATTATTTGCAACCTCAATAGAATGACATTTTACCATTACCATCCCCTCTTCTGATAATTATGAATCATGTTTTATTATAAATCACATTAACAACAAATCATCCTCATCAGTCAATTAATAACCTGAAACTCAAAGAGATAGTAAATATATATATATATATATATATATATATATATATATATATATATATATATATATATATATATATATATATATATATATATATATATATATATATATATATATATATATATATATATATATAGAAGAAAGTTAAGGACAGCTGATATCTGCTTTTGTTCAAGTTTCACCTCTAAGAAGGCTGCATTAATGCTACACAGCACTTTTCATAGACTGCAAGTTTACAATAATCGATGCTCATTTATAAAAAATTAGAGGAGAAACCTTTAACCAGAAATGTTCAAGGTATTTATTCCATTTTACCCTGGTACTTTTGACCACTGAGTATCTCATCTTCACATTACGGCAAAATTAGCACTTAATTAATAAGAATCCAAATTAATAACGATAAAACTTATCAATAATAAGTATAATATAAATGTAATAATAAGTAATAAGTAATAATGAAAAGTAGTAATAGGTAATGATAATATAAAGGCAAATTGAGGGTGTCCAGAAAGGAATTTATATCATCTTCTTTATTGTCTGGAATTTTTTTTAAATATCTTTTTTTAGAAGGATTCAAATGCTGATTGAATTTGGTGTTGTTTGGTTAAGATTACATCCCTTTGCTTGTCCCGTATTTAAAGCAATTGTTCTTTCAGCTTGTGTTTTTTTAAGTTTCAAAGATAGTAATTTAGAAAATTTGGATCCACTCTCATAATAGCCTTGTTTCGTAAAGAGCATTTTCTTAACTATTTCCTGTGATGTCAGATCATTAATAACCCTCTCGTATCTTTTTAATTTCTTGAAACATTTTAGGGCACCCCTTTTTGGCATGGTTTTCCTCCAACCATTTTTTTCTCCGAGTTCATTTAGTTTTTTCCGCTTTTGTTTCTTTTTTTCAGAGGCTATGGCTATAATTTGTCCTCTCAAGACTGCTTTGGAAGCATCCCAAAGGATGGGCTGAGACATTTCCCCGTTATAATTTTCCTCCAGATAAGTCTTAATGTTGTTGGACATTTTTTCCTTCAACAAAGGGTCAATAAGCAGGCTGGCATTGAACCTCCATAATGTGTTTTTTTTTTATCTTTCCTCCAAATCAACATAATTGTAGATAGGAGCATGATCACTTAGGTCTATTGTGCCTATATCTGCTTCAGTGATTTTAGATCTGTCTTTATTGAGACAAAAAAAAAAAAACTCTGTTCTGGAATAGATTGTATGTGCGTGGATTCCAATCGCCACCACAATAAGGATTCCATCAGAGTGGTTCACAATCAGGTCCATGACATCAGCATAGAAAGTAATATCACTCCCAGGTGGAGCATAAACATTTAAAAGAGCGAAAACCTTTCAGTTAATGTGCCCCTTAACCAGTACATATCTGCCTTATTTTTCCTTAAATTCAAAACTCTGTTCATAAACAATTCGGTTTGAAATCAAAATTGCAATTCCCCTTCTATGTTTGCGTTATATGATGAATAATAGGATTTTTTATGCAGAATTCCGTTCGTTTTTGATGTTAAGTGCCGTTTAAATGTATCTCTACAATGTCTATTCTTTCTTTTCTCATTTTTGTTAAGATTTGTGCTCATTTGATTGGGTTCAGTATGCCATTACCATTGAAGGATGCTACTTCTAACACTTCTTCTATGCCATTGGGTTGGTTGTATTGATTGTACCGTTGATAACTCCGCTGATAACGTTTTTAATCTTTCTGGTCTGAAACAACAAACATACACAGGAACCATAAGAGCACAGAACAGCTGAAAAGGTAAAGAAAAAAAAAAGGTTCATGCTGGAAACAGGCATTGAACCCAAAACCTGATTTTTTTTTTTTAAAAATCGTAAAGGGGAGGGAAATCCAATCTGAATTAAGGGCGAATTAAAAACTCGCACTCCTGACACCAAGCATCAGAACGAACTGGGTATATAGTCTCCTTAGCTCACTACACCCACTGCTGCATTCCAATTTCCCACTAATCCAATCCTCCACCTTTGGCACATCGATGAGTAGATGTATTTAAACACAAAGATGATGTACTAAAGCAAACAACCAACATGGGGCATGAAGTCTGATGTTAAAAAACAAATAAATCATGTCACTATCATCAGTCTCTTCATATTAACAGAAATGTATCACCATGTGACCACAACCCGAACTCACATAACCCACGTTGGTGGCTCCATCTCTCATGGTGTTAAATTCTCAGTGCTTTGCATCTTCCTTAGGAGCACATGTTTTTTATCTTCAAAAGTCACCAGTAGAGTCGCGGGGAAAGAGAATCCATGTCTCAGTTTTCTCTTCCTGCCAATGCCAATGCCAATGTATCTACAAGCATGATACTGTGGCAACCTGACAAATATTGTCATTGACTTACATGGGTTTTGGTTTACAAACATTTTGAATAGGATGAAAAAAATTTACTTTGGTGTAGACAAATAAGGCAAGGCAAGTTTATTTGTAGAACACAATTCATACAGAAGGCAATTCAAAGGGCTTTACACAACAGGAAAATGCATTAAAATCCCAAAGACAATGAAAGAAATCTATGAGATCGATGAGGGCTGTAGTCTCCCGGGCCTCGATACCCCCATCTAGGAAATAAATTAGAATAATAATTTAAAAAGAGTGGGAGGGAGGGGCACGAAGTCACGAACGCTGATGTGTCTGACCTGGATGCCTAAATAGTGTAGTGACAGGAAGGGGCATGAAAGGGGTGTGTTCCTGCTCCAAAACTTAAGATAACAAACTTATCTTCATTTCTTGCCATTCTAAACAAAAAAGCCAATGACGGCATACTTTTAGGTGCAAGTGCGTTACCGTGGCAACCTGACAAATACTGCCATAGACCTACATGCGTTTTGGTTTACAGGCATTTTGAATGGGATGAAAACATATACTTTGCCATAAACAGTTGGAATTTGGCACACTTAGGATTAGAGTTGTGCTCTTCACCGTGGCTTGTACTCCGGGGTCGCAAGGGGGGCGAAGGCCTTTATCGCCTTACTCGGCATTAATTGTGTTATTATTATTATTATTGTTATTATTATTGTTCACTGTTCACTCCAAAGTTTTGTGTCAGAGGTTTGGGTCCAGACGGGACTTGGGGCCCAAGTCAGGTCACGCCCCATCAAAGTCGAGGAGAAGCAAATCGGGGCCTAAATCGAGCAAATGAGCCTGTAGTGCACACCTGGGCATTTGCGGCCCCAGGGGATCAGGCCCTCGGCCTGTTTTAATCCGGCCCTACTCCCCCCAGGAATCATATGTGTTTTACTCTTAGTTTCTCTTATTTTTAACTGTCTTGGCGCTGTAACATGTGTCTGCACTTGTGTCCTTAATAAAGATAACATGAAATTAATGAATAATAGATTCAGTAGCCAGTATTTTACAGAAAAGTGCTTATAATGAAAATATTTTTTTACACCAATGACCGCAGGCCGGCCCTCCGCCACTCACCTGGATTCCAATATGGCCCTCGAGGAAAAATAACTGCCCACCCCTGCTGTAGTGTGTACCAGACTTAAGGCATGAATGTCAATAATTTTTACTACAAAGCAGGACATCAACAGACTAAGTACACTTGTTGAATGTTTTAAGATTGTATTTCACAAGAGAAGTATAAAGTTTTGGGCTAATGGGCAAGTGTGTCCTTCTTGATACATGTTACCTGTACAATGTCTAATGTTTGCTCACATTCTAGTGCGGTATGGAGATCATCATGCTGTGGAGGGGACCGGAGCTGCCCAGAAAAGCAAACACCATATCCTGCACACACCACTGGTCACACTGGTCAAACAGCATCCCTCTGTCTCCATGACTGCCACACAGAGGAAACGTCTGAGGGAGGTGAAGAGGTTAGAAGAGCTTAAAACAAGCACTGCTACTGAAAAAATGGAAATGCATACTTTCTGACTTGAAATAATTTGGTAAATATACTTTACAAACTAGACTTCCTTTTCCAGTTAGGTATTGGACTGCCCTCTGTTGTCAATAGTGGGAAGGAACAGTAACAAACAGTCAACTAATTAAGGTAATAAAGCCATGTGTTTGCTGTCAACACAATTTGACCTTGAACCCTTTTAGTTTATGGACTTAAAACCTGTGCAGAAGAAATCCAGATTTTTACCTGCGACACAACAATCTGGGGAAATTTGTAATTTTTATTTTTGAGGACGACAAGTTTGTAAACATCATTAATGAAGCAACGATGTTCTGAGGGAACAGCAATATAACAATAATCAAAGAAGTCAATTTGGCAAAAGATGTATAATTTTTAAGGAAGGGCATCAGATGTGACGCCACCTTCCCATGTGACCAAAACAACCCCAAAAACAAAATACAACTTTGTAATATCTAATGCTCTAGAAATTCAACTATAGTCTTCTTTAATATGGGAGGTTTTTTTCTTCTTTTTCACATAAAAAAATCAACGTATATATTTGCATATTTCTTAATATTAGCCATTTCACATTATTTTTATCCAGGAAAACAAACGATACAATAATTATCGCCAGAAGAGTTGGTTTGGTGGTTTGTGTTCCAGCCCTTAATAAACACTGTCTTGGAGCTATGACCAGGCCTATACTAAAACTGATGTCCCTGCTCTACAACTATGGCCCCGGGCATTTTTCATTTTGTCTATGCTCTGAGAAGGACATTAGGGCAGCCATTTTTAAGCGCTATCGAGAAGCTAACCAGGCAGTGACACAGGACTCAACTCTGTAATGGCCTCTGTCCTGTCACACGTGGCCAATTGTACTGTCTGTTGTTTTGTCCTCCCATTAAGTTTTATTATTATGTAGGAAATTGATTTATTGGGAACACCAGACCATACGCAATGTGCAGTTTTGCCCCGTTTTATCTGTTGAAACTAGCAGCCTATGAGCATGCTACCCACTATTAGCAACTTTATGTCAACAAGAGTTCAGGCCTTTTGAGCTAAGCCTGGTTAAATGATTAATGGTTGCTTCTGGAAGGGCACTTGGCACTTTATTGTTATTATTATTTGTAATTTAATTGCAATAAAATACTTGTGGACAATTCCAGGCAAGAACATCTCCATGGATACAAACAGGTGGCATACACGCCACCAAAAACGTTAAAGAACACTTTAGATGCAAAATTTACTTTTTCCTCTCTTTTAACCATGTCCTAACATTATCTCCTTATCAAAAACACAGCGTCTCTACTCCTTCTCTGAGCCTCAGGAGATCGCTTTCAAATGTCCCAGCTTTGTGATGGTAGAGATCCGGAGGTCTCCTGTGCTGTTTTTAAATCTATACATAATAACCAGATTCATTCTGAGCAAGTCCGAGAGCGCTAGCTTTTTCTCATTATAATTCCCTCTGCAGCCAGTAGATGGAGTGTTAACCCAAATCCTGATGAGGAACCCCCTGACTGATAGAAAGTCATAAGTACTCCTCAATACATACATTATTTCAAGTTATAAAACATGAGATGCCCAAGCAAAGAGCATGTTTAAAAGAATAATATTATTCTTTATTTGTATTGTTAATAGCCATTACACATACTCTTGAGTACCGGTAGTTTGGCATCTCATGTTTAGAAGTAAAAAGAAAATTACATTTGGCTCTCTGCATATTTCCCACCATGCTAGCTGTGTAATTTCCCATTACTTCCAGTAAATGGTGCTACAATACAACAGTTTAAGATAAACATTTCACCACATAGGCTTGCAGGTTATCAAAGAGATTCTGAACATGCTGATACAGGTGTGAATTAGCACCTGAGCTTCAACCTGGTACAATGCATCTCTCTTGATAAGGTTAATGTATATTATGCACTGTATCTGTCTCAAATAAATAAACTAACTTAACAGACTAGTTTTGACTCTTGGAAGGGAAAACATTTTCTAACCAGGATTCCTCAAACTAAACTCAAGGTATATTTTGATGAGGGAACAATGTCCAAGCATGGTTTGAAGCTCAAAAAACTCAGTTTGGTATAATTTGCCTTTTAAAAGCCAATAACGGTGATTCCATATATCATATTTAAAGTGCCTCTGTTTGAGAAACACTATAAACTATTCAACATAACATGTATATAGTCTCAGTGATGTGTATGCTTGTAATAAATGGTGCATGAGTGTATACAATGGGAGATCATAATCAGATTATACATCATGGGTTTTTCAGTTGCTCTGTACACGCACTGTACATGCTCTGTACTCGAGCTGGAGCACACATGGAGTATTTTAAGGTAAAATTGATTCAGGATTCTAAGTGCCAGAGTTTTTCCATTCAATAAATGTGTCATTTCTCTCCTTCTGGTTGAATTTCTCTCGTGGATTTGTGTAGCTGTAATGCAGAGGGCTGGAGAAGCTCAGAGTTGCTGGTCTCCATGGAGAAACAGCTGTGACAAACAGAGGCTGATATGAAAGAACTGCTACTCCCACTTAACATAACAATTGCCAATGCATTGACTCCGGGGCACAAAATATCAGAAAAAAGTATTAAATAACTACTTTGGTATTGCAGTAGTGGTATTGTAGTATTTTAAAGGAGCCATACTATATATGTGATGCTTTTTTCAGGTGCTTAATAATGAATTATACACTGTGATTACAGCGCACAATCGCTGTGGCATAGTTTAAATAAGCTTCTGAAATATTAAAAGATATATTTCCATCCAGTGTTTTTCACCAATTATTCTTGTAATGATATTGGGAGAGTGACCACTGCATGCCTTCTCCAGCTCATCCCAAAGACTTGCAATGGGGTTCAGATCTGTAGTAGATTAGTTTCTTCTTCTCCTTAGATTTTTTTTCATACTAAGACCAAGTTTATTTTGACTTTATTGTATTAGTAAATTCTTAATGTATGCCTGCCTTATTTCATTTTATTTTATTTTACAGTCACTTCAATTCAATTCAATTTACCTTTGTAACGCCCAAAATCACAACAGTAGTTGCCCCGAGGGGCCACAGTGGGGAAAAAAAACAACAAAATAAACAATGTTCATAGGGACTTGGAAATGTCCCAGCATCCTGTGTCCTTAGACTGATGTCCCAAGCTCCCCTGTCCTTGGACCCTCCTTCTCAGCCAGGAAAAACTACCAAACCTCTTTGGGAAAAAGTAGAAACCAGTAGGAGTTCCACAGTGAAGGAGAGATCCGACTCCTTCGGACGGACAGGCGGACGCGCCTCAATTTGCAGATAGACGGTGGAGCTAGACCCACTCAGAAGGAGAACCAATTCTTCGAGGCTGATGAAGAACCGTTCATATGTAGTAGAGACCGTTTCTCCAGGCAGACCGTTTCTCCGGGCAGTCGAGGAGCATCTGGATCCACAGGTCATCGATGTGCCTGCTCCACTCCCATCGGGGAAGTGAGAGAAAAAGAAGGAAAACCGATGAACAAATTGCCAGTGAAATTAAATATTAAATATTGTTTGATAGAAAAGTAGTAAGAAGCAGAGGATAGTGCTCAAGCTGCCATACTTCCCCCAGCATAGTTGCTCCTAGGGCAGCATAGCTGGGAACTGTAGGTTTTTTTTGTTTCCTAACTGGCCTGACCATAAGCGATTTCAAAGAGGAAAGTTTAAAGCCTGGTCTTAAATGAAGAGACTGTGTCGGCCTCTTTAACATGGACAGGAAGCTGATTCCACAACACAGGAGCTTGGTAGCTAAACGCTCTACCTCCTACTGTGCTTTTAGAAGCTCTTAGGACCACCAGAAGTCCAGCAAGTGCTCTGTTTGGATGATAAGGTACTATCGCATCTTTGAGGTAGGATGGGCCAGGTCATTTATGGCTTTGTAAGTCAGGAGGAGGATTTTGAATTTGATTCTAAACTCAACAGGGAGCCAGTGAAGAGACTCGAGCACCGGCGTAATATGCTCTCTTCTTTTAGTTCCTGTTAGTAATCTTGCTGCTGCATTTTGAACCAGTTGAAAGCTTTTTATGGAGTTTTTAGGGCATGCTGCGTGCAGAGATGACAGTAGTCTAATCTAGATGTTACAAACGCATGGATAAGTCAGCATCACTCTTAGGCAAGATTTTTCTGATTTTGGCTACATTACTCAGATGGAAATTGATTTATGTGTGCTTTGAATGAGAGCTCTTGGTTAAAAATAAGTTTCGTACAGTGGAGCTGGAGGCTACACTGACACTGTCCAGTGTGACTATCTGCTCAGATAAAGCGTCTCGTAGATGATTAGGGCCTAGTACGATGATTCTCCGGTTTTTAAGAAGCAGATAATTAAGTGTCATCCAGGTTTTTATATCCTTCACACAAGCACCAAGTCTGTCTGCTTGATCGGTCTGATCGAGTTTCATTGATAAATACAGCTGTGTGTCATCTGCCAAAGCGGTGGAAGTTAATGCTATGCTTTCTGATAATGTTACCTAATGCAGCATATAAAGAGTAAACAGAATTGGACCGAGAAACTGAACCCTGTGGCACACCGTAGGTTATTTTAGAACAGGGTGAGGAGCTCTGGTTTACATTAACAAACTGGTACCTATCCGATAAGTAGGATTTAAACCAAGCTGTCCCTCTGACACCTACATCAGATTCTAACCTCTGCAGTAGAATGTTGTGGCCGATGGTGTCGAATGCTGCAACTGAGGTCCAATAGAACCAGGATTGAGACCAGTCCATCGTCAGCAGCTAATAACAAATCATTTATGACTTTAACTAATGCAGTTTCAGTGCTGTGGTGGGCTCTGAACCCTGACTGGAAAACTTCAAATGAGTTATTGTCCTGTAGATGGCAACAAAGCTGTTTAACTATAGACGTTGCAATTATTATTATTTTATTATTCATTGTTTTATGTTGCACCTTAACATCGAAACAAGTTCCTATGTTTGCAAACTTTGTTTCATGACAATGGCAATAAACCTTTTGTAGTGACCTGCAGATGACCTGTGAATGTTGCCATGGCAATAGGACTTCGGGACGTAAGGTGCTGCCACGTACAACCCCCAAATGGAGATTTAAGACTTTTCTGCAGGAGCAGAAACTTCATGCTTTGAAAGTTGGAAAAAACTTTTTCCATCGAATGACTGTTTTTGGATTAAAATGAACTCACAGAGCCATTTTCTCTCCAAAGACAAAAGCTAAAACGCTAAAAAGACTAAGTGGTTTTAAAAAACAATCCTCTGATTGCAGACTTTCTCTAAATGATAAATTTACTATACATAATGTTATTCCGTTCATTTAACGGTTTTGTAACTTGTCTTTTGAACAATATTTTTATTTTATTTTATACTATAGTAATTTAAAATTGTTTCTTTGTAACCATGTGGCCTAATGTTAATGCTGAAGAATGGCAGCATTATTCCGGATCTTTTTTTCTGATCAACTCTGACTCAGCATGTCGAACAGTGGTGTTAAACCAACCCCCCAGGGGTCTGTGAGAGAGAGGAGGAGAAGACAAACTCAGTTCCATCAGATCTTCAAGAAGGAAGTATCTAAACCAGGGAGATGAGGGCTTATCTCTGGCCTAGCGATGCTAAGCTAACCCACGGAACAAAGAACATTTCAGAGACACGCCTGCGGAAGCTAACTTTTCTCTCCCTTAAATATGATTTAAAGTGCATCATGCAAAGAACCCTTTTGCAACTTTTCAAGTCTACAACAAAACTTTGGATCCAGGAAGAGTCTTTTCAGACCAGCCTCATCAGTGAGAATCAGTGCAATGGCCTTTTTATCTGAGGAACGTCTCAGAGCCAAGGAGAACGCAGATCCCTGAACCTGATCCAGTGCTTCTTTGGCCTGACACCGTCAGAGCCTGGAGCTCCAGAGCAGCCGTGCCCTGCCCTGTGTGTGGACCGAGCAGTCTCTCCCAGCGTGAACCCTGAGTGAACCCTAGATGCGACACAGACACACAGGCTCTTGGACACAAACTGGCCCATCTCCTCAGGATCAGGCAGCTTCCTCTGGTTCTAGTATGAGTGCATTTCACAAGCTGGATGATAAGATCATCTTAGAATTAACTCACACACAACTCGCTAGATCAAGTACAATCATGTCTAGCGTCTCGATCTGTGATTGACTCATTTGCATATTCCATATTCATATTTATCTGATTAATTATTTGGTCAATAAATCTTCAGAAACCACATTTGGTAAAGTGTTTATTCATTTCCACTGTGCTGTCCTCACGACACGTGACTGTGTGAAGCTAGACAGCCAGCGAACCAATAAAGAAAACTCCGTACACAAGGCGTTCTTTTCTTGCTTTATGGAGGTATCTTATGCCCAAGTGAAGGGTATGAATGAATAATGAAAGAATGAATGAATGATAAAAGACGAAAAGTTTCCCAAGGTTCAAACAAATAGAGCACATTTCAGCGTGTAAAAGAGCCGTTCAGGACTTCACTTTTGCCGTGGAACTAGCTTGTTTATTACCGACAAGAAAAACGTCCAAGATCCTCTATGTGCGCAAAGGAGCACTTACTCTGCGCTGAAACTAAAAAGATCCTTAAAGGAGAAGATGTCTTACTCTGATAATTTTACCCAAACTCTTCTAAACTTTGTAATATGAAAATCAACATATTTATTTAACAAGCATGAACCTTTTAACTAATGTATTACTCTTATGGAATTATTAATGTCTTCTGACCCAAAGACATGACACTCCCCGCTTGATATAATAATATTATATCACCACAAAACAAAAAAAACACATGAAACATGACAATGTGACATGGCATATTCAAACAGTCTCTGGAAAGTAAAATTATAATCTCTGAGACAGGTCTAAGGAACACCTTCGCAGTCCCGTTTTTTCACAAATCCGCACTTCTACTTGCGAACTTTCTTGTCATTGCTGGGGTAAAGTCTTTACTACCAGCCCCATGGCCATTCGTTCCTGTGCGCCTTGAGCATCCTTCAGGAGAAAAACATCTCCTTCTCTCACGTTTGGTTGGTTTTCAGTCCATTTGGTGCGTTTCTGTAAGGTAGAACAAATATTCTCCTTTCCACCTTTTCCAAAACGTGTCCGCCAGGTTGTTGCACATGTTTCCATTCCATACAACTGTCCAGAGAAAGGTTTCCAGATGGAGCTGACACTGCCGCTTGACTTTTGTGTTAGATAACATCGCTGGAGTGAGTAGTATCGTTGGACAGTCCGGATCGGTAGATATTTGGTACTAGAGGCCTCGGCATTCAATAATAGCCAATTACCTCAGCCTATAAATGTGCTTAAAACCTCATGTGTAAGACATGTTTGAGCATTTTTTAACAACATTGCATCTAGGATACGCCTAAGACCACCCCTATGAGACGTTCCCAGGACCCTCCCCATATGTGGATGCATGCGGAGGGTTAAATGTCCATGGAGCACCCCTTCTCTCTGTCGGGTACCTTCCCACTGCTGACTTGTCCGTATCCAAACCAAGTTCCTTACAAGCTCCCACAAAATTATTCCCTCGAATAATCGAAGGGCCGCGAATAGAGAGAAGAATCTCCTTAACGCGTTTATAAAGCTGTCTGTGGACTTCGTAGTTTCAATAAGTTCAATGTGCACGGCCCTTAGTTGTCCATGCATGAAAAAATCACTGCCCCACCGTTTGTTTAAAGCACTACCGCCTCTTGTGCGGCGTGTAACCACAGTCCATGGCCCCGAACACATCCACACCCTACTGTTGGTAAAGGAGGCTCTACAGTATGTTACCGATCTGCGGGCAAGTACTGACATTTTTTTGAACTTGCATTTTACCTCGTAACTTGCGGCAAGTGACACAGTTGTGTATTACAGAAGACACAAGCCGCTTACCTCCAACTATCCAGAAACCAGCCACTACGGACAGCTCCTTCCGTATAATATGTCGTCCTTGATGAGCTGATTGTTCATGGAAGTGCCTTAACGAGAAGCTTGGCAATATGGCTGGTGGAAGGGACAAATCAGAGGGTGCTTTTGCATTTTCTGTTGATGTTGGCGGAGGAAAGACGCCCCCAACGCGCAGTAGTCCTTCTTTGTCCACAACTGGATTGAGCTTTTTAAGTGTGTCATTTTTTTGAGTTGATCTTTTTTCCCTCAATAATCTTTTTTCAATGTCTCTTTGTATGCATCATGCTGAACTGATCGTATGATAACGTTTTGGCTTGAGTGAGTTTCTTCACGCTTACACATTCTTTGCAGACTTTTCCATCCTGTCTTTTGTTTGAAAGAAAGGCAACAACGTGAATAAGTTTGGCTATCGCTTTGCATGCTCGATGTCCAACTTGAGTATCTTTTGAGGCGTTCTGCTCCTAGCTGAGACTCTGATACTGCAGTTGTGAGCGTTTTTGACTTCCGAACGTATTTCTTTGTCATTTTCCGGTTCAACAAGTGAGAATGAATTGTCTTTGTGTGACTCACTGTGTTTGTCTGAATACAGAAATCTTGGGCCTGTGAACCAGTCACTGTTTTTTAAGTTCAGCAGCTGGAATTGAATCTAGTTGCCTGATCAGCTGGGTTATTAACTCAGTTGGCACACATAGCACCATTGATCAGGTTGTGTGGATAACCTGATGCGTATGTGACACGGTTGGCCTACATACATGTAAAATCTTTTAGAGGAGTTGTGTATGTACCCGTAACACAATACGACTGTCAGTGAAAAACTTTAACATTCTCGATTGTAATGTCCATCTCGTCTCTGATTAACTCGTACATTTCGACTGCTAGTACGGCAGCACAAAGTTCTAGCCGTGGGATAGTGTGAGCAGGTCGAGGTGCGAGTTTGGACTTCCCCATCACAAAACCTATGTGGTACTGACCGTGACTGTCTAAAGAGCGCAGGTAAGCTACTGCCCCCAATAAATGCTACAGTAGACGCATCGGAGAAAATACAGAGTTCATTACTTTTCATAGCACTTAACGAACCTGGACTGTAACATCTTTTGATTTTGAATATCCTCAAGAGCTTTCAAAGAGTCTTTCCATGAGATCCACACCTCCTCTTTTTCTTGAGGAAGAGGTGCGTCCAATCTCTTGCTTCAGATGACAGTTCTCTGAGTAGTACCTTGCCCTGCATGATTACGGGAGCAACAAAGCCCAACGGGGTCATAACAGGCTATTTACAGTTGACAGTACTCCCCCTGCGTGTGAATGGTTTGGTCTCATTGGATACAAGGTAAGTGAAACTGTCAGTTTGTAAGTTCCAACACAGACCTAAGCTCCTTTGACTGGGAGAGAGGATCCACTCCAAGATCCAAATCTTTCAAGTCCTTTGCACGGTCTTCCACAGGAAAACGCTTCCATGACTAGGCCTAACATTTAGACGCCATTTTGTGGAGTCGCAGTTTGGATTACTGCTAACATGTTTTTTGTCCTTGTTTAATTTAGGTCGACTGCTTGCCTCTGGTCAGTGACGACAGATGTGAGCCCGTCGTTTCTACATAAAACTGTCTCTCGACAAACTGTTTAGCGTCTGCTGCCATGTTCTTGCTCACCCTCTTGTGCTGCCCGCTCGCATGCAGTAAATAAAAGCAACAGCAGGAGACGGGCCTGTTACCAAAAACCATTGCACTTTCATTCTATATTCCAACCACGTTCTTATGTGATTTGTTCATTGTCCTCAAACCAGATGATACCGAAGATAGTCCCTGTGATCTTCGCCACACTTCAAAGCCAATTAAAACATTTGCTGCACATCAGCTGTAAGGGCTATCGGCTCTTTTTCTAAATCGCAACAGTACTCCTCAACAGTGAGTTGTTCAGGTCGGGTCCACTGAGTAGCACTTGATTTAGGGATGCTACCATCACACTCTGCACTAGAAATCAAAAACGACGCGGATTTGATCTGGTTTCTGCGGGTGGTATACGCCAAATGTTGGCACGGTACCCTAGTGTTCTTTACCTGCGGGCCAGACGGGTGGTGCAAGTTCGGCTTGATCGTTATCTAGCATTTTCTGCATGAACTGGATGTTTTAGTGAATCTTTCATTTCTGGTATTCTTTTCTAAAGTCTTTTTGAGAGAGTTAGAGGCGTTTTAGCGGCCTGATCTCTATGCTCCGGGGCCGTCCTTCTCGTGAGAGCGAAGGGCAAAGGAGCAACCCAACTGTTCTCTTTTTTCTGGCAAACTGCATTGCTCCCATAAGTGCTAGAAAGGTTTTGTCATCTATAGACAGTGCTACCTCAGTTGGTTCATCTGACTCAGTTCTATGGCAAAAACAACAGGACTGGCCTAGTTTGTCTAAGTTCTCTGTTAGTGTCCACACTGTTTGTGACGTTAGTGTGTATTTGCGTTGTAGACTTGACACTAAAGTCCTCTTTTTACTGTAAAGACGTTTGGACATGGCCCTCAAATAAGGTTGGCGCGCCGTTGTCTAACATGTGTGCTCTTATACACAATTGACCTCTGTTGTGCTGTGAGCTTTGCCCTACACATACCTCTCCCACTACCAACCCAACCAAAGTCCAGTCTCTGGGCCATAAGGAGCATTATTGGGTCCGTTGATCTGCTCACGTACCTTCTGAACGCCTGAGGATGTTCTTTCCCAGCAAAAAGTGAGGGATAGGAGCATGCATGATCGACCAGACTGGATTTGTTTGCGATTGGTAAGAAGGTAGAGGCATGATCCTTAGCAATCTCAGGCGAAGGTATTTCAGATCTGTCGGTCCGGCACAGAGTCACATTCAATCAAAGGGAGGCAGCTCTGATATGTGTCTTTCCATCCATGGACTGTAATGAAAAAGTTGACAGCTCTCCTGCCTGTAGTTTCATGCTTTTCCTGAGCATGGTTTTTAGGGTGTAAGGAAGCAGGCGTGCGTTTTTGATTTCAAATAGGTTAAAGAACTCTGTTTGGCCAGGACCTATTGCTCTGTTCGTCAAATCACTGCATACATATTAAGCGCTCTGTCTTTTTGGCCTTCTGGATAGGCTTTCACTAAACAGATCTTTAGAACAAGAGCGATGCGGCTTTCACTTCCGTACCCACATACTTCCGTGTGCACTTGGAGACAACTGCGGGGAGGACTCTCTGTTTGCGCCTCAGTGTCTGCCACTTTCTTGAGGTGTGTCAGCTTTTTGGGGACAGGAGTGGGACCTGGATGAAGTGCCCCGAAATGTGCTTCGGGGGTGATGGTTTGCAGTCGTGACTCAACCACACTTTTATTGGACTGTCCACGCTTTACATATCCTTTTATGCCGATGGCACTGGTTATTTGCGACTGTCAGCCTGAACCACAAACTTATATACAGTAAATTTAACGTTGTGTGTGGGGGTTACTCTTTGCGAGAAAGCTTTCTATGCAGCCGTCAAGTTGGCATTCCTGAACCATGTCTATGCATATATATACTTGCATATAATATCTTGGCTTTTGGTTTGTATGGAGGTTCAGTGTTCCAAAATGAAGCTTGATTGAACAATTATTTAATGTTATTTGTTATTAATTCATTCTACATTAATAGCACAATTCATTCACTTAAATGGTCATACGTGAATTACAATGTGGCAATACATTATTTAATGAAACATTTAAAGCTGAATATTAACAAGATCATTTATTCAATCTGATTTCATTGTGGTTGGTATAAACATTAAAAGAATCTGTCAGACTCCCTCATCAAACTCAGAGGGCGGGATTTAGGCTTCTCTGTCCAGTCCATTTCTCTACAGAGGCGCACGGCTATTACTGTGATGTTACTCAGATTAGCAGGAAACTGTGGACACGTATCCAATATTGTTCCTCACACAAAATGCACTTTTGAGTATTGGTGGATGTCCCTAAAGCCCTGTGGCACGTGCCCAGTGAAGCCTGTCACTTCCCGGTGTCAGAGCAGCACAAAAATGACCAGAGCGGCACAAACATGACCAGAGCGGAACAAACATGACCAGAGCGGAACAAACATGACCAGAGCAGAACAAACATGACCAGAGCAGCAGGTATAGCAGAGGCAGGCCCACGGGGCGGTGCAGGCTCCCGTTGTGTCACTGGGCTAATGGCTTTCTCTACGGTCCATCCGGACCAGAACCTCCCGCCATAAGAAGAGTTTCTTTCCCGTTGGACTCATCAAAACTTCTTAACACCGGTCACTTTAACTACAATTTAATCAATCACTCACAGCACTGTTCACTTTCTGCGCTGTCCCAAGAATCTACAAAGAAGTTGGAAGCAGATCATTCTCGTACAAAGCCCCTTCTGATTGTAATAGGTTACTGACTGTATATCCATAAGATCTGTTACATCTTTCAGTCTATTTAAGTCTTCTTTTTTGTATACCTTAAACTCCTTGCTATTGCTTTCATAAAAGTTTCAAAGGTTTCATCTGTTCTTAAAAAAATAAAGTTTCATCTACCATTAGGTACTATGAGCCCCCTTGAAAATGAGATGGCAAGGGGTTTTTTCAACAACACAATTCAAATTCTATAAAATACAGTAAAAATATAACCGAGTAAGTAATTACTGTATGGTCATTTATTTGGAAATTCCCACCTACACTGGACAATCCTATCAGACACAGGTTTGCAGATACTGGAAGTAGAGTGGATTAAGTGTCTGGTCAAGGACACAACAATGGCTCTTCAGAACAGTTGGCCAAACTCTATCAATCGAGGTACTGCCGGATTTGACCAGTTGAAAACTTCAACTCCAAAATAAATGGGCCAACCTAAACAGCCAAATTTAACCATGAAATGTTTGTGCTTGAACTAATTTGAAAAATGTTGTGCTACCTCGCCCCAAAAACAGCTGACCAGTGCATTTAGCTTGTGTCAATCTTTTCCCCAAATGACAGTCAGAGATGTTTAAATGAACGGCATGAACTTGGGCCACTGTCAGCCCCTCACCGTCTGGTCACAAACCGCTTTAGCCTTGTGTGAGAAGAATGCAGGCTCACTGACAGGACACAGATGTTGTTTGACATGGGTCATCCAGGCGGCACAATTATGGCTCTGCTGTGGCTAGTGCACTTGTCAAAAAGTGTCCACCAATTCATTATTTATATACAACTCCATGGATAGAAACATAATTGCCGCAAATTACAGCTCGCCGAAGCTTAGCAATGATGCAAGCCAACTCTGCGTCGCTGGCATTAGTGACTCATCAAACTGTGCAATGGGTGGTTGACATACGGCTAATGTAGAGTCTGAAATACCATTAGGCGATTGTCATTTCACTCCATTTCATCATTAAAGGCACTGCACTGTGTGAAAATGCTGCTCACTAATAGGTGAAAATCACTGCGGTTTGTCAAATTATGCGGACACTAAAAAGTAGAGGAAAAATGGGTTGAAAGCAACTAAATACTGTGCAATTCAAGTATTTTTTTCTAATTCATTCATTTGGCCTTGCGAGCTAAGTAAATATTAGCAGTGAGAGGTAATAGTAGTACAAATATAGCAGCAGTTGGTAGTAGCACACAAGCTATTTTCAAAAATGACCAAATTAAGCTTTATATATAGTAGGTGTAGCTTTTGTGAATAACGACACTTTTCTATTCACTATAGCCTCAGAGTCAGAGCTCAAGATTGGACTTAATAAATAAATAATCTACAGATTTCAATAGTACAGTTTATCTGTGAGGATCCATTAACTGTGAAGAAAACCTTGATTACTTGACTGTGAACTTAGGCCCTTTGTTTGGCTGATTCTCCATTTTGTGCCCCATACAAAAGAAAAAGCATTACACACAAAGTACTCAACATTGTGTAATCTTTACAAAAGTTGTTCTTTTACATTATCATAGTATTCGTATGGCATACAACTCTCAGCTTTAGCAGCCTTTTGAGGCTTTTCCCTTGAAAAAAATAGACAATTGTGGAATATATAAACAAAAATAAAATTCAATGGCACTCAAATGTTTTACATTTCAGGTTAGTAATTTTGGCAACACATCTCAGATAAATTGGTAAGTAAGTTTCTGTATGATTTATTTTTATGCAGTAGTCCATGGTCTAATATTGAAACAATTTTGCTCTGGATATAACCAATCACTGCAAACTGTGAACTCTCAGAAACAGATTATCAATTTAGTTACAACCTAAAGCAGTGCTTAATTTGTAAATCAGACATTCTCGGGAACAAAAAGTGGCTTTGGGCAGGGTCCCAAACATGTTCAAAACTTTACGAGAACACACTTAATTTTTGAGCATAAAGGCTCTCAGAAATGCCAAAATACAACCATCTAACCCCATTTTAGACAAATTAAAAGATAGAATATTTGTCAAGCGTATACTTGTGTTGCACGAAGATGTTCATTCATTCGGATTCAAGGCACAACAGCACCAGCTGCAGTCGATACACACAGGATTCCCTTCCTCACGCTCACTCTCTGCACCTGATCAGTGTACCTCTGCTTTAACAGAAATATATACGTTATAGTTATTATACCTGTTACTTCATCCCAAAAGTATTACATTAGAAACTGCATTTGTGTGATGAAAGGACTTGTGAACACTTCTAAACACCTTTAACTACAATTTAATCAATCACTCACTGCACTGTCACTTTCTGCACTACAACTGTAAATTTAACTGTAAATTCATGTGTACATAGTACACAAGAATTATAGTCTACAAAGTCTATTTTTATCTTATATAGTAAATTTTCATTTCATTTCATTAATTAGGCCCGAGCGCAACAAGATGGCGAGAGGCCTATTAGTTCAATTCAATTAAATTTATTTTTGTAACGCCCAAAATCAAAACAGTAGTTGCCTCGAGGGGCTACAGTGGAAAAAACAGAATAAACAATGTTCATAGGGACTTGGAAATGTCCCAGTATCCTGTGTCCTCAGACAGATGTCCCAAGTTCCCCTGTCCTTAAACCCTCCTTCTCGGCCAGGAAAGACTACCAAACCTCTTTGGGAAAAAGTAGAAACCTGTAGGAGTTCCATAGTGAAGGAGAGATCCAACTCCCTCAGATGGACAGGCGGACCACCACAATTTGCAGATAGACGGTCGAGCTAGACCCACTCAGGAGGAGAACCAATTCTTCGAGGCTGATGAAGAACCGTTCATACAGAGTAGTTCCGCAAGGCCGTGCGAAGGACACTGCGCACAATGCAACAACACTATAAAAATGAACTACTTCTAACATCCTCACTCCGGAAAAAAGTTCTTTATCAAGACCATTACCACATGCACATCCACACACATTGTATATCTTTTACAATGTCCCTGTGGCCTGGCCTATGTCGGCAAAACTAAAAGGAAACTGAAACAGAGGATCAGCGAACACAAAAGTTCCATCAGGCGCAATGACAGGGAATATCCTGTGGCGGTTCATTTTAATGACCGTCAACACAACGTTTGTACGCTCCGCTTTTGAGGTATTGCACATGTTCCTCCGCCTCCAAGAGGAGGGGACCATGACCTGTTATTAAAACAACGTGAAGCATATTGGATCTATACCTTGCAGAGACTGGCTCCTAAGATGATGAATTCAATCTCAACATTTTCTTGTAATGGTTCTGATCTACGAGACAACCTACAGTACACATGTATTTTTTAATGAAACTTACAGGGTTTTCCCATCGACCGGTTAGCTTTATTCAATACATCGATGTATACGTTTACTCTGCTATCAATTTTGTATTGTATTGACCACTATGATTGACGGATGTAAATTGTAATTAATGTTATCATTAGGTGTCACTGTCTCGTTTGGGTACTGAAATGTATTTTCGATAAATTTGATTTTTATGTTGCATCTTAACGCCGAAAAACAAGTTCCTATGTTTGTGAATTCTGTTCATCGTAACAGTGTCAAGTAACTTACAATTAATATCCATGAATCATCGCTGCTGGTTCAAGTAAAGAGCTCTATTCAACCTTATTTGGCATGCAAATCACCAAATGCACCCAAAACCAGTGTGTATTCTCCTCCACGGCAGAAGCACCAAAAAGACACACGTGGGCAGTTGAGTCACCCCTGTGTCTGCTTCATCACCTTTACGAAGCAGACTGAGGCAAACAGTGCATTTACCAAATACATGCTGATATATGGACATGACAGACATATGCACACTACATGACAGCTCTCGTAACATAACTGCACTTACAATTAGAAGACTAGCAGATGGATATATCCACACACAACGCATGTAACTCCCCACTGTTGTCATTTGTTTTCACTCCCATCAGAAATAGTCTACAAATAACGACATATATCCTTAAATCAAGCCCTGACCTAAAGGCAATATAAAGCCACTACATATGTGTACAATTTCTGTTGAAATTCTGTCTAAATTGTGATCTAGGCTCTAAAAATATTGTACTATCTGTTTTGAATATCGCCCACTGCACTAGATTTGCAAAGTTCTGTGTTCTGTTGTGTTTTCCCTCTACATTTCCCACACTTTTTTTAAATTGAAAAGTACAGCAGGTCGAATTGAAATCCAGATCTGATAATGGTACATGCGGCGGCAGAAGGGGCTGGGGGGATAAGTGCCTGGTCTTTGTGAGCAGGAATACAGGACACTTTGGCAGCTCTTTGTTCCAGCATTAATGCAGTAAGGTTTCCATTTTGCTGTGGTCTAAGGGCCTTTACCTCCATCAGCCGCCAGATAAGTGCCAGTCGCATAGAGAGACGGGAACACAAAAAGGAGCAAGCTCTGAGACAGAAGGCTTTTCCCAAACATGGTCCTTTGAATGTCAGCCCATCAACATCACAACAGTCCAGTAAAGGATTTCAGCCCAGATTCCAAAGATGTGTGTAGGTTTAAAGTTCTCTGCGTCATTGTCAATCCAGGTTTAGAAAAACAGTAATGTTTTCTTTTTTTCTGCATGCAGAACTTGGGAAACATTCTACTGTGCATTTTCATTAACCCTGCAGAGAATGGAAAAAAATTACTAATATTGACCAACAGACCACAGTGCGTATCGAACACCCATCCAATTTTTTGACGTTCCAAGTACAATTGCAATCTCTCATATGCGCAAGACATCTGCTCAGGAAATGTTCTGAATGGATAACCCACCTGTCAATCAGAGCCATCAGGAATTGTGGAGATAGTATATATTTTCAGACTATATGTCTTTTTTAAAGTAGCAATATACACACTTTTACAATACTTTACAAACCGTCCCATTTAGAGACAATTATATAAGTTTATACAAAATGGATAAATGTCCGACATGAAAACAACTTTGTCTTTTTGGGACTGAAGAATTTGAATATACACAATGGCCACCTAAATACCTTGATTTCTTTAAATTAAATGCAAGACAAGGTCAGTAAAATAATCCCCACTCCTACATAATACTGGGTCATGGCTGCGAGTACATTAAAGCATTACTTGGAACAGCACTGAACACTTAGAGCCAGGACACCCACCTCTGCACCTCATCTTTGAACAATCAAAGGCTATTCAAGACAGCAATTTCCCACAGGCTGAGTGTGCTAATGCAGCCTGTTACCAAAGCACTCTGGATCACGGATCTTTCACTATGTACTGTATCTTTACTATAGTCACACGCTGTAATATGCTGTAATGCCACCTTTTCAACACCAGCAGGGAAAGAGCCACCTCCTTCTACCACTAAAAAGTTATGTGTGCGCTATAGCTGATCGCTAACACATGACATGCAATAGGAAAAGGGATTTTTTCCCAAAATCAGAAATATTTTCGGCCAAGGGAACTTTGTCAGTCTTAATTAGATACAAATTTAAGTCTAACTTTGTTAAACTTATCAACTAGGAATCTCACAATTCGGTTTGATTTGTGTTTCAAGACCTACGATTCGAATGTGACACATTTCTGTCACGATTCTTAAAATAATGAAAATTGTCATACCATTATTCCCACTTTTGGTGCAAGCTTCTTTACTGCATAAGGAAGTGTTTCTGCATCTTCACCTGCTGTAAATGTTGGTGAAATGTTTTGCCAGATTTAAAACACACGCTGTTGACCACCGTCGAGAAGGATTGAGACATGTGCATTTCATGACATTTAAGAATCGCGACACAAAGCATCGTTCCACACCTAATATTTACAGTCAAATCTAAATGTAACCTCAGTTTATGATGGGTTTGTACAAAAAATGATAATTAGCAAAATGAGGCCTGAATAGCTTTAGAATGGTCTTGATCTATAATACTGAAACCACTATTATGTTTGAAAATGTATTGTTTTAGATTTGTGGAATTGAAATCGGTATCTAGTATTGAGCCTTTAATATTTAAAAAAAGTTGGAAATATTAGTATTGGGATAACACTAATGAGGCAAAAGGCTTTTAATAGTACAAATCCAAGCAAATTGAGTGTTGAAATTAGGGGAGTCTTAATCACGGCAAGAAATATTTTACTGTTACATATGACCACATAAGTCACTGCCACTTACACTCAAGACATCTATTCTTTCTAGTCAGCCTTTGGGACGAGGGATTAAGGAAGAAACGGGAGAAATGATAGCGGGGGAAGAAAGCTCAGTTGTGGAGACAGTTGTGTTTTGTGCACAGCCTGGCACTACAAACGCCATTTCATTAAGACTAGAAGGTCAACTTTATCCATCTCCCTTGTTGAAATAAATGAAAAATTCCGTGGCAGCAGGAGTATTGTCATTTGAAAGACCAGCACTGATTTACAGGCACCATAAAAATAGTGAGTTTTGAAACCACCCATGAGACACAGACGCTAAATGTTAAGCCTTTAATTAGCAAGTGGTAAGAATACAATTGTGAGTTGTTGGACATAATTACCAGGTGTCTGCGATAAAGGGAATGTTTTATCTTTATTAATTAGCACATTGTTACCACCCACCAAGAAAATATGTGGTATTATAATGTCTCTTTCTGAATAAAAGTAAATGTGTTTTCTTAATGAGAGGATGAGTGGAACATCTATGAAATCAAAAGGGCATACATTAAAGAAAAAATTAAATTTACTATAGTATAAAATAAAAATAGACTTACTATGTACACAAGAATTGTGCAGAAAGTGACAGCGCAGTGAGTGATTGATTAAATTGTACTTAAAGTGTTCATGAGTGCAGGCGTGAGGGGAAAAAGTGTCTTTGTTTGTGCATAGAGCGGTATTCAAGAGGAAATTAGTCAATTATGATGTCATTTTTACCAAAACAGTACATCATCACAAGAATGAGATCACGATTCGATTGTTATCACCAAATTGCCTTGAATCACTCCAATCGATGCACAATGCCACCAAGGGCACCTTTTGACATTTCATTTTCTTAGGCAATTTAGGCATTCTAAATGACCAAAAACACATTTCCTTGTAGGCATTATACGCTTAGCCTGTAGCTTAAAGTGTGCAGTTAAGACATGCACAGGATGGAAATGGAACACTTTGGACCAGTCCATACCTGAAAAATAATAAAAGAACTTTGCCACCCTTCAACTTTTATATTTGTATAATTTGTAAGTAATTTGCCTTAATGTTACCTCTCCTTTAAAATTGCATATTTCTTTTCCCGGTTCGTCTGATCTTTCCCCCAAACAGAGCAGGGCAGACAGACACGTGGGACCTCCTCTCAGACTGGTCCCTGTCGATGCCTGAATAATGTATGACGGATCTGGAGACATCACTTAGAGATGCTGCCAATATCAGCTGGGCCGGCCCACCAGAGGGTGCTGCCCTTTAGCACAACCTTTAAAAGGTGCAGGATTCCCCCATGCACACACACACACACATCCATGCTTGCGCACACAGTTGTATGGAGAGACTCAATGATAACATTCAAATCAGCCTTTCAGCCGCCACAACAACCTAAATGGAAGAGCCTTAATAGAAAAGGCAACAACATTTGCTTGTATAAAAGAGATCATGTGGGAGGCCAAAACATTTATGAGTAGACAGAAACTAGTAAAAACAAAATGAACAGAAACTAATACAGTGAACTTTAAATGTTTTTTTTTTTTTTATTAGTTCAGTAGCCTATTGAATTGGAAGTTTTATCTTAAACTAGGGCTGGGTATTGCCAAGACCCTCGCGATACAATACGTATCCCGATACAGGGGTCACGATACGATATATATCTGATACATGTATATTCAGATACAATTCCCACATTACGATACTTATCCTGATATGTTTTTGAAAAAAGGGTAATTTTTTGACTCTGGATAAGAACATTTATGAAATTTCATGTTTATACACAAAGCACTTATTTATAAATCAATTATGCTATAATAACTTCATACATCCAACCAACTGGTCAAAATGAATGTTTATCCACAAAGCACTTATTTATAAATCAGTTATGCTCTAATAACTTCATACATCCAACCAACTGGTCAAAATGGAAATGTATAGAATACATTCTAGTAATGTTATTGATTTGTGTTTCTTGCCAAACAATTAGCATGGTCATCTTCTGCAGATGCAAGATCAGCTTATCAAAAGTACTATTCCACCTCGTTTGCACGTCAGTCGTTGGTTTGTGTTCCGGCAGATTGAGCAGCTTCTGCTTTTCCTTCAGGACTGTACACAGCACGTCCCTCTATACTAATACAATTTATAATAAATTAACATTTAAAAGTATCGGTACAGCACACGTATGCCAGGCTCCAAGTGCAGCTGGCCGCAGAGATCGATTCCCGACTCCCATTATTTAATGCATGTCCTCCTTTTCTTTCATTACCCATTTCACTCTCATCTGTCCAGTCCAATAAAGCCTACGGGCCAAAGATAATTTAAAAATAAATAAATAAATAAATAATCGATTGTGTGACTGAGTCCGTGACGATATATTGCCATATTGATTTTTGGAACACAACCCTATCTTAAACTCATCTCAATGTTATGTCTCACAGTTCTTTCGACAATAACATTGATCCTAATTTTTGCCTTATTTTCCTAAAAGCAAATACCTGCTGCTCCACCTGCTGTATTGCTCTTTGCATTTTCTTCTCAATAAATCAGAGATTTCTACCTCTCACCCACAATGCGCCATCGTCAGCATAAAGGCTTCTTCCAACAGAGTCTTCATCTTTAAAGATGTAATTTATCATGACATTGAACAGAATAGGGCTGCACACACTTCCTTGTGGGATTCCATTTTGTACCTCAAAAACCTTAAGAGTAAACTGTGCCTACTCTGGTTTGAATTTGTCGGCCAGACAAGAAACTCCTTACCCAGTCAAACAACTTTCCCTTCACACCACACTTACGCAACTTGATAAGGAGACCTTGCTTCCAAACTATATTGTATGCTTTCTCCACATCAAAGAGTACCGCTTCTCCACATCAAAGAGTACCGCAATAACTTTTTCTCTGTTAGTCTTGGCTACTTGGACTTTATATTCTTACTCTTACTCTTACTTTATATTGCAGTATTTAATTCAGCCACTTGGGTCAATTCTCCTTCACGCAACTGACAGCCAGCAGTTTTCATTTGGAAAGTCTCCCAATCTGCACTTGCCAATTTCCACCTCTGGATCTTTGTCCCTCTGCCCACGCAGCTTTCAATGCCAACTATAGTGCGTATGGGATAGTGATCACTTCCAAACGACAGACTACTGAGAACTTCCCAACTACTAATGCCCATTATCTCCTTGGACACAAGCGTAAGAGCTATTGCACTTTCTGTATTGCTCACAGACAAACCAACTGTCTTCGATCAATAAAATCTTCCACCACGAACCCATTTTTATCTGTACTTCTACCTCCTCACAAAGTGCTGTCCATCCATCCATTTTCTACCGCTTGTTCCCGTTGGGGGTCGCGGGTGACTGGAGCCTATCCCAGTGCCTTTGGGCCTTAGGCGGGGTACACCCTGGACAGTGGCCAACTCGTCGCAGGCAGGGTAACACAGAGACATAGACACACAGACAACCATTCACTCTCACATTCATTCACTAGGGTCAATTCACAGTTGCCAAATTACCTAACACATGCATGTCTTTGGACGGTGGGAGGAAGCCGGAGAACCCGGAGAGAACCCACGGTAACACGGGGAGAAACCATGTGATGTAATGTTCGCCCAGGAATCGAACCCATGATTTCCTTCTTGGGAGGCGAGAGCTCTAACCGCTCTGCCACCGTGCACCCAAAGTGCTGTGTGCATTTAAATCACCGCACCAAACGGTTTTTCCTTGAACATCCTTGCCAATGCCATTTAAATAATCTAGCGTTTGCTCATTTCACGGGTTTTAAAAGTTCACTACAGTGACAGCATCATTACCAAACCAAATTCTAATAGCCATAGCTTCTAGCGCTTTACTCACAGTGACAACAGTGTGAGGCCATTCTGAATAAACATCGCTACACCTCCGCCTCTACCCTGCTCCCTGTCATTACTTACACTTGTATGTCCTGGTATTATAAACAACCGTCTAGGTTGTAGCCAAGTCTCCTGTACACAGATCACATGAGGTTTGTCCTGTAGCAACAACATGCTTAAATTCTTGGCCATTGGGAAGGCTTCGTGCATTCCATTGTAACACAGCAACTGCCATTAAAAACCAGCAGAACATGTCGGCAAGAGGGAATTTCTTTACCTTGTTTTTCCGAGTGGGGAAGTTCGTTACTCCTGACTCCTTTGCAGCGCGTTTTCTACTTCTTTCCACTCTGGATCCTTTGTTCCAAGGCATCTTCCTGCGGCTTTAGCGATGATCCTGCCCTTTTTAGACTTCTGCGTTTGAGCAGTACAGTTAATAACTTCCACCATAAAGAGGAAAAAGTCCGTCCTTTTCAGAACCAAGACATCCTCAGCACTCTCGGAAGCCTCACCTTTGGAGGCTCCGCACTCCCTTCTTCTTTGTTGGCGTTTTATGGCGGTTGGTATCCATAATGTTACATTACCGCCATTCTTTAGACATTATTCATCAGTCCCCATTCTTTATTTGTTGTTGTTGGTGCCTCCAACGGCGGCCGGCAGCCAACCGCAAAGTCTCTTCTTCTTTGGCTTTCCACAGCGACTGACCTCCATGGCGCCACATCACCGCCACCCACTGTAGTTGTGACTCGGAAATTTCACTGCGGCTTATATACCCTTATCTTCAAAGCACATGTGATGTCATAAATTACTGTGATGTCACAAAGCACACTATCATGCAAAGGCGGGCGTGCCCTTGCAAAGAGGAAAGGAAAGGAATGTAAGTGACATCATGAAGAAAACTATCATGTAAAGGCTGGAGCACCCCCTACTGGACGCTCCACTAACTACAAGTGCATGGAAAACAAAAATTACGGGGCCTTTTGAACAGCATACACACATAATCGTGTTAAATATATGTCCATCAACACAAACCTGTATAATTGCGCTCTTGAGTGCGGTCATAAACATGCCAGACCAATAGTTGGCAGTGTTTGCCTAAAAGTTAGACCCAATCTATTCAATGAGAGTAAGCCTTTTCTCGTCGTCACTTCCACAAAACATGACGCCAGATTTAGCGAGTGGCATGCCTTCTATGTGGAGAAAGAGATATTACTGAGATATTACTGACTGTAAAGCACTCCTGTGCTCCACGACAAGAAGCAGGGGCTGGATTTGCAAAAATCGAGCAAGAAAAAAGCACAAACAAAAGTAACACACTTCTCAAAGGATCCACATTGTCCACTGTCAGGCATGAACAAGGACGTATATGTGACGTGTATTCATGAATTGTGACAGATAGTGACGTTGGGACCTTAAAACGCTTTTTACCCATGTCCACACTCTTTCCAAAATCTTCACTTTGGTTGGAGTTTTCCAGAACCACCGTGTTCAAGGGCATAATCCTGCGGTTATGTGTGGATGACAGGTATATGCGTTTTATCAGATACCCGGCTACGTGGGGACATGTCCTCAGTCTCCTCTACAAGTAGCCATAACAATTTAGGAGATGATATGATTTACTTGTTCTGTGTCAGAAGGCCTGGGATATAAATATGCCTCAAACACTGCCTCAGTCTGATGTCTCTTAAATGCCATGCAACGGATTGAGTGTCAGAAAGTTTTGTGGTGAATCATATTTGCGTTTCCATTGAGATCTCTTGTTGAGACGGGGACTTTGACTTTTAAAGGTGTGTACAAATGGATGGAGCAGGATACCATGACCTTCCTGTCACAAAGTGTTTGGGAATGGCACAAAGGTAGTGCTCCATATTGATTTTATTGATGAACTATACAGTGTATTTACAGAGCAAGCAGATGCCATGGTTTTTTTAAGAACAAAGACCGGCACAGACTTGCTGGCCCAGTGTTTTCTGTATTTTCTATCGTTCATTTGAAGCTTGCTCAAAGTTTTGTAGCATATGCGCTGTGGGCAAGATTTGAACAGGTTACTCTCCAGTTTGCATCCATGCCACGGTTACCTTTGGCGGTAATCAAATAAAAGGCTTATTCACTCTACAAACAAAGAACAGTCCTAGTTTGTGAAGCTTGTTCACTGACAATGGCAATAAAGATTTTTTAAATTACAAACATTACCTGTGTTTTTAAAGTGCCTGGGAAAGGGCATTCACCAGCCACAGTTGATGTGGACCCAGTGGCTTTCTATGTAATGTAATAGCAGAACCTTGGCAGAGGCAGACACACTCCTACTGCGTGTAATGCTGCACAGCTAACCACCTTTCTGCCAGCTTTCTGGTCTAAAAAAATAAATCTGCAGTTCTGCTCAACAGTATTTTCTTTTTACAGTACCACATATTCAGATTTCCCGAACTTCTTCCCCCTTTCCCAGACATTGTAGAGTTATTTCTTTATGTTGTAACTACTCTCCACTGTCAACAGTTGGGGGATAGACAACAGCAAAGGAGAATAAGAATAGCCCTGTCAGATTTGGATGTGACAGGACACAGTTCACCTGGAAGCCACACTGTAACTATAGAGCTGTATTCAACTCACTCTCCAGATGCTACTAGGAATATCCTTTTTCTCATGATCATGTTCATTCGAGGCCTCTAATATTATATTTAAATATAATGAAAAACAACCAATCCTAAAAATTTGAGTTTTAAACTAAAATAAATTGGTTTCATGAAATAAATTCCTGAGTTTGGGTTGTTGAAACACTAAATTGTATTAAATGTGTTCAAGAAAGTGCTACAAGTTTGGGCTAACCACAAACCCCAAAATAGGAGCTTCACATTTTACCTCTATTCAGTTTGCGTTTGAAAACTCCCAGATTACACATTTACATTTGTCATTACAGTGCCATTGCTATACTCAGTGTTGATGTGCAAAGCCTCGTCTTTGCCCTAACATTTAGAGTTCAAAATCCTAAATGTTGAACATGATGTTCTTTGTTTTATTGGATCAACAAACACACACTTTCCTAATGATTTTGTTCCCAACCATTCAACAAATGTCAATTGCTGACTTGCTCTTGCTCTTCTGGCGCAGCACCAAAAACGGTCACTCAGATGTCTTTGTAACATGATCATGGAGTGACACCCACTAGAGGAGGACATCGATATTTCGACATGGACTCTGAATTGGGGATTTAAGTTGTCTGTACAGAAATCCCAATTGATTTGTTTCTCTAATCGGCATGAGAATGTCTCTCTTAAACTGCATGGGCAGGTACTTGAACAGGTCAGGGAAGTGAGATTCCTAGGAGTCATCTTTGACAAAAAGCTTAATTGGCACATTGATAAGACTAGAGATAAATGCAAAAAGGTGAATAATCTGCTGCGTAGTCAATCTGGCCGGGACTGGGGAGCTAGCAGGAAATCGCACCTAACTATTTGTCTGGGCTATGAGAGCAGCTATTGATTATGGCTGTATTGCTTACATGTCTTCAGCTGAAACAAACGTAAAGAAACTTGATGTAGAACAAGCCCAAACCTTGCGTATCTGTTCTAGGGCTTTTAAGACGTCCCCCGTCTCTGCGATGCAGGTTGAATTGAGAGAAATGCCAATACAGATCCAGAGTTTAAAGCTTATGTTAGCTTATTCGGTAAATGTGCAAGGACATACAAGCACTCACCCAGTGAAGAAACTTCTTAGAGAATGTGGGGAACATCATGAGGCTGACGATCGGTGTTTTAGCTGGGTAGGAAATGCAAAAGCATGACTTGCTGGAATAAGCCATCTTAACTTGAACCCTTTGGTGGCTTTGTCAACCATAGCATCGCAAGCTTAAAGGAAAAACTGAAAAGGCGCAACAGCTTATTGTTCAAGAGTTCATTGATAAGCATTCTGATGGTATGATTATTTATACTGATGGCTCTAAGGATCCCGAGAGTGGGCGAACAGGCGCTGCCTTTTTCAAACCTGACCTTGAGGTAGCGGTCAAGAAGAGGTTAACAGATCATCCCTCTTCTCGTCTCATCGTCTTCTCCACGGAACTCATAGCGATACGGTTAGCGATGGAATAGGCTGTGTCCACCTTAAAGTGTCACAACGTTGTGATAGCTTCTGACAACTTCTCTGCACTGCAAAGCATTAAATCAAGAAAATCTGATTACAGACAGGATATTCTATATAGCATCTTCTATCTGACGCTCTCTTTGTCCGGGAAGGATGTGAGGGTCTCCTTCATTTGGGTTCCTGCACATGCTGGGGTGGATGGTAACGAAATGGCTGCTAAGCAAACCTGAAATCAAGCCCAATATTAAGCGTCATGTGAACTCTGGCAGGACTATTGGAATTGTTGTGATACTGGACGACATCTGTATCAGATACAGAGTAGTGTTGGCCCATGCAGATCCATGGGCAGGAACACAGGGGAAGAGAGAGCCTTTACTCGCATGAGAATGGGCCACACTGGACTCAATTGGTCGCTGAGTAAGATAGGCAAACATCCTACCGGTTTATGTAATCCCTGTCAAGAACCAGAAACTGTTGAGCATGTGCTGCTTCACTGTTCGGCATATGAAAGAGAAAGAACTGACTTGTCTTTATGGTTTCAAACTAATAGGCAGGAATTCAATCTGCGGAATCTTCTTACAATCCAATCGCAGGGATCATGTAAGGCTATAGTTACTTATGTAACACAGGGTTAATTGGAAGATTGTAGAGTTGGGTGCATCGTTGTAGTGTTGCCAGCTCAATTGCCGAATGCCATGGAGGGCGGTGACAACAGCTAAAGTGACTCCAAGACTCACAACTACAGTGGGTGATGGTGATGTGGCACTATGGAAGCCAGCTGCAGTGGAAAGCCAAAGAAGAAGAGGAAGGATGCGCCTTTGCGGTTGGGTGGTTGGCTGCTGGCCGCCGTTGGAAGCACCAACAACAACAACAACAACTAAAGAATGGGTTCTAATGAATAACGTCTAAAGCAGGGGTGTCAAACTCATTTGGGCCAGGGGCCACTTTTAGACGCTCAGGTTAGGTCACGGGCCGAACATAATGTAAAAAATAAAATAATAAAAAATATAACAAATGTTATATAGCCTAGTAATAGTTCTATGTGGACACTGTTGCACAAATGTGCAGCAGGTGAAAGACTGAGTCCATATTCATGCAGCAGCAGCAGGAACAGGACATGGACGTGTGATTGATTCTGATATTAAATGTTGTATCACAGACATGTTAATATTGCTGCACTAACTCAATATGAGCTCACTATTTTTACAGTTTAATCTTATTTTAGTGACAAATGATTCATGTGGTGAATAAATGAGAGCTCACAGCAGCTTCACTCTGTCATGTTCAGACTTTATTACACTCTGACCTGTGTTTTTACCTGTGGCTCATGATCTATCCAGGTTTTGCACTGGTTTGGATGTTTTCCTCACAGAGTTGTCAGCAAGAAGTTTGTTTTCTTGTTGTTAGCTTCACATTAGCGCGCTTTTAGCACAGCTCTAACGTCCACAAAACGCCTCTTTTCTTTATTCCTCGTGTTTCCACGATCTGCCCTGGAGCAGAGCGCCACATGTGAAGCGGGCGCTACAGGTCATCGCTGCCGGTGTGTTCGATTTTAAACCGGCTGCGATGAGTGTCGCTGGTCGCTGTCCTTCCGGCACTTGAGGCACACAGCGCAGAGCAGCGCGGGGGAGGGGCCGCGGGGAGCAGCGCGGGGGAGGGGCCGCGGCTGCAAAGGATTGTGGGAATTGTAGTTCTAGCGATATCTGGCGGGCCACATCTGGCCCGCGGGCCTTGCGTTTGACACATGTGGTCTAAAGAATGGCGGTAATGTAACATTATGGATACCAATCGCCATAAAACACCACCAAAGAAGAAGAATCAGAAAGCAATCTGTGTGTACTGAGGTTCAATAAAGTTCCTGAACCCGGGTCTTAAATAGTGCTCTGGTCCTTACATACCTTACATTCTACACAGTCCGGAGTTTTCTCTCCAACATAATACTTTTTATAAAACGAAGGGCGGCGGATATGAGTTTATAAAAATACCCTCCTACGTGTGTACATGGCCTGAAACACCATTGGCAAAGAAATACAAAACAGAACTTGCAGCACTGAAGAGTTAAGACCACTGGTCATATCACGTAATGGTAAATTATGAACTAACTACAATGAACCAAATATTCTTTTAGTATTTGATTCAACAACAAAAATGAATAGAATACCCTGAAATACAAGTTGATTTGATGTTAAAGTCAATCTGATCAGCATCTAAATATTGCGGTTAGTGCCAGATGGTCATCTTGGGAGGGATGGGGGTCATGGCTTTTTCTTCCTAAACTTAACCAAACCCTAACAATATTCCTAACCCTGTTCCTAAACTTCCTCACATCAAACGACCAATAACTGCAGATCATTGATATCAGGCACGATAACCAATGGGAAATAGCAGCGCTTTAAAATGTTTCTTAGGGTGAAGAGGATGGATACTATTACGAAGGTGCGATTGTCAGAACGTTGTGACTTTTCCAGTCTTAATGGTTTGTTAAAAGACTGAGGGAGTGAAAATATTGGTAAAAAGAAGACCAAAGCAAAGGTTTTATAGGTGGATCATGACATAACAATGATCAGGCCAATACAAAAATGTAAAATATTGCAATAATTGTTTAGATATGCAAAATTTTAACATCCACATCTCATCTATGACAAAAAACAAAAAACGCAAAAGTTAAATTCTTAAAAAACCTTTACTGAGGATTCTGCCTCACTTTTCCCTGCAGAACAGAAATAAAAAACATATATGCTCCGCATTCTCTCATGTTATAAATCAAATCTTCATAGTGCGTTTAAATCATCCGCAGGCAGAACACAGCACCATGGGAGCGTCACGCAGTCAATGAAATGAAATAAAACAGCTTTGAGCGCAGTCCCTTACTTTCCTTGACAGGTGCGTGTTTGTTTTCTGCGCCAAAAAAAACAGGTTGAGACTTTGTTTACCCAACCGCCTTTGAAAGAAAAGCGCCCATGCCGAATCTCTGCCTTATGCACCATTGTTGAGTGAGATTTCCCTGTTGTTGGTTCGTCCGGGCTGCTGCGTTGCCTGTCACGGTCTCAAAGGAGCACTCGCTGACGGCTGTGTTGGAGCTGGATAGTCGTTAGTGCAAACTGGAGTAATTTGGACTCCTTTGAGTTGAACTAAGAGCCGAAAACCTAGGACAGCTTTTAATGGGTTTACTTAAGGCAATGCCAATTTTTTACTGCTACACACAGAAACTAAAATGAATATTGAACCAATATTGCTGCTTCATAAAATAACGTTAGGACAGTGAAATGTAAATTTGCAAAAGTGAATAATGCCATCAAATTCCAATGCTATGCTTTGACCAACAAATTTGCTTCTTTTAAAACAGAAATATAAATCATGTTGTGATATAGATATACATGTTAAACTGTAAAATATCACTGTATAGGTTTTGTTATTGTTGTATTGCTGTACCATTTTGAACATTTTATGCTGTCTAAAATGTTCAAAATTAAGGTCAAATGTGCCTTTCATTTCCCCCCAAAAATATGAATGGTAAAAACACCAATTAGCAAGTCATAAACTAATTTGTCTCAGTGCTTACTTTTGACAGTTTAATGCATGTTTGATTTTGCATGGTGAGAGCATAATAAATGTTTTAGGAAGCAAAAAGCGAGAGAAGATTTTTGATAAGTTTGAAGTCGGTGCCAAGCAGATCCATGCTGAAGATCTAACAAAATCAGCGGTGTGGATTCAACAGTGGCAGTGAATTGGAGGAGAAGCAGCTCGAGCAGGGTTCATTATCTCCTAATTACAGGAAATTTAGAGAAGGTTTAGCGAGCTGGAGCTAGAAAACACCTGCAGACTTCAATCTGCCTCCACAGCTTTTTCCGCCAGCACTGTAAATATGGCACTTGGTAACGGAGGGATTACGGCGCATTATCATATAGTGAGTGCTGCTAAAATGCTCAAAAGTTGAGAACAGAAAGCCAGTGAGTTCAGAAAGTGGTTCAATTAAAATGGGAAAGCTTTTGTCAAGAAGTAACCTGGAAAACGAACAGCAGAATCACAACGCATTAGATCTATAGTGCTACAAGAAAGCTTTAGGAAACATTTGAGCTCTTCATAAACAAGTTGGCAGCTATGTCAGAGGCCAACACTAAGCATCTTTTTCAGTTCAGTGAAGATGTTTGATAGCGGGGGCGCAGTGCTTTAAGAGTGTTTGACAAATGAGACAAATATAGGAACATATTCTGAGTCGCAACAATAAAAGTGAAACCGCAGCTAGAGGTTGTGAAGATGCAGCACATGCCATTATTTTCTTTTATACTGAAATAAGAGTAAAAACTACAAAACATAACAGTCAATTGTTTTGTGCACAATATAGTCTAGTCCAGGGGTCGGCAACCTATACCACTCAAAGAGCCATTTGGATCTATTTTCCACAGTAAAGGAAATTTTTTTTTGACATTTTAAATGAAATAACACTGCATATAAGGTTTTTTGCCTTTATGCGATATATACACAAAACTGTGTTACATTTATTCAAATTCAATCAATTTAATTTAATAGCTAAATCAATGAACGACTGCAGAGAAAACAAAATAATATTCATCCAATAAAAATATTTTGAACGTTCCGTTTTCAAACACTTTGACACTTTTTTTTCATAGTTGGCCAACCTGGGGTTTGAAAAGTTCAAGAAATTGTGCAATATCGGGTGGCGCACATTAAGTGTGACATCATCTTTTGACACGTTTTATTAAGCCGTTACAAGATCACCATAATCTTGAAATTTAGAATCCCATTTTAAAAACGAATGAACTAGAAACAAAATCCTTTTTATTTAAACGCTCATTCATTATTTTCAATAGCCATATGGAGCCCAGCTGGATAAAGAGCCACATGCGGCTCCGGTGCTGCAGGTTGCAGACCCCTGGTTTAGAGCAATGGTTTTCAAACTTTTGATGAGTTTGAACACGGCTCCTCTCAGTGCAAGGCTGTCTGCTGCCAAAAACAGTCCAGTTTTTCCACATACACAAAAAACACCTAGTTATTCTCTGTTAATGCAAGTATGTTTTGAGTTATGAGACAAGTCTCAGCTCCATGCACACCTGATTGCTGGTTTTTTCCCTCTCCTTTTCCATCTCTCACTCGCTCTCTATCTCTTTGGCACTCGTCGGTGCAGGGTTGAGGTGAGGTTTGTGCAATGGTAAAAGATTTGAGATGTTAATGAGTTTTGTCCGTTTTTCCAAAGGATAAATGACCGATATAAACCTGGATGGCGTATTTGAAAGGAGAGAGCTGTGCAGATACGGTGAGACTGTCTCGCCAGATTCTTTGAGTTCCATGTTTTGTTCCACTACCAACTACACTTAACACCCTCCCTCTCAAAAACCAAAACTCTGGTGATCGTTCCTTATGTAAATAATTATCTGACCAATATAATGTTGCTTATGCATTTACACCGCTTTCCATGTGTCTTTGTTATGGGCATCTGACATCTTTGACATTTTGATGTTGGAATTACACTGTCTTTGTTGTAAAAGGTAGTTTATTATTTGTTTTGGAGTCTGTATTGTCCACATAGCGATTACGAATATCAAAATACGACAATTATTTTTCATAGGTCAACTAGTCATAGTCAGTTGATAAATCATTGCAGCCCAAACAGAACTGAACAGTCAATTCAACAAAAGTATACTATAAAAAGTGATGCTGTAGTGGTTTAAAGCGTTTCACATACAGTATGTGGCTGTTACCACCTCAGCACCTCCAAGCCACAACCATTTGCAGGATGTCTACCTTCTCTCTGCCCTCATTTCACACTAGAACTGTCCTATCCAATGACTAAAATATTTTTTTAATCAAATGAAACATAACTACAATTGCTTTCACTTCTACTGCTTTCACTAATACTGCGTTCTTTCAATAATGTACAATATAACTATAAAGTATTTAATATCAACTATTGTAAAAACAGACTGAGACAAATATTCTAGAAAAAATATAAAAGGTATCTGCTGGTGTAATAATCAAACTCCTTTATTTCCAACAAAAAGAGCTGAAAAGCAGAATCACGCTGTGGGGACATTCATCAGGTACCTATTGAGAATGTCAAAGCAATTTATATATTTTTAAATTTAGATCAGTGAGACAGCACGCTGTAGGACATAGTGGAACTAAGTGCAGACAAAAGGTTCAATATAAGAAAATCTCAGGATTCTGAACTCGATGAAGTGAGATACCCCAACTCTCTACCACAGCCGCAGGAGTGCCCTCAAGTGGAGGGCTAGAGAACAACACAATAACAACACAATAACAACCACAGCTGAAGAAAACATAAGCCTCTTATAAGCTAATCTTAAAATCCTTTTCTTTACAACAAAATCTATTAATATATATATATATATATATATATATATATATATATATATATATATATATATATATATATATATATATATATTATATATATATATATATATATATATATATATATATAAAATAGCATTTTATAAAACATGTAAAAAGCAGCGTAAACCAAGCAGAACTCCTGTTCCAAACCCTGTACAAACCAAATACAAAACCCTGACTAAACTAGATCTAAACCAGTCCTAAACCAGATCAAAACAGATTTCTATAAAGTAAAACACATTGTTTCATTCCTCTATTTGGTTGTGAAGCTGGTTGCTGCAGTTCCCAATTTCTAAAGACGTGTTTTATGACATTGCTGGCATAAAGATTAATTTAGTTTAATTAGAAAAAAATGCCCTTTGGCTTCCATTCATAGACTATTTTATGTTTCAAGTTTATTACAATTAGTAACTACTAACAAATGACATTAAAGAGGAGACAATTCTTGGGTGTGTGTCCAATCTCCGGCACACTCCAAAGATTACTGGCAGCTACAAGACCGAGAGCTTAATCACAGGGTGTTACTCGTCTTGCCAGTAGCAGGTGTACAAGTATTTTATCAGTCTTGGCCAGGCAAATAGAGAAATGGACTAACAGCTTTGTAATAACTGCTCCATTAGGAACAGAGGAGCATTGAAATGGACCGTGCACACAACTTGAAAATAAAAAGTGGAAAGAAGAAGTGGGCAAATGATCTGTACATTTTTTGTTTACGAGAGGCCCACACGAGGGCTGTAACTAACGATCATTTTGCTAATCGATTAGTCTAGCCATTATTCTTTCAATTAGCAATTAGAATGCAAAGGTCACGTGATGAAAGGATTTTTACTAAATGTGTCCCTGCTGAAGTGAAGCTATTTGAAGATCTTTGTGGAGTACATTTATAGGCAAAAGAGTACTTTCATCAAACGCACCAAATTCATACATTTTCCATGTCATTTCATGCCATTGTGGCTCAACTTGAGTCATAAAACTTATTTCTCAGCTCATAGCATGTTTTAACAATTATTTTATTACTAAATTAGATTACAATTATTTAACAAATCGATTAGTTGCGATAGATAATTTTTTTTTTTTATCAATCATTATTGATGTTTTTCTATATTGTTGTACATTATGTATTGTCTAACTTAATTAAGAGGGAATGCATTTCAATAAATATATATGCCTTGTATTAATATTGTATAAATGAAAACCCTAAACGATGTTCTTTAAAGAAGGGTTTCAAATAGGCAAAATAGTCTAATGTTTTAAGGACAAACAGAACATCAATGTCCCAAAATACCCAAATGCTATCAAAACTTCAATCTCAATATTCCATGCCTATTAGGAGACCAATATAATAAATACTGGGTTTTAAAGCATGAATCTTCTGTAGGGGTATAAATTATACTATATAGAGGCTATAAAGAGACTATACATAGAAAATACTGCATCCACACTGAATTATACATCTGAAAAGTACTTACTTACCAATAAACTTAAGTAACATTCCTAATCAAAATTGATAAATTCCTTCATAGATTCGTGAAATTGATGTCATTCCTCATTCGTCCTGGAGTGTTCCATCGTAGTAAAGGATTCAGTGACTGCAACTGAATCCTTTTCTACGATATCACACAAGACGTAACAAGGGGAGAGAAGTGGCAATATGCAAAATAAAAATCAGCTTCATTGCTACTGTCAGTGATCAAAAATAGTCATGTCTAAGTTACTGATAAATCCTACACTTTGAAGCATTGTGATAACAAAAAAATGTTTTGGTTCTCTCTTGTCTGTTCTTCTTACCAAAATCTTCTCCGTGGATAGAACTGGGTGAAGAGCTGTGGGATAAGAAGTAGGATTTCTCTAAAGACAATGAAGCCACAGCTCTCACAATGTGTGGAAGGAAGGAGTAATTCATTTGGCCAAATACCACGACTGCTCCAAGTGTGAAATTGCATCATGTCATTTCTGAAGTATCTTTAATTGTGGATAGGTTTTTGTTGTTCTTGGACAGGACCAAACCAATCTACATAAGGACTAAAAAACGCTCAATTTAGGACCAAGTTGAGTAAGTGTGAACACATGTGTTTAGGACTTAAAAGTATAGGATTAACATGGCACTAAACCAGAATGTTGTAAACCAGGAGGACCAAGACTAAATTAAAATCAAAATCAAACCCAGGCCATGACTAAGCAAGGTCTAAAGTCCCAGAACCAGGTTTTAAGAAGAATCTACTCTAAATCAAGGCTGTATTTTAAATATAAAAAAATATATGTATATATATATTGTATTTAAACTCCTGTCCTCCTCTCAAGGGTGGAAACGGGGAAACAGGGAGAACACAGAAAGCCCCTGCAATCCAAACAAGAGGAATACTTAACCATCTTTACCGGGACAATGCAACTAAATCAGGGTTACAGAATAGTTTAGGTATCGGACTAAAACAAGCCTGCCTTCAATGAAATAAATTCCATCCTGCTAGAGACAGTAAGGACGGACACAGACAGGCATAGCCCTGGCAAGTACCTCTACGTTCAATTAGCAAAGCCTGGGCCTGGGGCAAACGGACTTGTGGATAAGATCCTATATGGACAAATTGGAGGTGGGCTACAATACGGGGCTGGCAGATGTACAGTCTTAAGATGTTATCTGACACACAGTCCACGTCTCCACTCCTGCTGACTAGGCACTAACAGCACCCTTCACCCATGGAGCGGCCGCAGAGTACGGAAGGATAATTATGTCATGTAATAATGAATAGCACTGGCGCCTGTTCAGAGAGTTACAGATAGCGTTTGTCATTGCTGCACTGGCTTTGTATGGCGTCCAATTGGGCCCAGTCAAATAGAACCTTGACAGTGGGAAATCCATTCAAATGCTTCAATTTTTTCTGACTTCTTTCACACAAGAATGAGGACTAATCAGAACAGAGGGATGGTCTCCTGGTGCCAGCTTATTTCCATTACTTTGGTTTGGAATCCTTTGGTGCTGGTGCAGAGTGAACTTTCCTGTCTAGTGCAGCGCGTATCTGCAGAGCATGCATATTTGATGCTAATTGGGGTCTAATTGTATCAAGGAGACAAGAATGAGGATGTCAAGGTGTTAGATTAGTGGTTCTCAAACTTCGGTGTATGTGTGCCACTCACCAAAAAGTATACACTACGATTGTCTTGGAGCCAGATCACAATTCCGATTTAATTTCAATTAATGTAAACTTTGTATTATTATTTTGCCTTTAAGAGGTCACTAAAGTCATCTTCTTCTACTGAAAGCATTAATTGACTAATTGTGACAAGTTAACTTGGTGGTTGTATTTGGTAACGATAATGTTATCAAAACTATACAAACTCATTTACAACAACGACAGTGGCATTACTAAATCAAAATGTCAAAAAATAGTAAACAACAAATACACTTAATTCTATATTTTCAACCTAGAATCCTTCAGTCACCCTATTTCAACCTTCATTTGGTTAAAATGCATTTAAAAATTGTCAATGTACAATAGAAATAATCTTCGACTAGTCAACTACTAAAATAATTATTTACAGCCCTATCTCTTGCTAAAATCCAGCTCTCACTCAGAGCAGTGCTGAAGCAGACCAAAAGGAGAAGTGGGTGTGGGAGAAGTGTCATAGACCTGCGTTCAAGAGAATTTTTTTGAATCACGTTTATTTGACCAAAATAGCAAATTGTCACAGGAATGAGATCACAATTCAATTTTCATCACCATGTAGCCCAGCCCTAATGCACGCCAGGAAAACTGGAGTCTACAACCTACAGATTTTTCAAAATTCATGCAAACCCGGGAAGTACGATTGAGGCATCTAATAACCCATCTGGAGAAGTCCATGTGTAGTCGTATGAGGCTGCAGTCCGATAAAGACAGGAGCAGACTAGGAGAGGCATTCAAAAGAAACAAATATTCGAGATGTGCTTGGATTTCTACTCACTTGTTTTAGATCAGCAGAGATGACAAACTACAGCCCCTCCAGACTAGCACATATGGTTTTGTTTTGGTCTGTGTTTTTGAAAATGAGTCTGAAAATCAAATGCTCCATGTAATTGGGGTGTCACTTTTAGCCAAAACTGTGGTTATATATCTACGATAGCCGTTTTTATTAGCAATTATAGCTGCAAAGTTCTGATGCTAAATTACAAGACGACCCTAAATGTCCCTCAGCCACCGCTCGCACCTATTTGGTTCTTTTAGATGCATGTAGACTGGGACAAGAGTGGTCTGACAGGTTTTGGGGCAAAGGCAAATTGAGTTTGGTTGTTTATAGCGCAATTGGAGTTCTTGATGCATGTAAACATAGTGAATGGTTTGAATGCTTCTTCACAGTTGTCACTTCTATATCTGCATGTTACAAATAATCCTGATCTCAGTTTAAACCGATTGAACCAGGTATCTATTTAGCTTTAACATTGTGAATTTTTATGTCAAATATGAATATAAGGTATATTGTTTGTTAAAACAAGAGCAGGTTCAAAATAAAAACAAGGCTAACTGAAACTGAATAGTCACACCAATGATGAAATCCACGTAAGGGGTTCTGGGAGTAAAAAGTTTTACTGTTGTGGTAGTGTATTAAGTTAAATCCACTCCTTCATGTGAAAGCCCGGGGCAGGACAGCAGGGAGAGGATGACGCTCTATAGAAGCAGCAGGTGATTTGTCTGTGATGGGAATGTGAGGACACAAGTGTGCTCATGTCTTCATGCTACAGAGTTTTACTCTCCGTTTCATCAGCTTAAAAATAACATGTCCACCATTTTGTGTTTGTTCAAATCGAAAAAAATATTTTTCCTTCTAGTGTATGCTGATAAAAGTATCTTGTTTATTTACTTAACAGCAAAAGCATGAAGGTGTTAAGGATGTTAACACTGAAGCAGGCCTAAAGCAACTTTTGTACTCCCAGTGACGTTGGCAGTACTTTATGTAATGATGAGGAACATGGCATAAAACAAAAAGATTCAACAATTGGAGCATTTTGAAAAACCTTAAAAATCTTTTCAAAGTTAGGTCTATCTGATCTTAAAACATATTCAAACAAAAAAAATCCACAAATTTGATTTGTACAATGAAATCCTTCACATACTTGTGTGAGTGTATCTTGTCCGTTTTAAAGTGATTAAACAATGCTAATGACTCCTGGGAAAGCATCACTCATTACCTTACCTAACGGGTGTAAGGCAAAGCCGATTCCTCGTGCAGTGCGCAGGTGAGCTCTCTGAGATTTTGGGACGCGCTTTGATGCAGCTGGTGTCTCCTGCACTCAGCCGCTGCGCTGCTTTATAATTAGAGAACATCACAGAGGCAGATATTTACCTCAAGCAGCTTTTCATTTAGAGCCGTCTGAGCTGCATTCAAATCTCTGTCTCTTTGTTGCCAAGCAACGCGAGCATAAAGCACTTTATGTTGTTCTAGTTATAGACTTTTCCCTGCAGGCCTTGACGATTCATATCTGGCACATAAACACCAACACTGTCGTCTTTAGACCTCAACAAAGTCAGTCCCCGAGTCAGACTCCTGCAGCAGAGGTGCAAACAGCGCCACTTCCCTCTGATAAACTTCCTTTCTAATGCTTCCTTTCTAATGTCAAGCCTATAATTGGGTATAAGGAGGGCAGAGAGAATAAGCTCAACAGAGCAGAGCAAGTGAATAAAACTAGGTTCATCTCTGACTGAGCACTTTATTTTGAAGTATGACTTTTGAAGACACAAGAACAAGTACCTCTCCCTCTCACTGCAAAGTGCAATTCCCACTGGCACACACAGGGATTGCACTAAATGATGTTTGGGGAAGAGCCTGGTCTGAGTTACAGAGCAGGGTGATTCTGCACATTCAACTGCTCTGCGCACACGTTCTGTCTCACTCCTCTGTCTACACCGAGTCATCGTTCATCAGTGACATGTGAAACTACAGACAGCTGACCTCATAGAAATGCCACTGCGTGCTCAAATCTACCAGGGATCGCACACTGCATGATTAATCCAGGATAATTTGGCTGCTTACCTGCTGAATTTGAAAACCGCATTGATCGATCTGGCGTAGCATTTACAAACAGCAGCAGTTTCTTGAAAATTAAAGAAATACAAATCATTAGATAAAGACGCAGAGGCAGGAGGCTTGCTAATATGGATCATGGCCCGGAGATAAACTCGCATAGATTTTGAGCAGCTTCATTGATTTCCCATGCATCAAGAAGACCAACCGCGTTTAGAAGACCTATGAAAACCCTTCAAGAGCGAGGCAGGGGAGAAAACAGCTGAAATAGACAGAAGATAAACCAAAACCACCAGGACAAAGGCAGCATCGAAACCTATTAAACACTTTATTCTACGACAACTCCGTGCCTTCGCTTCTCCTGGATTCTGTCTGCATATCGACGCCTTAATCTTGCTATAATACTTTGTGGTGGTGAAGCGCAAACTTATACAAGAGTCTGCAAAGATGTGAAGACAGATATTTTGGGCACTCAAAGAGATCATTTGCTGAGGAAATCGATTTCTTTGCCGTTTCATTTGCCGTGAACATACAACCGGGACGTCGACACAAAATTTAAAATGCTGTGAATGAACAAAGATGTGCAAGCCTTAGTGAGATCCAGTGAATCTCTTTTCTTTATTCAAAGGGAAATGCAGAGATTGAGTAAACACAATATATTTTGGTTAGTACGTATTTTGTATAAAAGTTTTGTCAAATTTAAATTCATAATTAACCAAAGAAACTAAAACACATTTACTTTTTCACAATTTTAGAATCTATTGAGACAATGTTTTGGACATGTCTATTTCTAAATTATTTAAATTATTATTTATTGAAATATCATTGTTGTTAAATGTGATTCCAGGGAATAACCCTTTGTTGTATTCAGTCTTTTTTTTTTTACTATTGTATGTTTACTAGGAATGTAATGTGAATGTAAACTATAAAATGTTGCGATTTATTCATGATTATTGACACCACGACCAAATGACTAACCTTGGTTTTTTCTTTCATTACTGTCATGTATCATTCCTCAAGTATGCGACTTCATGAAAGCAAGCTTTCTGAATGATTAAATTAATATTACAAAAACAGCACTTTTCATGTAGGCTTATTTTAGTACAAACTGAATTGAATATACTTAATTTTGCTTCGAAAATTATCACAATTATCATTTTTTTCATTCCTAGGGTTATATTGTGACGATTGTGATAATCGCAAATATCCATTGACCAAATAGTCCTGGCACAGTGTGTTTCAACCAATTTGACTGATGAACGCAATAAAACGGTGAATAGGTGACAGCAATGAAGTGCCCGTTTCAAGCTCACTTCCTCTCCAGGCTTTTATAACACCAGGGAGCTGAGAAGTAGGGCAGAGGAGCTGCAGCCAAGTGAACAGTGGAGCCTGGAGAGCTGAGGATCTCACAGGAGGGGCTGCAGACTCACTCAGCACTCAGATCAGCGCTGATGAGTGACAGGTCATTGTTAACATTCACAAAACAAACAACTGCTGCTGCGTAAAGCGGCACTGCGCACATGAGAGCCAGCTACAATCAGCGGAGAGTCCACTGGGACCACTGATGGAGCTGTAGCAGTCACTCAAATCAGGGAAGGAGATTGGTTTGAGGAAGATGCATGCGTTGCTAATTACACAGACTAAACCAAATAAGAACTGAGTGTGGTAATGTTCAAAGTATATCATTAGCCTGAACAGTAGGGTTACAACATTTAATCAAGATAATCATGACTAATCCACTATTGAAATAAACGTTAATTGTTATCTGTATAAACAGCCTCGAACATAAGTCATTTGAGAGACAGGTTTATGAACTGAATTACTACATATATTTAATGATTTGTAAATACTTCTCTAATAAGAAGCCTCCATTTAACAAATGTTAGGCTAAAATTGACTGGAAAGAGGGGTTTATACGCATATTAACACCGTTCTGTGTTTAAAAAAATAATAATAATAAACAGACAAACATGGTGGCTAACTCAGAAATGGAAAGACTTCTGAAACAGGATCAATACAAATCACACAGACCGAGAAACAAGCTGTTGTATCACCAGGCGAAGCACTAAACGCTGTTAATCAGAGGCAAGTGACAAACTTGAGAGAGCACAATGATCTTTTGTGAGAGAGACACAAAACCCTCCTGCTTTAAAAAAGACTGTAGGATGTAAAGAGGATGTACGTTTAATTATTGGACCAACTGAATATGATCTCTCGTAAATGGACAATCTGTCAATCTAAGTGAGCTCACTGAGAGGAAAATTGGTTTCAGTAACCCTGCATTTTATTAGCTTTGGACCATTATGACCTTCCTTTTAAAGCTCAGCCACCCAAAGTTGTTGACACATTTTCCACATTTCCCCCCACCCCCCCCCACAGCCATTATAGAAAACGAAGAAAAAGATACATAAAGATAAAAATCGGTGGCGATAACGTTGCTCTAGAACAAAGGCACGCTTAGTATATGGGCCAGAAATTAAACATGTATGAGCCAGCTCCATATGCCGCTTTAACTGCAAAAGAAAGTGCGGCAATGGACATGAAAAATAAATGATCTAATAGTGTTATAAAGTGCTGCTTATATCACAAAAGGCATCGCATAGTATAATGAGAAAATCCGTATGAGTCAATATGCATCCATGTATGGTGCACAACCAAGGCAATCATTGACATTCTGTACAAGAATCCTTTTTCATAATGGTTCAGTGGGTTTTGATGATGATTCATGAATAATCCTGAATAAGACACTCCAATAAAAACCGTATGGTGGAATATATGTGATATTATGGTAGCTTCATAAGAATATAGCCAATAATATTTTTCATGTTTTAAAATATTTGTCCTCAGCTGCCATCACTTATTTTGTATAATATAATTGAATAAAACGTATCAAGGCAAATAACATCTCCAACAAGAGAACTGGGATTTAAGCATGTCCAGCAGGAGGCACTTGTCTTATGAGCTTTCCTGCTTATCACGTGTAAGATGCAAATACTCAACACAACATTTACAACTAAGCACATACAAGCAGCCATTTAAACGCTGTAAAATGATACAGTTCCTTATAGTTTTACCTTTAAAGCCGTTCTGCCATAAATGAATACTCTTACAGGTTGAGATTGTACAAGCCAAGCCAGGGAAGGATAGACTTATTTTGTTTGGGGTCATGCTCTGAATCTGAGTATATTATTAATACATGGACCAAGTAATTATCATGATATATTTCAACAAGTCCATCATAGTGGTACCTTTTGGTTCCAGGAAAAAGTACTTCTCATTTTAAGCCTGGCCGTAACTTCTCTCCTCAACGGGTTCTGCTTTCCTGTTGAGACAAATACGCGGAACAAGTACTCATTGCAAAAAGGTGTCTAATCACTTGGGTACCTACCGATCGCATGTAATACACTTAACATTAGGAAGCAAAAATGTTAAAATTGCATCCTTAGACATCATCACTCTGTTAAAAATGTGTTTAATTATTCACACATAGGCTAAACACAAGGTAAAACTTTAATTGTATATGATATTTTCACAAAAAACAGCACATCAATGTGCAAAACTTTATAAAATAAAATATGTTTGTGAATATTTATGCAGCGCTCATTTCTGGATTTCTTTAGCAAGATACGTCTAACACCAGGGGGCACGCATGAGCCCGGCCCCAACATTGTTAACTTCATTAAAACCATCAACATTTGTTTTAATATTCATCAACTTTCTCCGACCTATAATTTTGTTCTGAGCAAATCTAACAACAAATGAACATCATTTGGATCGACCTTGGTAAGTTAAATACAAAATAAAAGTATAGCCCAAGCGTTTCTATGGCAACTTTCTGCCAAACTTGCATTTGTATCTTAATTACTATCTTACTGTAAGATAAAAGTACAACATTTTGGCTAGAATCATTTATTGATAGGCGGAGTGTTTGTTTACTTACCGTTAGCCAGTGAGCGGTTTTGCTAACGGCAACACCGAAAAATGCAAAAAGGTGAGTTTAGAATTGTAGTGTTCGTAAATGGACACAGTGGAGTCACTACCTTTATTTTCAGTTGTGTTGTTCTCTCGGCGTTAGCTCGTGGTGTCTTTGCGCTACCGTTTCGGTGCGTTGGATATGATAGCCTCTTTATCTGATCAAAATTCAAAGTTTAACTAAACGTGTTTTCAGCGTAGACGGGTAGTACCTTTATTTCCAGCTTCGTGATTGTAACGTTAACGATGAAAATCTTACAAAAAGGGTGTAATAGCAATGCATGCTAAGGAGCCAAAATGTAAGCGCTAATTTGAGACGCGAGTTCTTTGCGGAGTGATACAGAAGAAGTTATGAGGCTCGTTTATCACCATATTATTTATACAGTTACACCACAATAAAGTAGGTCTTTTGTATTTAAACATGAACCTAATTGGCCCTTTTCATAAAACTGACCGGCTAGTTCCGGTTTCCTTAAAACGGCGGAGCTCCACTTCCTGCTCCATTCATTGCTTATGGGGAATTCGTAGTTTCCCCTAAATAAATCAATATTTAACTAACATAAAGCGAGTTACAAATGGATAATCATAGGCAGCATGTTAAGACCTTTACTACCATGTAACTATTATTATGTCATTGTGCCTTTATTATTTATATTTTTTTTGTTTTGCTCTCAGGTCTTCGTCCTTGTTTCATGTTTCGTTTTTTCCCAAAAATTGAGGAAAAAAATAAATAATAAAATAAATAAAAGTAAGTGGTTTTGTCTTTAAGCTAATGCTAACATACATTAAATGTAATCAATGTTAAAATAACACCACAGACTCAACTAACCTGTTAAAAAACTCGACTTTACTTTTATCAAGTATTTCTGTTTTATATTTAAGTTAATGTAATGTTCTGTTAGCCTTTAGCTTTGAGTGATTATCCTTCTGTAACTCTATCTCTGCTGTGAGATGTTTTATTTTTATTTATTTTTTGTTATTTGGGCAAGACTCTGCTCCACTGAGAGTTGGCGGGTGAAGGCGGCTGAAAGCGGACGGCCCTACGACACCTGTGCGCCAGCCCCTGAAATGTCGTGCGATCAAGTCAAGATCGAGAAGGCTTAAGGCGCCTTGCAAGTCGGTGCCGCTGGAGCTGCAGCGCCTTCATGGGCTTCATGAGTCCAAATACATGATTGGAAATGCTTTTTCATATTATAAACTAAATGTAACACAAAACACATATCAAGCATTTCCACCAGATGTCGCCGTGTTCTTGAATTTGATTATATATTGATATGTATGTGTATATATGTATGTGTGTGTGTATATATATATATATATTTTATATATCAAAAAGGCTAAATAACTATCCTGCTTCTGATGAAAAACTATTTTGTAGATTACTATTCACCCCACATAGCATTTAGCCTATTGCCTGGCTGTGCTCCCCACTGATAGAAAGACTTTTAAGTTTCCAGGTACGGCTTTGATGAAACTGGGGCTAGTTTCCGCATTGGCCCATCACATCTGAGGACGTCCTGGGCAATAGCTCCAGCAGGAAACCTCCCTCACATTCTCATCTCAGAGCAGACAGATTGGCTGCCATCCTGCTGCTCCGGATCATTCCGCCTTAAATGAAGAGTGAGGCAGAATAGACGGCCTTGTCAATTTGTTCCCAATATCTTGCTCTCCGTGCTCTCCGACCTGCCCACTCCAATCCTCTGCACTATTAAGAGCGTCTCAATCCAAGCGGAAAGCGGAGCAGCGGCTGGGGCAAAGTCGTGTCAGGGAGGCTTACTCTTATTCATTAGCATATACCACCTTACAACAAGTCAATGCCAGTTGTCAAGGGTTGTTATTTTATTATTAACCTGGCCTGCGTAAAGTCAGAAAAGTATGTAATGTCTAATGATAACTGCTGACTATGTCTAAACTAGCACTCATCAAAAGCTAAAAGAGCAAATTAATACTTTGGAATTCTCTATGTGGGAAAAAAAACATCTAGTTGGATAATTTGGTAGATTTTTTGATACACTGAAGACCCAGGTTTAGAAACATGGAGGAAGTTGCACTATATTACTTTTCTTGTGCTAGGTAAATTGGCAACTGTCAATTGCCCTAGTGAATGAATGTGAGAGTTAAATACAGTTAAACAATAATAGCCAGATATAAAAAGTTATTTACATTTAAGTGTATTTTTTGGATGATAGATTGAACTAAAAAGACTTAATTTTGCCTCTAAAATTGTCACGATGAATATTTTTTTGGTTCTCACGATTATATTGTGACCTGAATAATCACGATTATTGATTAACCTAATAATCGTGACATCCCCAGATAGGCTCCAGTCACATGCGACCCCTCATGTGAACAAACGGTTCAAAGATGAATTAATGAATATATGACTTTTCATGTCCGCCACCTGCTTGTTTCCATGAAGATGTTATTGCTTTACCTAGAACAGGGGTCTCCAACCTGTAACCAGTAGCTCTCTTTCATTTTTGGAGTAATACATATTATGCTCAATAATTCAAATTGCCTATTAAAAATGCAAATGTATACTTTAGATGTCCAACTGTGTGCGCTAATTAATGGATAATGGTTTTTGTTTTATAGGCATCTGTACCACATCCGTTGCCGTTATTCCAACTCAATTTCTTGCAACCATTAAAAGCTCTTGGAAAAAGTAGCAAAAGCAGTTGGAGACCCCAGGCCTAGAATGTTGCACTATGGCAGTACACATCCCCAGGGGAAAGCTACAAATCAGATCTGTGGAGATGTTACCCACAGAAAGCATGTTTTACAATGCATTCGACATGTAATAGGGATGACTTCAGTGCCATATACCAGTGATGTCCAAATCTTTTTTTACAGAGGGCCACATTTTCAAACATACGGCGCTGAGGGACACAGACGACATGAGGATGAAGTGAATCATTCCAAATTTTGCATTTGACGTTTTGATGAGTCACCGCACTTATAATGAGGCTTGGAAATAGGGCTGCAAGATTAATCGCAATCTAATCGAAATTGCAATTTGAACAGTCACAATGATGAAATTGCATAGGCTGCAATTTTCCAAGTACCATAATTTCCTTTTGAATTTGAAATACATGGGATTATTTTATTAGTTTATTTGTCAATTCTCCTTGAAGCGTTTAAAATGTGAACTTTGAACAGAATCCCACGATTAAAACATTAATCACAAATCTAATCGCAATTGCAATACTTGCCAGAAAAGTCGCAATTAGATATTTTTCCCAAATTGTGCAGCCCTACATGGAACATTAATTTTCCGTCTGTATAACAGCCACACCTCATTTTATTTACATTCATTAGCAGTATTGTAGTTTCTTGCCTAACACATGCTATGACCTATTGTGATAACATATTTGTTCTCTCACACTAACTTGTGCAATTCCATTTATAATAAATCTTACCCTAGCTCCTTTTACTTTCCTTTCTGTCAGGAGAGTTTCTCTTTAGAGCAGGAAGAATGACTGCTATTCCAACCCAAAACAACTGATACGTATGCTGACATTGTAATTTAAGGTCTTTCGTAACCTTTGGCAAACCGTTTGATAAGACAACTTGCTGTGCTGACAGGAGGGAAAGCACATTTACCTTCATTTGCGCTAAGCCAATTTAGCAAACAAATAGCCTCTGTAGCTAGATTAATGAGCTAATCCTGGGCATTGTCTTGTTTCCTCGGTGAATAAAGAAAGTAAATAATTGTGGATGTGATTATATACTTAGGGTCTTTAGTCCTTTTAGATGGTGTAAAATGAACCTGCTTTATCTCAGTTGTTACTTATAAATACCAAATTGTTAAGTGCAATGAGAAATGCCAACATGAATAAATCAGGACTAAAACGAGTTTCTTTTGTTTACACAGTTACCCATTTACAGTAGCCACTTAAAGAATGTTTTAAAGGTAATAAACAATGCAATTAGGCAGCGGCAGCGGTGCCTTTTATGGTTAATAATTATGCAGCATCATTAATATTGATTGGACTTAAGCTTTTTGTTTTGAAAAATACATCACTAATAACTAATCTGTCATTAAATATGCATTATAGGTGCACATTAATAAATTCTAATGTTATCTAAAGGTTCATTTGAGTGGGTCAAATCAAAATGTGTAAATATTTCAAGCATCGAGAAATCAAATATTAAGTAAGGAATGTACTCTGATTTACTTATTCGGTTTGAGCTAACATACCACCATTTAATAGCTGTCATAAGGGGGGGAAAACATGTATGCATGCGACGCATGCGTGTTCATTATGGTATAGCCAGTGTTCTGAAAATCTTTGCTCTTCAAGCACAGCTTTGTCTCTCTTTCTCTCATTGTATCACATTTACACAAGTATTCTTTTATTTGTACATTATATGGAAGTCAATCCAATAGTTTGAGTCGAAGCGCTAACAAAAAGCATTTCAATTTCTGTTTTTCCACAGCAAAAACTTGGAAATCTCTATTAACGGAAGCAAAGATCGGAGCCAGCAGGGAACTCTAAGCATACTCGCTACACAAGAGGAGACAAACCGAGACAACTTTGGGAAGTCAAATCAGAGTGTGAATTAAATGGTATTACTATTTCCAGAATATAATAGCGAGAAAACAGATCCATAATATTTCAATAGTGACTCGACTTTTTTTGCCCATTTTCTAAATCCGTTTCCTTCTTTGTTTTTTTCCTGGCTCAAACAGGACAGCTGAAATATGAAATTGGGAGAGAGGGCAGAGACTTTCGACTTTGACTCCAAAGTGGGAGCAACCATGTATGTGCATCACCTTAAACCACTACGTCACTGAGCAAGCACTTATTGTATTTGCCAAATGTTTTACAAGCAATAGTCATACAATTGATATGAACAGGTTATGAGTTAATTATTCATTAATTTCAATGAAGACTATTCTTAATTACACATATTTTGCAAAATCATGAGTAAGCACATATATACAGACATACAATTTGAGTTTTGAGTTGGCAATTAGACTCTGTTGCCACTAAACATCAAAATAAATTCCCAATTATTCTTAATAAACACCACCATCTGCTGATAAATGCATTCTTTCTGGTCACAAACTATTACCAAGTCACAGTGCACACAACACAGTCCAAAACTTATTTTTCAGTGTTATGCTTTCACAACTGCCTCTGCATATGTGAAGTGTAACCTGTATATGTAACCCAGTCCTTGCTCTAAGCCTGCTGTGCATGTGTGTAATGACATGCATGTTTCCACTAGATGGCCCTTGCACCCAACTGTGCAGCCTCTTTAGGACTCATGTTTTATTCATACCAGATCTGATTATCACCTACATCTGCTGCACAAAAGAACAATTGGCAACAATACAAGTTTGTAGTTATGAATACAAATACTCTGTGATTCAGCAGTTAAATATAAAATAGGAAAGCGTGCGCAAAGTTTGTTGCATATCATTCCATTCACTAAGTGTACTTTATTCAAAAAATAAAAAGTTTGGCTCAGCGAGTGACATGCTCATTATGTCTTGTCAAGTGAAAGTTTTGTTTCAGAATTTTAAACTGTACACAAAATATACTTGAATTATCTATAAAACTGCATGCATATATTTGCTACAGGTTCTGCAGAAGAAAAGTAATGAATGTACTTTAACATGTACTTTAACTTTCTTTAATCCAAATATCCGCCTCTGATGGATTAAACAGTACAAGGACAACATTTACTAGTCTTCTAAACTACAAAATTAGTAACTGTTAGCATAGAGTAACTCAGGGTTTGTTGACATGAAACGTGAAAAAATAAGGAACATGAAAACATACAATCGCAAGAAGCTAAAAATAGCCATCTTTAACGAAAACAACTCTTCATGGCAGCGCACAGAGTGTTCTCGTGTTTGAGGAAGTGGTTAATGCACTAGACTCACACAAAATTCTCATTTCACACCTCACAAATCTTGTGCTAAGCAAAACGGTGCAAAATAACAATCATTACAGAGGTTAAAAGATCTCAGATGTTCTGTAGCCTATCACTTTTCATGAATTAATTTGTATCATATTATGACCAAGTCTAAGGAATAAGGCAGGTCCACGCAATAAAGAAACTATAAATAACATGGCTTTTCCATTTGTCTCTTTGCGCAACTATTGAACCAGGGTTCAACCAGGACTAAACCAAATTTAAATGTATAGAATATACATACTTTACATGCCCCGTTAGGATTAGAATTGCATTAAATCTGCGGTATTACATCAAGTATACTCTTCAAATTGTACAGTTTTCCATTATCAGATCAGTATCAACCAAAAAAAAAAAATCTTTGGGACTCTGCATTTAACAGCCCCAAGCATATTATTGACAATTAGAATTTACTGAATCTCTATTTCAATTAAAATATTTATCCATTCAACTGTCTCGAATTTCCCAGCAGACCCCTTAACACCAGTTGAAGAAGCACAAATTCCACCTCGACCATTGCAATATAAGAACCACGGCCATAGCACATCTGACAAATGAAATCCCCTATAGCTAAACGCAGTCTCTTTGTGGGATGGGAGTTGTCAGTCACTTTCTGCTGTTAGACAGAAATTGCTCTCTCCACCATGATGGATTCTCTTCCCAAGGCCTCTCATAAACATCTCCGTAGTAGAAGTGGATTTCTTTCTTTCAGTTTTCTTTTTCTTTTCTTTTTTTCCCAGTCCGCTCGGGGCTCTCTCACCAACAGCATTACAAGGTTTCTTTTGTTTCAGCCGGCAGTGGGGTACTCCTGGGTCCATCCTCCACATGGGGATACTAGTGTCAGAGGACTGCTCAGCCTTGACGTAGCTTCAAGGCAAAGTTGTACCAGTGCCATTTCTCTTAGCGATTTATGTGCACAAGACAGTGGTGACGTACAATAACAGAAGTGGAAAGAGTTGCTAATTATACATCAGTAAGAGTATTGTTGGAGGAAATTATATATACAATTATATAATAGCTTACTACAACAGAAAATCGAACTTGTTCCATGTTCTAATTTTAATCATTGAGAAAGAATATATAATAATTTTTTGTTTCTATCCCCTTGGTATTTCAAAATGTCTCTACAGGGACAATAAATGCTCATTTAATTGCAACGTTAAGCAGGAAAAAAACACACAAAAATCCATTAACAACACAAGACACACATTTTGCAAATCATTTCATTTTCATTTCATGTTGGGAGGGAATCTGACATGAAAGATCGGCCCGGGAAGAAGCCAAAAGGGTAACGGCATACAAAGAGTTGCCAAAAAATAGGGCTGTTACTTTGTCACACCAACTCTGCCACGTCAGTATTCAACACGCGCATCGAGTGAAATTCAAACGTGACGCCGCGTGCTGGCAGAGGCGGTGCACGCTGGCTTTTGGATACGTCCCACGGCTTTAGTTCACGCCATAAATGCTGAATATGAAGAGTTGCAAGTAAAGCTGAAATCTGGCTGCAAATGAAGTTTTGGCCAGTAATTTGCCAGATACTATGCTTTTGGTCTGCCAGGAACAAATAAGTGACATTAAAACTTGACGCTTTTCACATGGTGATCTTTTGCTTGTCTTTATATAGCTACTTCAACTTTATTCATAACGCTGCAGCCGCCGTTAAAAATAGACTCAATGAATGTGTCCATTTACTTTTAACACTTTAGACATGATGGAGTTGGTGTAAATCAGCCTTAATTGCCCCTCATTACTATTACTCAGAGCAAATAGGGATGGTGTCTGAGGTCATGATGACGTGCACATCCTCGAGGCAAGTTAAACTCATGCCATCTTAGTGATTTATCTGCAGAAACCGATGATATAATAGCGCGAATCTTGTTAACGAAACAATAGAATGGTTAATGACGTAAGACAATACAAAGGGGAGGGATTTGTCCAGCGCCGAAAAGTCTTGGTCCTCGGGGCTGGGCGTGTGTGCAGGTGGTGTGTAGGCTGTCCACTACACAACACAAGCAGGTCCTTTTACCTCCACAGCCCCCCTTTAGACACTGACCCCTCCACTGTGGCCTATCCCTACTCTGTTTTCACCAAGGCTTTTATGGCAGCGATGTAAATCTCTCTCGGGTAACACAAGCTTGTCAAGCCTCCCCAAGCCCCCTTTTCTTTTCAACACATTTATCCTCATAGCGGAGTCAAAAGAAAAAAAAGGGGCAAGGCAAGGGTGGCGGCGGTATGTGGGACCTATAGGCCGGACTTGAAATAGATTGAGGGATGATCAAAAGAGAGAAGGTCCAGGCGAAACCTTAGACATGGGAACGGCTGGACACTCCGCCGGCCAAGAAAAACCCCGCTCTCAGATGAAAGCCACTCGTCTATCAATAAGTCATTAAAGCCGACGCGGAACAAGAACGCAGACAGTCGCGGGTTATTGCAATTCAAAGCTGCCTGATTTAAAAGATGGGGAGTTGTGAGTCGGGCGTCTCCCGCTAAAACGTAGGCTGCAGAGTAAAGAGTCACGCGGAACTATCGAGGATGACTGACAGATGGGTTGGACGATCAGGTCACAGTGTTAGTGACATTTAACCCTGACTATTTAGTCTGACCCTCTATCCAATATCAATGGGTTTTAAGAGCGATTGGAAGAGAAAAAAAAACACAGCAACATTGCAATTAACAAATTCTAAACAATATGATATGGTTATTTAATTGCTGTCTCACTGTACTATATATTTCCATTGTAGCCTTATGTTTATACCAAGCTTTATTTGCTGCATAATTTTATTAACATTATAAAAGTGGCTCTGTCTACTCTGTCCACAATGTGTTTATTAAGGATGCAATATAATGTTTAAACAGTCTGTGCGTGGAACAATCTAGACCAAGAGGATATTTAATTATGTGCGTCTTTCTGGTAGTTATGTAATAATGTTGTAAACCAGTCATGTGCGCTTACAGATGATAGAACGAATACAAAGATGGAAATGACTCACTGGAATTGTGGAGACACGGGGTCAAGTTGGCGTGCGTTTTCGGGCGTCTTGCTGCTGTAGTCACACAAGAATCAATTGTTTAGAGTTTGAAACTGCGTTATGAAAAAGAGAAAAGTCTAGGAATATAAAACTTTGGCTGCTTTGCACAAAGCAACACATTCAAATTGAGACTAATCCGGAACTAAGCCAGGACGAGGATCCAGCTAGGCTCAGACCAGACCCGAACCTGTGACTAGACAAATGTATTAACCCACAGATGATTGATAACAGTTCAATTGTACAATGCAATTGCGAAAAATATAACATATACAAAATAAAAAGTGAAATGAAACTGTAAAGATAATGTAAATGTATTTAACATGAATAAAAAGACAAATAATCATGCTTTTGTTGCATTTATGTCCTCTCCTTTGTCTTCTATAGGAGTAGAACAGTGGACAGTTTGGAGAGGTCACAATGAGGCTAGACTCCTGTTTACATGATGTTCATCGGCTGTAAAATATCCTTTTAGCTTTACGTCTTTTAGACACTTATTGCGGCTAGTTTGTGTCATCCTCAAGGGAAAAGTCAAAATGACCACATCTTACAAAGCACTCTAATTTCAGTAACTTCCAACCGACCATTCTGACCCTAAACCATCTTCAACAAGAAATATTACAGTTTGACACCTCTCATTTATGCTCATTTAAGTTCAAATTGAAAAGCTGCAAGTGCGCGCTGTATAACAGAATTTACTGGCCAATAAATTCAGTTACACTAGTGAGCAATGTGACAGCCAAATGTTGGGTTTTGTGTCATAAAAGTGGCAAGTAGTGCAAAGCGAAAATAGCATGGTATTTGTAGCTGTTTTTCATGTTTTACACCAGATTCGATTGGATTCTCTCAGTTATTATGACCGTTGTGTGATTTCGACCTAGTGACACTTTAATAATTTAAATAATGGCTTGGCTGCTGACTGTTCATATCAAATCTAAATTGCTTGATTTGCCCAGATTCTGCCGAGAGGTGTTTTTACACTTTTTTTTTTTTAAACCTGGACTCAAAAAAGGGCCGGAAACTTTGAACGCAAGAAAATACAGTACATAAATCTAGTACTTGTTGTCGACTACCACAAAACTAGCGGGCCCATTCCAACTGCTTCCACTACAGAGCTCAGGATAGAACTTTACATTTCTAGATGTCTCTCGTAAAGTCAGAATAGTGTACGAATATGGAACTTTTTCAGCAACAAATTGAAATGCTCTCCAATATCTCAAAATGTACAAAATAATACAGAATGTACTGAAAATTAAAAGCGCTTGAATGCGACATGTTGATTTTGCAAATTGGACTAAGATCATGGTGACGGGTGAGAATGGGGTTAATGAAAACTTACCTTTATGTTCCTTCTGTTCCTTTTTTGAGAACACATTTTAACAATGTACTATATAAATTACATGTGCTATGAAATGAGAGGGAAAAATGAATAATACTTTTCAATGCTATGTTTATGATTTAGTTGCTTAAAATCTCCATTTGTTTAACTTTACGCTAACTGAAATTTCTATTATCTATATATATATATAACACAATCCAGAGCTCTCTTAAAGCATCTACAGCTTTTACTAGTACAACAAATGAGAATAAAAGTATTGTAGTAATATAGTTATTAAGTGCTCTTAATAACGCTACCATCAATACCAAGACTACAGCCAGTAATGATATTTGTACTTCAACAGTTCCAGTTATAGTCCTTTCAAAATAAGGGAAATATGACTACTATTTATTTTCTTTTTCTTTTCTTTTTTTTGTGCCCGAAGGCTTTATTAGACAGGAAAGGGCAGTGTGAAATGGGGACAAGAGACAGGGGAGGACATGCAGTGTACTGTCAAAGTCGGCATTCGAACTCGCGACACTGCGGCTGTCTGCACTTGGAGCCTGGCATACGTGCCAAACCCACTCGACCACCGGGCAGCACTCATTACTACTAGTTCTACTGCCCAAAATACAAACGCTTTCTAAAATCCTACTACTACTGCAACAACAACAACAACAACAACAACAACAACAACTTGTACTACTACTGCTATGTATAGTAGATACTTACATTACTTCTACATTACTATAACAAGCCAACTACAACTGTCACCGTTTTGAGTACTTTTCACCATTTAAAGTTTAAAGTGACAATGGTTTGACTTTGAAACGGACGGATATTGCATTCTTTAAGTATTATGTACATATAGATGTTTTTAAAAACAATGTGCGGGTGCCTAGCCTCTATTTTTGCATTAGTTCCGTACATCTCTCTTAATACAATAGGCAAAGTTCAGGAATAGCTTTTGTTGCACTCATTCTTAGACCAAACAAAGGCTTTGCTCAATTGTCCCTCTTTGTATCCGTCAGTCTTGGACACTTTAACCGCTCACCGGCTCTGTGCTTGTTAGGCCTTTAATGACTCAAGCTTCATTGCACAAACAGGACTTGAGGAAGAGGTCACGCTTCTCTCCTTTCACTCTCATCACCTTTGTTTGTTTGTGTGGAGCCTGTCTACCAATTTAGACACAAAACACACATTGTCCCGAGCCTGGATCAGTGGCATCTATTAACCCGGAGGTCTCCAAACAGTCACACCACTTCTCTCCTAATCTCTTTTATTCGTTTGTTAGATTGAAATGGAGGATATACTCTTTCACCATATTGGAGATGTTGCGTTAATAGACAGGATTCCTTTTTCTCGGCGATGTCTTTGGAAAGTGCATGGTAACCTTTTCAGAGATAGTTTTCATATAGAAACAAGTGCAAGTTTCACAGAGCAGAAAAACATTGACCATTCAAGCAATGCAAATGTATGAGATATAACACAATGTATTTTAAAAGCATGAAGATATAACGGTAATTTGTGCATTGTGCAACAAAAAGGTCATTAATTATTAACATCACAGCAGGGCGAATGCACTTCTAGCCTTCTTTGTCAAAAACGGGTCAGCTGTTAAATCATCAGACACGTTATTGTCTTTGAGAACGTGGCAGAGTTGTTAGTGGGGGCGAGACAACAGACAGTGTTCCCACAAGACGAGACTCAAGATTGGGTCCATGAGAATGAGACGAGATTTTAACATTGTGTCAAATAAATAAATTGTGTTTATTTTATTACACATTTTTGCTGTCATTTCTTTTTGTAACTACAGCTTCTCAAGACATGTAACTCACCAACAGTGTTAATCCTTTTTAAAAAATTTGTTTCCTTCAATCCAAATGAAGACACCTCACTCATGCGTAAAAAATGAGAAAATGTGTGACGTGTGAACAATATATAACATTTTCATAACTTCATATTTGAATTAACTATTTCTAGGCTGTTTAAGTTATAGTTTTAAGTTCTGCTTGCACTTCTCTCATCCTTTCTCTGTCATTATTGGTGTTATAGCGTCTACAAAGCCTCACAGTCTGTATTTAAGCGGTTCTAAGCTGTAGAGGGAGCAATTAGCTGCACTCTCTGCTTGCCTCCACTTGTCCACTGCTAAGCTCCTTCAATTATATCATGATATCCACATTTCCTATGAATGTAAATGAATGTGAGTAGGGCCGGTGTTGACAACTGTGATCTGATTCCTTGGACAATCTGAAATTTAACTCGTGATTCAGAGCTCCTCCTTTTAACATTGCTCTATGTTCAAATACAGACACTCACACACTCCTCCCATTCGTCATGTGAGTGGCAAGTGGTTTTAACCAATCACAGTGAAGCATGTACTCTCAGAGGAAGAGGATGGATGTAGTAAAGTCATTTAGTGTACTGTGTGAATCATGGTAACGTTGAAATGGCAGTCTAGGCTCTAGAAAATGATAAATGAATTGCGTCTGGACGTGGTGAGAGTGAACGTATCTGTAATATTGAGATGTATAAGGAAACGTGAACTCACACAACAAGCTATAGCATTCTATTATTATTTATTTCATGATAATATGATTCATCCTAACCCAGTATGAAGACAGTACATTACTTGGGAATATAGGTTCATATTTTCTTTCTAATAATGCAATATGAAAGAGGGTACAATGCATTTATCCTTCGTTATCAAAGTTACCTTGCTATTCGTGTGCTGCAAAATGTGTCAAACATCCTTTTTATCTTCGTCGTTCTTGTACATGTTTATGATCTCTGGTGTCTGTATTATAATGCGCCATGTTCTTCTTCCAAGTCTCTGTGATCTTAATTTCTGTCCCAGTGTTGACAATAGCAGCCTGGTTTAATTAATACATCTCTATGATATTGTTTAGTCTGCTGACACGCTCTAATTTTGTTTATACAGTCCTTCATTTTCTTTTACCATGCTCTGTCTATCAAGTGTCCCCACTAATAAACAGAGACGTACTGTATGCGAAAAACTGTTATTCTTACTCAAATAATCTGTTCTGTAAGAGGTTTAAAGGATTCATGATTTCAAATTCTTCTAGAGCAGCAAAACACCCTTTACTCTATAGATTGTGCAGTGGAAAAATGGAACTGAATGAAAATGCCAAATGCCTATAATGTTAGCTGGCATTTTGTGAGGTAAATAGCATAAGGTTTTATCCAATCAGAAATGAGAGCTGTTGACTATCCCAGACAGTTGTTTCTCCCTTCATGGTGCTACATCAGATTGAGGGAAAGGACCAAATGGTTCATTCTGAAACATGTTCTTCAATTTACAATGACATTTATTTTTGTAGAGCCCAAATGCACAACAGCAGTCGCCTCGCAGGGAGTCGCAAAATAGTTACTTTAACCAACAGAAAGTTAGAACACCAAGCAATGAAAAACAAGCAGATTAACTAACATGACTGTCCCAGTACATCCCCTGTCCTTAGACCAGGGGTGTCCAAACTTTTTTCACCGAGGGCCGCATTTTGAAACTTATTCGGAGCAGACGGCCACAGACAACCCAACAATGAAGACAATTGTTGGAAATCTTTCGAAATTTTGACATAGTTTCGATGGGCCTCCACAACATTAATATTATATTGGTATAACATCCAAATGCTTTACATTTTTTAATTTTACAGTAAAAAATACTACTTTTTGTTGTTTGAACCAACTTAGCAGGAAGCCGGAGGGCCAACAAAAATTGGTCTGAGGGCCGCATTTGGCTCCCGGGCCGTAGTTTGGACATGCCTGCCTTAGATGTCTCTTATCGTCAAGGTTAAACTCTAGAAAACTCAGTGGGAATAAGAGAAACCTCGAGGAGAACCACAGTGAAAGGGAGATCCACTCGGACAGGTTGTAGATGTGTCCAGATTCTTTTGAGAACAGTTTTATTTCAATTACCGTTTCCCATTAGAAGACCATTTCAGAAGAATATTTATTGTGACAAATACTTTGAAACAAGATACTGTGATCACAGATAATAATTTAACTTCAAACTACTTTTATTCTCTGGCTTTTAACACCGCATGAGCTGTGTGTAGTCCTCTGTTGCCTTTTATTGAGTTGTTTTTATTGATTTTATCTAGGCTATTTATGCGCTTGTCTGTTTCATTGTTTTATTTTATTTATTCATATATTTGATATTTTACTCTGTTTTTAGGTAAGAGAAAATAATCGTATTTATTTGTTTATTTTATTCATTGTTTACTATTTTATTTATTACTCTGTTAACAGTTGATTTTATTTCACCATGTGCAGTACTTTGGAAACGAGTTTGTTTGTGAAATGTGCTTGAACTGAAGTGAATTGGACTCCGAATTCAAGTCATTTGAACTAATACGGAGCTTAAATTTTTATAGTATATCACTTTCCTTCCATCAAAATCATCAGCAAAGCCGCAAGATAAAACGTGACTCCCTGTTCTAAATAACACCACAAAACGCACGAGAGGAACATATAAACGGTTTTCATGTGGTTAGGCTGAGGAGAGCGAGTGCAGTGATGCATTGTGGGTAAGTGTCAGTGGGACAGCAGTGTGCCTGGTGTTTTTCTGCCTCGCGAGCAGCTAATGGTGCAGAGAGCATGTCCCGAGCGGAGGCAACAGAAAGGCCCAGAGATGAGGCCAGATGTGCCGTCAGCTGTGTGTGAAAGCACCGCAGCAACAAATGCACACTAAACACAGCACAGGAAATACGAAGGCTTGATACTGGCTTGGATCTGGTTCAGTCCTGGTTTAGTTCTTGTTTTCAAATCATCTTCTCCAGTAGGGCAAGATGACCCACTGTATAAAAGGGAACTTAACTTAAAGCTTCGGGTTGTAGCTTTAAGTTCGGCTTCCAATCACCTCTCATCTCTTTCATTATTAGAGTTTTTTGGCGTCTGCTTTTGCTTTAGAGCCTCCGCAGTCATTGTTTTAAGTCTGGCCTCTAGCGGGAGCAATTAGCCACGATCTGTCTGCCTCCACTCGCAACTGAGAAGAAAATCAGCTGCAGTACGAAAAAGAATATAGCACGGTATTCCAAATTTCATATCATCCCCCATATTTATTAATAATAATAATAATACATATCACTTATTATGTGTAGTGCTTTTCCAGATACCCACAAGTTCTTAACACAGATGAGACACACATAGGCCAGCAATAAAGATAGTTATTGCGGCGGTTTGCAGGGATTTTTGAAACGTCGTGAATTGAACAGCCAGATTGTGTTTAGATGATAAAAACAAGCATTAGAAACATTAAAGTGAGTCATGAAAACAAACTAAGGTAATCAATCAATTTCTTATAAAATAACCATTGATAGTAATATAGATTTTCACTTTGCTTATTGTTTGAAAGTGTCTATTTTTTCTTTAAAGTACATTCGCTGAGATAGTCATTCTGCGACCTTAACGATACACATATTTTGTCTTTTAAAACTGATTTTGCACATAACAAGAACAAAGAAGTGTCACTGGATTAATCATGTTGTTACTGCAGTATGTTCTTGCAGTATGTTATGTACTGTAACAGGGTTGGCATATAAGCATGGTGAGAAGTACTCTTCATTTGGACAAAATACACACTGCGAATCTTCAGCTTTAAATATGAATTGCAAAAAGATTTAAAAATCGTTTTAATTCTCATTTTTATTTCACTTTGCCGATGTGCAGTTTATAGGAAAAGCGATTCGTTTGGATTGGGAGACAGCTGTAGTTATTTAAGTTGTAGATTTATGTGCTCATTGTGCTGCTGTGAGTGTAAGCATGATGAAGATTGCACTTCATTTGGATTTGTGGGAGACAAAAGGAGACTTTGTAGGAACACTTACAATAGATTCAAAATCAATAGCTGCCGTATTTGCTTGTAACTGTGGAGATTTATGTCAGCTCATGCTCTAACTCTACTGCTTGAAATATGTTGCTTGCTCAGCACATTTACCATTGAAATTGCGATTAGATTTGCAATTTGTGTTTTAATACAAAATATTCTGTTCCAAGTTCACATTTTAAACAGAGATGTGTGACATATGTATGTGAAGTAAAACATGTGTTAATTTCAGAACATGTTTGTTTAAGTCCAAACTACAGAATTAATTGGTTTTATAAAAAAATAAAACTGTATATTTGCTATGTTACTTAAAGACACAATATGTAACTTTCTGGAGGTGGAAAGTAACCTGCTTAATTCTATAGAAATAGAACTTTAAAACCAGACTTCAGAACATTGTCCATGCAGATATATGTTTTATGCCATACTGTGGAATATTATAACTAAATAAACAACATTTCTATGGAAACAAGCAGGTGAAGACTCATCCAGGGCAAGTACAAGACAATGTTGTGGATAGTAGCCCGCTCACAGTAAGGACACCGTTTTTTTATTTTTAAATGTTGTGCAATGAAACCATTCAAAGTGAAAAACAAATCATGATTTGGGCTAAAAAGTTACTTACTGTGCCTTTAAATAATTGCAGTCTATCTCGCAACCCTACTATCATGTATTCAGGGTTAATTATGATCATTTATAAATATGAAAACATGACATTTCTCATCAAGCACATAACTTTTGAGCAGGTTGTCCAAATGATATTCGGACTTAATTTGAAGATGGACAAATTTGACAGACTTTTGATTAGATGGGACACGTATGTTGACAGTATGTGATGTCTCTTCTTTGGGTGTCGTTTGTTTTGCTTTATTTCCTTTGATATCTCTCTTTCGCTGTCATTTTCTTTTTTGTTCTGTTCATGTACATTTAAAACTGAAAAAAAAAAAAGATTCGTTTTGGAATAATGTTAGTAAAGAGATGAAAGTGTGTAATTCTTTATTTGTATTTTAAAATAAATTGTCTCAGGCCATTAAAGTTACCTGAATGAATAAATATGTCTACTTTATTAAGGTTAAAGATGTAACACTTATTCTCTTATGCTCTTAAATTTCTCTTTAATCTTTAGTTAAAAAGGTAACTTGCACAGTATAATGTAAATAGAAGCATATTGGGCACACACGTTTTTTGCTCCTTCCTGTTTTGCTCACTCAAAACTTGCCCATTGTGTGTGATGTGATTAAGTTTGATGTGACTGAAACTAAATAAACTAAACTGATGAAAAAAAAAAAAAAAAATGCATGAAAAAAAAAAAAAAAAAAAAAAAAAGAGACACTAAACCAATCCTTTATAATTAACTAAACTATGACTCTACGCAGCTTGTCGAGAACTGCACTTATTTGGACAAAAGAAGGATTTGGGGGTACTTTTACAACCGATTCACAATCAATACCTTGCTGAAGGGCTTGTTAATGTTTAGATTTACGTTTGGTGGGATGCCCTAACCTTTTTTATTGAATACAGACCGGCCTGGACAAGACTAAACACCCTAAACAAGCACAGCCCCACACAAAAGGGCATAAATAGAGACGCAGACGCATCCTCCCCCATTTGTTGTGCGGGAGGGCTGGCCATCTGCCCACAGGAGATGCCAACACAATGGACAGATCACAGAGGCCAGCTAATGAGCAAAGTTTTCATGCTGTTCAAAATTCATCCGCAGTCTCTGGGTCTAGTTGTCAAACGTTGCACACTTCTCTTCACGCAGACACACACTCGCAGAACTGTGGGTTATCTGGGTGGTTTGAAAACATTTGTGTTCAAGCCTATTGCTCTGCTGTAGTTGACTAAATTGCTGTTGTGGCGCCTTTTGGCAACAAACTGTACACTGGCAACGCATGGAAAACTACATTGTGTAAGGTATGAGATGACAAAAGAAGTAGTAGAAATAGTTGGACACGGTTTGATGATGACAGCGAAATATTATACGGTAGATTACACAAAAGTGAGTTGATGAAAAGTTGAAGTTGTTGTGGTTGCAGCAGCTTTTAGTTTGTTGTAATAGTGTAGTAACAAGTAAAAATTTTGAATAGAATTGAATGATACTGTTTTTGTTTTTGTTTTTTGAACGGTTTTTTTTAACTATTGTCTAAAGCAGCGATCTTAATCATTTTACCCAAGTACCACCAAAGAAAAGATTTGGCTTTCTGAAGTACCACCAGATCTGAGCACAGTAATGTTTATCTATTCTAATGCAATTTAAAGCTGCTATTTATTTATAATACGTGGCCGAAGGTGTGTTTTGGATTAATTTTACTTTAACTTGACTTTTACTTTATTTTTTCCTCTTTATTTTTCAACTAATTGTTCCATTCAAGGATACCAAGGTGGTTTACAGTTACCGACTATGAAAAGAAAAAAGGGTAATTTCAGGTTCGACAGGGGTGCGTGCAACCTCATTTAAAAAGTGTTTTCACTCCCATTTGAGGTGCGTAATATAATGACACTTAATGGAAATGTATCGCATTGCACCCCTTTGAAACTCAGATGTACCTTCAGTCAGATTGGTCTGGACTAGTGTAATTCTAGGCTACAGTCGCCCCACTTACCCTCTGTAAAACCAGCTTCTTGGATGTCAGAGTGTCTTCATGACTACGGGTTGCTTTATTTTTTATTGTCACTTTCAGTAAATGTATGGATCTTTTCTTGGACACATTTTGAGAATACTTGTTTGCAGCAGGAAGGCAAGTGTTCACTGGTGGCTTCCACCCCCACAGGGGTATTCAATTGACATTCTCTGGCAAATTAAATGTTTGTATCACATGACTGCTTTTTGAATCTTTTCATGTTATTTATACTTTTTTTGGATGACTGTCATTTGTATCCTTAACCATCTGCTTGTATTGGAAAGAGCACACTATAAAACGTGTACAAACTGTTCAATAACGAATGACAGTGACAAAGCATATTTCATTCACATTTGTGTTTTTAATCCAGCCGAGAAACCTAAATTATATATGTGCCAATAGAAAAAATAAGTTGACATTGAACCTTAAAGCCTCTCCTGTCTGACGCCAGTATACCATTAGAAATCTCAACCCAGTGTCTCTTCGCGCCAGTTGATACTTCATCTTTCTCAAGACTCTCACGCAATCCGAGGAAGAGGAGAGTGCGACCAGGACCAATGATGACGCTCGCTGCCATTGAATCCCATGATCCTTTGTGTGCGTGTGTGTAGTGTGAGAGAGTATTGATCTGAAGTGCAGTGCAACTGTGTCATCAATCGGAGATCTGCAGTCACCACAGAGGCGAAAGTGAGGTAACAAACCAGCTTTTATATCATCTGGTTCACCCAGAGTTCAACTGTTTGCATATGACAAACTACACAGCAGTTTGCATAGGTGGAAACTTTCAAAGAAAACATAACCTTTCCGGCCACCTTGTCTCCATCGAGCTACAGCAGGTCACTAAATTAACGTTCACCGAAGTCAGTTTGAGACTACATGGTGTGTATTATATTGTACAGATTATTATATTATAACACACGTAGAAGCCTAAGTAATTTTTCACAATTGCCTAATTAATTATATTTGATTATCAAAGTCTAATGATGCTTTTAAAAATACCCAGTGAAATGTTTATCGCTCTTTTAAAAGTTGATTTTAGGTAGAATATAAAGCTGACATGAGATGTGGAGCAGAATTCTGCTTTGTGCTGATCAGAACAGCACACACTGGACTCTGACTGACTCCTCTGCACAAAACAATGCAAGCGATGTGTTTGGCTGCCGTTACATGCAAAAACCTTTACGTTCATCTCGTTGCTCTAAAGAACAGAAAAAGCTGAAAGTTGCAAAGCGAACTCTCTGCTGCGCTTCGTTCTTATTTAGGCAGAATAAAACAGACTGCAGACTAATCTCCCGCGATGTAAAAGCTTTTCTCACGCCGCACTCGCGGGATACCGTGTGTTCCACAACATGCATTAAACTTATCTATCTCAATAGAGACAAGCAAGTAGCACCGCTTGAAGTCAGAATGCATGTTTTTGAACAATAAAGACAGCTCAAACTAAAATAATGCAAGAAAGATAGGTTAATGCCCAACGTGAAAACATTCCAGGGAAAGCCTCAACATCCAGTGAAACCCTCCACCAATAAAATTAAAGAAAGTGTACAAAGTTGAAACCAACATTTACTGTACAATCGGCAGTCTAGAAATTATTATTTCAATAATCGTTGTTTAGAAGGCAAAATTCCCGTAAATGTTAAATTTGTACAACATTTTACCACAATGAAGCTATGGGCGCTTCGTTCCGGGGAAGTACAATTACAGACAAAATCATTTTTTTGGTCAAAAAATATTAATATACATGTTGTACCCCTGAAGTCATTCCTGCTCTGTCTCTTGTTTTGGAGTTCAGGTATCACAATCGTCATTAACTTGTTTCAGCCACATAATGTAGTAACATATATATATATATATATATATATATATATATATATATATATATATATATATATATATATATATATATATATATATATATATATATATATATATATATATATATATATGATATAATGTGCATACTCTTACGGCAGTTGATTGAACTTCTACTATTATGCTCATGCTAATAGTACTAACATGCTTTCTGGAAATACTTCTACTAACACTAGTGCATGCATATATAGAGTTTCGTCGTCACAGAACTGCTAATAACAACTAGCGCACCAGCGCTTCTCCCGGGTTCACAATCATGTAAAAGCTTTACAGTTTGATGCCAGCAGCACACAGCCATTTGAGTTTTACCTTAAGAGCCTAAGTACCCTAAGAGCATAATTATGTACCAAGGCAAAACGGATCACTTTACATTTACTTTTTTTGCTGCTTGTAAAGGCAACAGTTAAATGATAAGAGCAATTTTGGCTGCAATCATCAACTGATCTGGGCACTGGAGTGTTTTGGCGATAATGCAGGACTGTACGTGGTTTTGCATTCTTGTTAGACGTCGCCAAGACATTAAAGCGTTCTATTTCCAACGTTAGTTCGGAGATTATAAGATTATAGCAGCATGGACTTGACAATTGAATAATAGGACTCTGCAGCAACAAAACCATTTGATGAAGTATTGTGTTTCAAATACTTGGAAAACATTTCATACAAAGTCAATTTAAAGGGGCACTGTGTAATTTGTAGAGTTGCTAATCTCTATGGCAATGTTAGGGATTTGCCTCCAGTGTTCCACAGTCTTGCTTTTATATGATATCAAATGATTTAATTGGTAACTAAAATATCTTGGAAAACATGCATTGACTTGTAAATTGGCCTGGTTGTTTTCTCGTCTCCATGGATATTGACTTCAGTGCCATTTTGTGGAACATTCCAGGCTAAGTAATACGAGCAGATGATGGACCTTTTAAAAGTTACATAGTGATCTTTTTTTATTTTAGACAACTTGGACATTGATGTGGGATAAATAATAGATTTTTATTATCACACATTTTTAGACTTCTTCCACAAATAGCACCCTCTTAATAAATGTTACTTTCAAAGTACACTATTGAATGACGACACTAAACTAAGACAATAGGTTGGGACAAATCTTAACTAAGACCAAAGGAGATTCAGTTCAAGCAAATTGAGGAATATTTGCGCACAGTAGATACAAATACCTGAACTAACACAAAACCAAACCAGGATTAAACGAGGATTAAGCATGATCTAAACCTGGTTTAATACCACAGATTTGAACCAGGAGTCATATATTTCAAAACTGAATATATAAATATATCAGGTCTTGAATATCCCTAGTTATATAAATGTAACAAAGGGCACTTGGAGAAACGTATTTCTAATATTAGGCCTATTAAAGGCTCTAGTTCACATTATTTTCACTGTCTTAAAAACATGGAAAATACAGCTAGTTTAGTCTGAACTATTTGCAACAATCCACACATTCTGCTCATTTCTCACACTTTCCAAGCATCCTATCACGATTAGTTTATAAGTGCTTTTCACAACTTTCAAGGGGAGCTTGTTTTAAAGCGAACACACGTTAGCTTTCTGACAGCACACATCGCTGCATGGCGCTTAAATCACTCTATAATTGTTTGTAGACAGAGCACAGCGGTCTGGTTTTGACAATAAGAGCTGCTAACTTTTTAACATGAAAAAACCAAACAATCAGGTACAGCTCCTTTAAGTGAATATTAAGAAAAACTCGAAAGTAGAAAAAGAATAATATAGAAATCAAATTTAGTATGGGGTTATGGGCAGGGGCAAGGGCCAGGGAGGAGGGCACCGTACCCAAAGCCCACTATCATCATCAAGTTGTGCAATATACCCGGAAACTACTGAACCAGGACTCGACCAACAAGTATACTTAATGAGAGCTCAAGACTAAATCTGCACTTGAACTACATCTCACCGGAGTACCACCAGTCGCCACCTTCACCAATTTTGAGAACCACTTTATTGCACCCCTACAAAATCTCGAGCTATCATTATCTCTGCAGGAGAAATCTAAAAAGCCCTGGGGATGGTTTTGAAACTTGATGCTCGCAAAAACAATCTTTTTCTCTACCTATTACGATGGCAGCAACCCAGCGGGATTTTTACAGCCTGTAAATGTAAAAAAAATAATAAAAATGCAATGTGATACTGGGAATAGGAGGGGGGTTAGATGGTGGGAGTACAGTGAGTCATCCTTCCTGGTATCCCAGTAATCATGGAGGTGAGTAAGATCATGTTACAGGTGCAGGGAATGTTGGTAGTTATATGTTTATTTGGACGATTTATGCCCTCATGCGCGAGTCTCCATTCCATGTATGCATCATAAACGCCCCCACACCAAACACATTATGTTTCTCTGTTAACATGAAGAAAGACACTGAGACAGCATGGTGCCTTTATGAGGTGAGTAAACATACCTGAGATACAAAAATCTTTTCAGTCATCTGTTTTGTAAAGATTTCGAAAGTATTTCAAACTGCTTCTTTATTCATCTTGGCCTCCGAAGTGAGATTTTGAAGCACAATATATTGCAAAAGAAAAACACTCATATTAAAACCACTTTATGCCACTGACATACAGTGAAGTAGAATAATCCTAGTAACCCATTTTTTAATATGTACAATATTGATGAAAGGTATGAGCTGCAACATATAAAAAGTAGAATGGAACAATTTTTAGTCATAGAAGTTACTTTAAATCATCTACAACTCAAATCTTATCGTACTAAACCACAAAATCTCCACTAGAAAAAGTACACATGATAAATACTTGGCCCCAAAATATACAGTATCTGGCTCCAGCTATTATGTGTTGAACGATAAGTATAGTAATTATTGTGACAGGCGCACTTCACTTTACAATTGGCCAAATTACAGTGACTGAAGAGGCCAAATGGGGTATAATGTACTACTCATGGAGCTTGAACCTGTGACCCTCCAGCTGCAAGGAAGCCCAACCTTCTTATTAATAACTCTCACATTGAGTTGTAATATTGCCATCAAGTAGTAAGTGGAATTCACATTTATTCTGGGAAAATTAATGTTACCAGTTTTAGTCCCCAGTTATGTTCAATTAAACTTGGGAAGGGCATCTGGCATACCATTAAAATGGGCGGTACTCAATTATTTTCATGTAATAAAGTATCCCCTTTTCCCCAGTACAGATATAAATAAAGCTGCTCCTTGGGTCAAAATGAGAATAGTCTTACAATCCTTTGTGGTTGGAAGGAAATGTCTTAAAGTATAAATATAAAACTCTATCACAAATATTTCTCAAATGTACTTTTAGATGAATCCCCTTACATTCCTCATTTAGCAGCATTTTGACTGTTTTTGCTTGAGCTTGGCTGGGCATGACATTGGTCAGTGGAAACAGGAACTCTCTGGCTGTAATATCATGGGTTGAACTAAAGTGCTTTATGTACATTTTTCCATTAGAATCTATCAACAACAAATAACCGTGCCTCATTAGACCCGTGCGTCACCTCTGACATTCTAACTAATACATCTACCCGCCTGACAGCTCTCTGCACATTTATTTCCCCACGGGGCACTGAGATTTCCAAACAGCTACTTTTGCGCTTCCTGTCCCAACATCTGCTAATACATTTGTCACAGTGCCTTCATTTGAGCAGATAAACCCAGATGGAAAGTTCCCTAGAGGAGACGGGTCCCCTTTAATTCTATTACAGAGAGCACGCGCAAAACTACATGCGGACGTAGGCACGCTTCAGAATAGACGCATCATGTAAACAATGATACCACAAAATATCTTTCGTTTAAAAAAAAATATTATTCTAAATTATTTTATTCTTTGACGTCTAAATCTTTTTTTTGAAACATTGGTGTAGTGAAGATGTTTGGTTGATACATTTATGATCAATTATGGGGGAACAAAAAAGTGATACATTTGAGCGTGGGAACATTCAAGATAATAGTCATTTGGTTATAACATTCATCTGGTGCTAAATTCAGACACATTTTAGTTTCAGTTTTACTCAAATTAGCTGTTTGTACTTTCGAAGTTGTTGCAGTAGTTGCACTGTTAGTACTGACATTTATGAGATGGCATATATATATATATCCAATTTTAAGATGACGCTGCTAAACCCATGCACTTCCTGTTTTTAAATTCTATGTATTATTCTTTTGACTTCCCTTTTGACTTCCCTTTTGGTATTTGACATGATATGTTGCTTATTAAAATGACATAGATCAGATGCAGTTTCTTCAATGGAAAACTGCAGTGTTTTTGAATTACTATACGAATACATTGTGATTGGATTATTTCAAAACAACCACAAGACTAGCCCCACAAGCAAGCCAGGACCAAATCTGGAGTAAAGAGGGTGACACAAGGAATAAACGGACACTCAAATATAAATCAAACTGCGGCCCCCTTTAATTGCGTTAGTGGGGAACACTCTCACAATCACGCGGAGACACATCCTGGCACACTTTAGTCTGCGGTGGAGCGAGACACAGGCAGACGGCGGACTCCACAGAGCTCTCCTTATAGATCCGGAGGTGCCCCGAAGGCAAGAGGCCCATGATGGATCAGACATTGATTTGATTTGGAGAGAGTGCGAAAGCTGGTGTCCGTGCCCTCCGCTTTCTCAACGCTGAACCGTGATTGAGCAGCCGTCTGTCAGGAGGGTCCACTTAGGAGACTGTAAGTGCATGGGCCGGACCTGCTCCTAACAATCACCTTTTGTACAATTCGCCTGGAAAGGAATTGTTGCTTCACAGATGGACCCAGTGAGAGGGAGAAGGAGAGGAGATACAAAAAGCAAGGCCCACAGCTGCCGCCTTTTCCATTCGACACACTTGTTCGGACAAGAAGAAACAGCATCTTTAAAAGCGCATTTTGTTTCATGGAAGTGAAAAGAGAAAAACATCTGCAAAAACCAAGTCTGAGACAACTTCAATGCTTGTTTGTTTTGGCGTAACAATAACAAGCCCAAACATTGAAAAGAAATAACATCAGTAATATTATTTGGACGTTTTTCATGACTCATGAAAAACGAATGTACTCTTGATGTTTGGATACAAGTTGTTGCTTCAGAATAACTTTTTTTTCCAACCTTAGTGTCGGGCACTTAAAGGAGAAGAGGGAAAATGTTGGGTATAACTTATATACTTGTGTGTAATAATATCATCACACACAAGCAAAAACACTGAAAATAAATGACATCTTTACAAAATAAATGATTTTGGCCTTTTTCAAACCAAATGAGACAGGATTTCTGCCTTGGAATGACTTAAGTAATAAAGTTTGTTGTGTTTAATTGAAATAAACGGTATGTATGCATCATCAGACATTGCTCAATTGTACGTAAGAAACAACAAAAATTAAAGCGGCATTCTATTCCAGTTTTGAATACCTCAGCTCTTGGTAAATCAACTTATGGTGCAACAAAAACAGTCTATTAGTCAGACCAGAGTCATGCAAACAAGAGCATTTTATTTTGGTTATTGCCAAAAGCATTTGTGAATAAGAATATGAAGGGTGAACACCATACAAAAGTGTACTTTTTGAGGAGAGCTCAGCTATTAAAGTGATTAATGGACAAAATGGACGGTCTGGACACAGATATCCTTATCGCCGCTTGTGCCAACACAGCTCGAGATTGAACGCCAAGAACGTCCAGAGAGATACATCTGCAAAAAACACATAAACTGGTGAACAAACGAGCCATGGAACAACCCTGCTGGATCACTGCTGGTAAATACATCTATCAAACTGTAATGTCAGAATACTTTAACATTTTTAAAGTTCAACATGTTAAAATTTCCATTGGTTTATCAATATGCTAACTGAAAATTGTGTACCGAGCTCTATAATGGGAGTTAGGGATATTTTGAAATAAATGATGACTGCTTAGAGTAGCTAAAGGTCATGTAAATATCCCGTAGATTTTCCCATTAAACTCTCATTAATCTCTAAGCTGACAAAAAGAACTGTGTTTAGACCATAGACAAATCTAGAACAATGCCTCTACAAAAAGCCCAGGCCTGCGTATGAAACGTATCCATCTCAAAAGTGCAAAGAAAAGAACACTATTATTGATCTGACTCCTGTTGTGTTTCTTCAGAGATACTTTTTGAGTTGCTTCAAGCTGTTGCCAAAATTACTCTTCTTTATTGTAAAAATGAATGTGTTTTGATCCTCCCCAGTTGTCGTAGAAATGATTATTTATCTAGTAACTACTTCAGAAGATCTTTTACAGTTTTCTGAGCCGGAGGAAAAACCCCTGTGATGCAGTGGAAGCGATACACTGCACACCTGCAAATCTGCCGCCGAAAAAACAAAGGATGTTATGTTGATAAATGTGAAAGCAATATGAGAGAACAAACAAACACAAAAGGAAACTAAAACTACTGAAAACTCCTTCCTCAAGTGCTCTGACAGGAGGCCAAACTCTAAGAGTACTATACGATAGTAGTATACTATAAAGTTCAGCTACGACTATATTATTTTGTATTTGCAAATATTTTTATTATCGGTTTATTTTTTTGTCTTAAAAGAAAACAGTTCTCATAACGAGTTATAAGAGCTATAAAGCCAATACCGCTGATACTTTGAGACGGACATCCAGGCAGCTCATTCATTAATTCACTGTATTTTTTTTATCCATGACGTTTACATGCCAAAACTATGGGAGTGGGGTACAATCAGGGAATTTATCCATTTGTGTGTGTGTAATAATAATAATAATGTTACAACAAGCGTTCATTGGATGATGACACAAAGCACTTTAAGCACTCGTAATTGTAATATCTGGGGTAAGTCAGGTATATTTAAAGGTTTAAATTTCCTGATTGAGGATGCAATTTTTAGTACCATTCAAAATATATATTATTATGTTTTGAATTTTGAGTTAGTGTGGCATCATTTTCACTCTGAAACCCATGGACATAACTACAAAGCAACAGTTACCGGTTAACTTGCACATTTGCATTAATTGTTTTTCCTTCAAGCAAATGTATTCAACTATATAGTCATCTTCAACTGTAGTAAATTACATCTAATATATTTGCTCAGGTTGTGTCCTTGTTATATTTAAATCACTCTTTCTCCAAACCAAACATTCCCATGGCCATAAAGATGAACTGATCTGCTGCGTTCGGTACACAATTGTAAAACTTGAAATACACCTGACTATATCTGCTTAAAGAGGGCAGCGAGACGCACAGCCAACTGAAAACAGGCTGTTTATGTGATGTCCTATATGATAACCCCGGTCTTCTGTTGACAATGTTGATAAGGACACCACCGCCACTTCGTCTGTAGACTCTTGAACTCAAAGCGGAGTGTCTTTCTGCTTAAAAGATTAGAATCAGACAAGTGCCAGTTCGCGGCAACATGCCACCGCCTATAGCATGAAAGAAAATCACGTTTCAATCATAAACTGACAAGCTTGAACCCTGCTAATTTGTGAATTTAGTTACCTTGCTTTGTGTCATTTCAAAGTTTCCTGCCGCGTTCATTTAATTTCTCGCCCCCAGAGCCAACTTTTTATTTCTAAATACAATCAACTATGGAGATTACGCTGACCAAAAACACAAGGACTTAATTGGAAACACAGATTTTTTTCATAGGACAGCCAATCTCGACTAAAATGTTCAAATAGCAATAAGGAAGTGTTCAAAATTGGGCAAAACTAAAACGAGGAATTCCACATGAAGGTTCATAAGGTGCTGACGACAATTAAAATAGTTTAGAACAGCAAAGCAAAACTTGCAGGGAAGGTGCTAAAAGGGTCTAAACGCCACGTTCCATCAACTTTGTGTCACTTTTTGGAGGTGGCATGTGTGACTCCATGGAAATAGAAAGTAATAACCATACTTCTGTGTGTGTTTTATACCATGCTGTGGAATATTATAGCCAAACGAACAAAATTTCCATGGAAACTGGCCAAGTAGTCAGGTAGATGCAACCCCGCTCACAGTAAAAATGTTTTTTGGCGGAAACATTGGGCTATAAGTGAGCAGCTGCATTGAAGACCCTTTACCAAAATTTATTTACACATCAAATTAAAAATCAAATTAATGACTAATTAAATCCCTATTTTCTATGTCGAAATCAGGTTCTAAACTCCAGAACTGAACCCAAATTAAAACGTGTTGATCTGCAGTAATCCAAATGTCAACTTTTTTTTTTAACCCTCAACAGACCTAGGACAACTGAGCAATGAATAAAACCTTTATAAGCCATGACTAAATCATGTCTACGCTTTAGAACTCCTACCACATTTGTGAACCGCTGTTTTTGATGGTCAGAGCTGTGGAGAAACAAGGTGCACCTGTCATATCCTGATCAATAGAGTTTCCTGTGGGAGAATTGAGCTTCTGTATTCGCTCTGTATACACACACACACACACGGTGACCAAAGCCCAGCCTATTTCCTGTCATAAACAACCGAGCCCCTGCTAAATAATCAAACGGTTAGCAGGCAGGATGTTATATAGCGGCAAGTAAGTCTGGTTCTATTATTTACGCCGACACTGTAATCTTGCAATATTCAGGCTATGGTTGAGGGTGAAGGTCAGCGTGGGTCATTTGTCGAACAATCTCTCTACGGTCCAAAGAAAAGAGAAATATTCCATTAAGTGTAACTATAGCTTGTGTTTTACTCTCTAATCGAGCCACACGTGAAGGGGTAAAAGCCTGTTAGGTCCATCATGTGTTGGGATGAAGAACTAAATCATGTGGGGAAACCGTTTGCACCTGCTTCTTGGAGTTTGAAGTCAGTCCTGGAGCTAACTTACTGAGATGTGATTATTCTGCAGCAACAGTCAGTCCAACCAGCACTAATCACTATCATTCACCTAACAGAACCGTCCAATCAGATTAGCATTTTCCCCCCCTAATAAATAGCCATGTTTTGATGAGGATGGACCAGGCGTGTCCCTTATTGGCTAATTCACCTGTCAATCACATCCATCTGAATTTGAGGGGATGAAAACAGTGACCAGACTGATATCGCAACAATTATTTTAATAGTCGACAAGTCAAACGATTTCTATTGTACACTATTGAGACTTTTTGAATACATTATCAACCAAATAAAGGTTGAAATATGGACTGATTGCTTCAGATATTATGTTTAAAGAAAGTGATTGATAAAAATCTATTTAATAATAAAAAAAAAGTCGACAGGTCACAAAAAGTCAATTGATTAGCAATTAACCCTATTACGTTTAGCGCTGTGGAATATTTGAGGCAAAGCAATAACGTGCATGGAGACAAGCAGCTGTGGACCCTCGACCAGAAACAACAATAAGAATTTGCCTCTTGCACTGATTACATTTACCCTTTTTAAACAATTGAAAATAACTTAGCCACGTCTGTCATTACAGCGCCACACCTCGACACCTGCTGAACAACCAGAGTGATTATCCAGATGTTGAATAGGCTCGCCGAACTCAGATATATTATTTAGTCCTTACCTTTATTTACCCACAAACACAATAATCCTACAAGATTCTGCTCTGGTGGGGGAGGGACTCTCAGTATATCTACAGAAGGATCTCAGGATCCCGTAGAAAATAGAAGAATTCAATTGTACTGCGAAATAAGCCCAAAGGCTGCTGAGTACAAAGGGCTACAGGTCCCAGAAGAAAACCCTGAGGATGCAAGCCAACATTTTGGCTTTAGGTTGAAACTCTACCACTGCTCTGCTATAAATCCTGCCACTTTTTAATTCACATGGGGCGTTCTTGTCAGCACACGCAGAAACAATCCAAAACTACTTCCAACACTGGCATCAAGGAGCTGTTTCCTTTATGGAACACAACATGTTATATCTGTGTTTTTTAATAATAGGCAGAAATTCTAGCAGACCCTGCCTGTACCTGCAGTAGGTAAAATTGAAAGTTGCCACACAGTTTGCGTTGCTTCACTCCTGGCTCCAGGTTGATAAGAGGGCTGTGATTAAACGGCTGATGCATCCTCCTGACTCATAAACTGTCTAATGCTTATTCTGTCGTGGCACTGGGGTGACCTTAAGGGAGCAAGCAGGTGTGACTACTTTACAAGCTAACATTTGGAGCCTTACAATTTGATCAAGACTAAATTTGATAAGCTTAAAAGTAGTTTAAGCTTACATTCTATTGTTCAACTTGTTTATTTTACGTGTGAAGAAAGCAAATTGTACTTTTTTACTTTACTTTTTACTTTAAAAAGCTTATGTACAACTATACTGTATACTTAGGACAATGCTAAATAGGATAGGCCTAGAGCGGTAGTGTACAAACTGTGGTTCTTGTACCACTGCTGCCAAATCGTTTCTTTGCTACTTGGTGTAAAATGTTTGAGAACCTTGGAAATTGAGGCTCGTCCCTGGGGAGGTGTTTCGGGCATGTCCCACCGGGAAGAGGCCCCGGGGAAGACCCAGGACACGCTGGAGGGACTATGTCTCTCGACTGGCCTGGGAACGCCTCGGGATCCCCCCGGAGGTGTTGGAGGAAGTGTCTGGGGAGCGGGAAGTCTGGGAGTGCCTGCTTAGACTGCTGCCCCCGCGACCCGGCCCCGGATAAGCAGAAAAAGATGAATGGATGGATGGAAATTGAGGATTTTAATAGATAGCCAGCATGGTCCATCACATGTATTTGTATTCGCACTTTAAAGACTTGTGCCAAAAACAAGCTCCTATATGGGAAATTCTGTGTATATATGATGAACCACAATGCATTGCTCCTGTACGAATTAGGGATTACACCGACTTGTTTATTTATAAGTAAAAGCGTTCACCATATGCTACACAAAGTGATGCTGATGATACGCAGCTTTCCATCTCCACGTCTCCTGATGACACCAGGCCAGATGCTCTTTTAACTGCATTTTAGACATCAAATACCTCATCCTAGACTTTCTCCAGCTTACCCAGGACAAAACTGAGATTTTAGTCATCCGTCTTGAGGCCCAGAGAGAGAAAATGTTACCCAAACTACAAACATAGTCTTTTAATCTTCGTTTAGAGAAAAAACCTCTGACTTTTATTCCGCACATTATGAACGTGACAAAAATAGTTTTTAAACTTAAAGAACATGGCCAAGTCCAGCCCATTCTCTCTCAAGCCAACACTGAGACACTCTTGCATGCTTTTATCACTCGTCCTAAACACTACTGTAATGCCCTGCCCTCTCCCCAAAAAGAGTATTTCAAGCTTACAATTATTCAAAAATTCAGCAGCACGTGTCCTGACTAAGACCAGGGGGTGGGACCACAATACACTTGTTTTAAAATCACTGCATTGGCTCCCCATGGGTTTAGGATCGATTTTAATGTTCTTTTACTGATTTTGAAATCTCTTAATGGTCTTGGGTCTTCTTAGCTTTCAGGACAGCTTTTACCTAACGAACTTTTGCTGCCCCTGAAGACCTCAAGGCCACAGAAAACGTTCAAGTTTTTAAGAACAGGCCCAAGACCCGTCTTTTTAACTCAGCTTTAGATTAATATGTGTTACTTATTTATTTTATGTATTCTATCTATTTATTCTATTCACTTATTTCAGGCTCATAATATTATATGCATTTATGTCAAAGTTTTATTCTATTTCCACCCAAAATTTGTCAAGGATATTTTTTATTTCTTAGCTGCTGCCAATACCTTTTGTTTTTACCTATTTTAATCCAGATTTTCCCCTGAGGAGCCCTTACCAGGAGTGGAGGTCGGCTGTGGCTGCTGGGGCCTGGCTCGTGGGCCCCTGGTGGAGGTTTGGTGTCTCGTCTCTCCTCTGGGCCTGTGTCATCGTCCTCTGGCTGCAGGCGGCTCGCTGCTCCTGGTGCGAACGGCTCCTCTGATGGCGTTTCCTCAACTGATTCATTTGTAGTATGTGTGTGAGTAAAGTGTGTGCGTGCGTGAATAAGTGTATCTGGTGTATCTGTATCTGGATGTGTTGCTGTTTGGGTCAGACACTTGTGGGTTGGTTTGGTGGGATGTGCATGCAAGAATATTTTTAATGCGCTATAAAACAATTTGTGTTTTATTTTTATTTATGAAAAGAGCTTTAGAAACAAAGTTTTGATTGGTTTGACTGAATGACCAATATTTGCATAATGAATGAACATTAGCAGCACTGGAGCATCTCAGTAAAGTCAATTTATTTGAGTAATTGTAACACTTTAACCTCTGCATCTCCACTGAGGCCCATAAGTAAACCGCCTTTGGCTGTTCCTTTTACGGATGATTTATAACACCACTCACAACTATCAGGCTTCATTCATTATTGAAGATAAGACACTGATGCTGGACTTGTTTGTGTAAGCATTTTGGTCAAATAATATTCCATGAACTTATCGAAATGTCAGCAAATGCAAAATGCTTCTCTCAAGACAGTAAATGCTTGGCTGTGTTACCTTGTAAGAACTGAACCACTTTCTATTGCAATCTTGCCTTTTAAGTTTTATTTACGTTTATGTGAAGTTTCAATGATGACATATTTTATGCGTTGTACTTTTACTTTAATAATATTGTGCGTCTAATTTTGTTTGTTTGTTGCTATTTTAAGGAATGAATGACAAGTTATGATAGAGTTTGGGATTGTGTTGTTATAAAAAACTAAACCAGTTGAGATTTTAAGATGCCAACTACAGGAGCTTGTGTTCGCACAAAAGAATTCTGTTCCAGTGCAGATTTCTTTGCCCAATCTCTGCGAGGAAAGTTTTGTTTTAGTTAAAAGAGATTCTCTGGCAAACAGCCAATAAAACATTTCTATAATCAAAGAAAATGTTTCACTCAAAGTCATAACATGATATATGATTGTAATGTATTCTCAGTCACACACTGCATTCCTCTACAGAGGACAGCTCCAGATGCAGCTCCAGTGTTTTGGACCAAAGGGCATACACCAGTGTCCAGCATCAGAGGTTCCAGTATAAAGAGCCTGTCCCGTGTGAGGAGGAGCATCTATCAGAGCTGTGGCCAGAGGGAGCTTCACCGCCTCTGGAGTCTGTGTGTCTGAAAGATGACTCCGTCTGCACACACCACCGCCTCCAGCTAACTCCAAATAAATAGCTGCGTGACGCTTCTTCCTCCTACACTTTCAAAGGAGTGTGTTTTTGCAATTAGAAACATTATTTTTCTTGGTTCGTTGCATGATTCAGTCAAATGTATTATCATCCACTTTCAGAACATGTTTTATAATAGTTATCAATAGTTATCAAACAACGGTAAAATACTAATGACAATAGGAAAATGTCATGTAATGATTTAATAATTATGGTAATTGTTACCTACAATACAAAGCCTATAATACAACTTAATTGGTTGTCAGTTGCTTCAACAACATAATTTTATAAAACCTTTTGTATATTTGGAGACCTCGACACACATGTGACAAGTATGATCAAAATGAAATAATATTTGATAGAAATTACAAATAATAATAAATAAATAAATAGTACACCATAAAGCAATGTGCCACATTTATTTGTATTTATGAAAACAATATTTCTGACATGATATAAATTATATATGCGTCAGCTACAGGCTGTGCAAAAACATATGCGTGAACACTGTTTGCAGTAAATAATAATAAGATAACGTTTTTTTTTAAAATAAATAAATAAATAAATAAATAAATAAATAAATAAATAAATAAATAAATAACATAACTATATATATATATATATATATATATATATATATATATACATACACACAATTTAAACAATGTGATTGGATTGTATGTATGAGAAAATTTTTATAAAATTATTTGGAATTTAATCAGACATTTTCACAAACTAGGATTTTGCTTTGGCAATAGCTGCAACATAAAATAATGAATAAGAACAATAGCAAAAAGAATCAAGAAACAACTAGCAGTGCAAAAAGAAGTGTTTCACACAATGTATTATTTATTATGTTACTCATTGTTGTTTTATGTTGTAAAATGTTTGCTTTGTTTTATAATGTGAAAAAAAAAACGTTTTGATTTTACTGGGGCGACTATCCTGACCACTCTTTTATCACCCCAAATCCTTCCCCCCTGCTCCCCTTTAACTGTAACAGGAGACTCTCCCCTGGCAGCAGGTCTATCCCCGGTCTATAGTTCATCTGAGCCCCACATCTTATCTGCTGTCATCTGGCCTGCCCCATTGTTAGTGTTATCAGGGGTGATCTGCTCAGCCTCTTCTCCAGCACACGCCGCAGACAGATGGAGCGGCTCTACCTGCTGAGAGCCTGAATCAAACCACACCGGGGAACCTCTTTCCCACACAAAACCATGTCTCGGGTCTGCAACGGGCTCTGGCTACGTGCAAAGAAACCCCTTATGTTGCTCAAGAGGCACTGTAAATCCTTTTAATCATAACAAAACAGCACTGAATGAACATCTGTACTGTAATGGAGATGCATACGTTTATATGGTCGGTAAATAAAACTGTAAGAGCTCTTGTTTTCTGCGTCTACAACAAAAGGCAGGGAGGTTAGGTATTGGGGTTTTATTGGTCTCACAAGAAAGGGAAATGATAAAAACCAATGGCATCATCACTTCTTGTATAAAGCAGAACAGTAGCATGACCATGTGATATACAGAATATCCCCCACTAAATGTTCATATATTAATATTATAATACTTCCTGTAGCCTGTGTCAAGGTGGTTAGAATGTATGAAAAAAAATTATTGGATTAGGGCTCTTAATATAAAAAAAAAAAACACTATAAACTAAAATATGAATGGCAGTGAGCTGATATGTTTATAAATGCCATTTTAAGGATTGTTACTATTATAGCATCTTTAATTTGTTCTGTTTTGCTTTGCCTCCTTCACGGGGCTCTATTGGCCTAGAATTTCATCCCTGCTGGTAGGTGAAGTGTCAATCGCGGGACACAGTATCCCGTGGAAGCAAAGCAACTGTATGCAAACATGTGATTGCCTTCACTTGCCTTGCCAGAACATCTTCTACAAATGAAAATGAATTTACTACAAACAAGTCTGTCTTTTGATACAGTAAATATCTCATGGTACCTCGTTGTATTTTCATCAGGTATAAAAAGGGAGAAATTAGTGGCTCTCCTTAAGGAAGAGAGATAAATTAACATTTAAACTGCTATGCAAATTCAATGTATATGATCTGCAAATAAAGTTGTGCTGCGGGCAATAAGGGCATTTATTAGTACAGTTTTATAGCTCCTGTGAGACAAACTACAATAGGGTTGTAACATACACTGTCCCCTATTGTAGCTGAGTGTACCTGAGTGTATGCAAACATATGTTGTGCCAAGCTTACAAATTCAAAACGTTTATCTACATTTCAGCTATAAACCCACAGCTGGTTTCCAAGGATGTCAAGATTGTTTGGTTAATCCATAATTGCTTCATTTCAGGTCACAATATAACTGTAAAAAGAGTTGTGACAGTTCAATCTATCATCCATAAAAGATATCGAAATGTAAAGAACTTATCTATCTGTCTGTTTTTGTTGCATTCACTTTATTCTGTCATTGAGTAAGCTTGATTTTGTAAAGCTGGTGACAAACTTGAGGAAAAGCAACATGTTAGACAAGGAAAATAAAGAATGTCACGGTAATTTGTCATGATCTCACTAAATGAAAATTATAGTTAAATCGTGGTGTTTTTCCCCACAACAACAGTATTCGTAACACTAAAATTTGGTTTTGTGGAATACCTATTTCTTAGTTGTCCCTCTATCCAAAAACCATTGAAGCAGTTGTCTATATCCAAGGAAATTAACATCTAACAGTAAGGCAAATGTTATACAATTCTACAGTATATGATCTTCCAATAAAGTTGGACCACAGTGCCAAATAGAACATGTTTATGCTATTATTACTTTACAATTAAGTTTATTAGCAACATGAAATGGCTGTTTTGTTATCATATTAAGCAGTATTGTTATTCAGTCTAAACAGTTGTTAGTTTTATTTTTACATGCTCACATTTACTTCTTATGGAACTCTGAAACTTTACACTCTGCCAACAAACGAGTCCCATGCAGGCCTCATTACAGGGGAAGGTATTGCTGTAGCCTTTTATTACTGTTGCAAGGCTAAACCACAGTAGGGACGTTATAGGAAAGGGAACCCCAGTTGCTTTTTATCGCGATGGACTCATACAAAACAGCCTTCCTATGCAACAACGATCAGCTTTCTCAACCATCTTTGTGGCTTTGCTTTGGACAAGTGCCAGATCTGGATACAGTGCATTTCTCATTTGCTTGAGGGAAGTGTCAACAATTTCGTTTTTATGGCTTTTTCTGTGTGCCGTCAAGTCTGCCATGTTGGGACAGGCAGAGGGACCGTTCTTGGTAATTAGAATGAAAACGCTGCGCTTCAGTTGCTGCCAATCAACATTGTCAAAATGAACATTTGTGGCTTGTCGGTGGATGTTGTAGTCGTTATAGTAGCTGTACTTAAGTTGTAGTAGTTGCGAAGGTAGTATTAATTGTTGTAAGCATAAGTAGTAGTTAGTAGCATGAGATACAACATTAATACTGGTTGATGTACAGTAAATAGTAGCACAAGCAAAAGTGCAGTAGGAAATTAGTTGAAGAAGCTAGTTGTTCTGCATGATTACATGGAAAAGAAAGTTAAAACCACACTTCTTAATGCCATACTGTGGAATATTATAGCCAAAGGGACAACATTTCTATGCCAGCTCACAGTAAGGACATAAATTTAACTAAAAACAACAACATGCTTTTATCTTTGATTTTAGTCCGACTATTTTATTTTTTGGGGGCTAAAAAGTTACGCACTGGGGTTTTAAGTGACGGTACTGAAAATAAGCATCTAAGATAGTCAAAGAAGCAGAACAAATATGAAATTGTCACAAATTTGAATTTAAAAAAAAAAAGTGATTTCTGTCATCTAGAATTGATGTTCAAACAAAACAAACAACTCTCAGACAATAACTACACGCTCAGGAAGACTCCGCACGTAACGCTTCCCTAGAGCTCCTCTGTTCTGACATTCTGTGTGGTAGGACCGGTTCTCTGTAGGTGTTACCCTGGTGCATGTAAAACTGAAAGACAATGCTATTTTATGGTTCTTTTCATCTGGCCTGTTTGAATCCGCGTCACCTCCAGGGATGCCGTAAACCCAGTGCATCCGTAACACTAAAGAAGGTCACATGCCAAAGGGAACATTTCGATCTGTTCTCATAGATATGGCCTACCATACCATGGTTTACTTATCCTCTTTTTAATCAGAATCAGAATCAGAATCAGAATCAGAAAGAGTTTATTGCCATTGTCAATGAACAAAATTCAAAAACGTAGGAACTTGTCTCGGCCTTAAGGTGCAACATAAACACTGAGTAAATAATAAAACAAATATATTCAATCAAAAAGAAAATTAGGGGGTTAAGGATTTTGTTTCTTTTTAATTCAGATACCATTCCTGACGCAACCATGAACACAACAACTGTGCTCTCTTTGGTGAGGCTTAATTCTGCTCCCTTCTGTTGATAAGCAAAAATGATTCCACTAGGCCACAATTACTCCTCTTTCTATATCAAATTGTGGTATTTGTGACATTAGTTTAATTTAGTTGAATTTTTATTTGAAGGGACAATGTACAGAGACCTTACGATCATGAAAAGCATATGTTCCACACCAGATTAGAGCTAAATAGTTAGTTTCCATCTGCAGTTCCTAATTTACAGGAAAAAACATTTAACACTGTTCACTCTCAGGAATCATGACGTGTGCAATACAAACACACATCTGAATCTGCAAATGAGCATTAAGTATTTACACAAATATTTGTCTTAAAATAATACAAATTGACCTAAAATGTTTTGCATTTCGCCATTATCAGTTGGTAGATACATTCATACATATACATACATATATATACATATACATACATACATATACATTTACAAAGAAAACTAAATAGCCAGACGTGGGTAGAATAGCCAAAGATCATATGCAAGTAAGAGTGACCTTTGCAAAAGATAGACCACAAAAATGTAAAAAAAAACCTGGTATCAGAAGAAGCGTTCCAAGAACCACATGTGTTCAAATCATTTCATATTGTTAAGATAACATTTTTGACACTTGGAAAGAGGAATCAAAACTTTTACTGAAAATAAGAGTACTGTTAATTGAAACAAAATGTAAGAATAAATGTATAATTTCTTAAAACTCGGTACAAGTTCTTCAAAAGGTTACTCAAGTAAATGTAACTAACGAAATGGGATTGAGCACTACACACATCTGTAAAGTCTCCTAAGAAAAAATAAGTACTATCCATTAAAGTATACAAATACACATTTACATATTACACAGCTCCACATTTCCACAGTTATAAATGAAATATCTATTTAACTTTGCTAACTTTGGTTTTAAAGTACATGCAGAAGGTGCCTGTCGAGATCCCTCTTAGTATTTGGTAAATCCCCAAATAATAGTACTCTTTTTCAAATAATTTTCATTTCACTCTCAACATGGCTTGATTTGAGCCTTGATTATCTCCTCCAGCCCACTCTGCCCGTGTTCCAGTTCTCACAATTATATTCCTGCTATGGTATAAACACTACCGTCTGAAAATGAAGTGCTATTGAACCGCCTCTCGCATCGTGACCTTGATTGAGGTCAGAGAAAGGGATTTTTGAGAGCGCGCCAAGCCCCAGTGTAAAGTAGGATGTTTAAGAGGGTGCCTTCCCAAGATAAGGAGGCGGCTTTGTGCTTAAAGTGCTGCTATTGTTCACGTTCAAGCTCTTTTCGCCAAACACAAACATTCAAACTCGAAGCCGGATGCTTTTACAAATATTTGTGAATATGTGTGTGGCAATGTGGGCATACAGTGGGTCAGTAGCAGTAATTTACTTGAGTAGCTGCGGTAGTCGTGGGGGCAACTGGAATATAGCAGTAACCATAAAAGTAGCAGTAGTGGTGGAAAGTATTAAAGTACAAAAAAGTAAAATTTGTTGGTATCTATACTTTACTTAATGAAGTAAATTTTACAGAGGATTTTATTTACTTTTACTTCACTACATTTTAGAGAAGGTATTTGTACTTTCTACTCCACTACATTTTTTAACTGTTCTTAAAAAAATAAACGTATTTTTTATTGTGATTTTCGACCTGCTGAAATGGCAGTGGGGTTTATTTTTAGCACATTTACGGTGACGGTTCCAAAGTGCAATTAAAATGAGGCTGCTGTATATAAACGACAAGGAAAGTTGCATGATGGCCAACAATCCGGACAATTCTTTATCAAGATCACAGTTTGATGCTTTAATAGTTCTAAAAATCTGCTTGGAATCTTTTTCTTTTCTTTTTTCTTTTTTAAATGATTTTTTCGGCCCGTAACGTTTTACTTGACAGGGCAGTGCAGCGTGAAATGGGAATGAGACTGCAGAAGGACAGGCAGCAAAATGACGACGCCGGATTTGAACCCACGACGCTGCGGCCTGCATGTGTGCTATCCACTCAACCACCAAGCGGCACAGTGCTTTTATCTATTAGTATTTTTTTCTTTTACTGAAGTAACAATGAGTGAGAAACTGTGTCAAAGTAGTAGATTTTGTACATATTAGCATTAGTAGCATAGTTTATAGAAAAAGCACTATAATTTTAACAGTAGCAGTTGTAGTAGTAATAGCATTAGTTTTGAAGGTTGTAGTATTTTAGTACCAGAAGCACTTATTATAGCAGGGGTGTACAAACTTTTTTCATTGAGGGCCGCATTTTGAAACTTATACTCAGCAGAGGGCCACAGACAACCCGCCAATGAAGAGAATCATTACAAATTTTCTATTTCACATTCTTTTGATGAGCCTCAACACCTTTAATAAAACTTGGAACATTAATATTAGGTTGGTATGACATCAAAATGCTTGAATTTGTCAAATTTTACTGTAAAAAGTACCACTTTTTGTTGTTTGGACCAACTTAGCAGGAAGCCGGATGGCCAACAAAAATTGGTCCGAGGGCAGCATTTGGCCCCCGGGCCTGATTTGGACATGCCTGACTTATAGAGCAACAGCATTTAAAACGTCTATATGCACCCCAATTATATCATTATATGCAGCATGATTTCAAACAAAACTTGTGATTATTTCTTCCACTTGATCAATGACATTTTGAAGCGCCTCAACTTTTATCATTAATTTTTGCACACAGCAGTAAAAACAAGTGACTCGCAGCCGGTAAATTAAACATTATGAATCATTATATTGCACTGACTGTCATAATTTTACTCGTGTCATGTTTTACTCACTCAAACTTGATGAATCTTGTCTACACCGGTGGTAAAACTTCTAACGCACGCCCGGAGCCTACGTGTCTCCTGCCACCCAGGAACCAACCAGCAAAAAACACAGAAACAAGCTCCTAATATGATAATCCTGATCGCAATGTTATGGATTCCTGTGTGAAAAAAGGACGAACTTAGTGCCCTGACCTGTCATGCATACTTGTCCCGTGAGCTCATATCAAAACATCCGACACTTTCTCTATTTTGGTATGTAAAAACAGCTTAAAAGCAGGATATGGGTTGACGTTGGAGGTGTGGGGCTTGAGTGGAGTCGTTAAAAAAGGCCGATTTGTCACTGGGAGGAGCCGTTCCGTGTGTTGTAGGGATAGACAGCCGTTAGTCGATCGTTAGGATAAAGAGATGGTTAGGCGGCTTTAGTGTGCTGATTCCGCTGCGGAGTACACAAATCGGAAATGTGCAGGGAAAATGCTAGCACAAATGAGGCAATACGCTACGTTTATATCCTTCTAGAATCCTCAAGACAAGGCGGAGTTGTGGAATTTGCTGTTCAATGGTCAGATTGCAGATTTGGTGACCTGGTTTACGGTTCATATCTGCAATTACTGCGCCTATTCATATTGAAACAAAGACTGGCACAAAGTTCAACGGCTTTTCTGACCTGTTTTTTGTTATTGTTTTTTACACAATTGTTTCAGAAAGTGGTGCCATTATTCAACCCCAAAGACGTGATTATTTTTGAATAGTTAAATAGTCTCTGAGCCATAAAATGTATAGAAAATCATACGTTTGTGGAGAAAATCAATAACAAATAATGCAAAGGTTCAATAACAAATCAAGGCAGGTTCAAATCCAGGCAAGGCAAGTTTATTTGTAGAGCACAATCCGTACACAAGCCATTTCAAAGTGCTTCACACAACAGGAAAAAACGCATTCAAATCAAAGACAGGACAGAAATCACAAAACAGTTTAAGACATAAAAGAGAAGAGTGCAAATAAAATCCAGTCATATGCACAGCCAAACAAAACTGACAATGTTCTAATCTAAGATAAAAGCCGTCTCATATCTTCAGGAAGACTGTTCCCGATTTTAGCTGCATAAAACTGAAACGTTTAGTCCTGAGGTCCTCAGAGTCCGAGATGGTTCATATGGCACTAACATCATAAATGATATATATAAATATATAAATATATAAATATATAAATATATAAATATATAAATATATATATATATATATAGTATAATCAATATCTAATATATTACCATATTATCTTAAATTTTTGAACGTGAACAAAACCTATTATATTTTAAAAGGTTTTTACAAATCCCGTAGACAGGGACTATAATACACAAAACATAACTCAATGAGCTAAGCTTATTAGCATCTTGAATAACAGGTCAATGTCAATAATAATTTGATTTGATATATTACATTTTTGTCTCGTTGTACTATTCTCAACTTTTTCGTGAACAGCCAAAGTTGACAGGAAATTGACAAAACAAAAACAAAAACCAAGAGAGACAATCAAGTTTCAAATACCATGACAATGTACTTTGTCACTCAAATGCCTGTAATTCAATAACAACAAAGATAATGAGTTATACTTAATTGGGTACTTTTGACACAATATAGTATATTTAAGAGTCGTTTTCTTGCAGCGTAACCTTTCCTTTTCCTTGAGTGATTAACTTTCAAGTTACGTTTAGTATCAAGGCCTAAGTCTTCTTTGCTTATTCCGTCGCACGCATTTACCCCAGCTAGTACAGAAAATACTTTGGCTCTTGCATTATGTCGAAATACCCAATTTCATAGCTCAGACAAGAGCTCAAAAGTATTTCCCTGCCTTTTGTACTTTGGCAGGACTCGGCGTGCGTTATTTTAAATGCAGTGATTATAAAAGTGAAGGTGATACGGGAGTACACGGGCGCTCTTCGTGAAGGGACTTGCTGAGGCGGGGGCAGGGCTCTGCAGCAGTGGAAGTGAAGCTCCCTGTCTTTCTTATGCCTCATTACAATGGGCATTCTTCACTCAAGAGCCCTCCGCTGCCGTTCACACTTCTCCTGATCTGTATTCGAAGTGGCTCGCGGCTCTTTTGTATGCCGGGCTGATCGCTATCTCAAATCCTGACTGTGGAGGCTGATACACAGGATCAGACACACAACCAAAGTGGAGATTTTTATTGGACAAATAATCACTTTGTCTTTTCTTTTTTTTTTCTGAAGACAAAATTATGAGCTTTGTGTTGCTTTCTGAGGCAAGAGTGACGAAAGGGAAATAATTGCCGAAGGCGCTTGAGTGCAAAGTATAAAATTTAGCACAATTAGATTGAACACAAATTTAACACAATTAGATTTAACACAAAAAGATTAAATTAGACAAGCAAGAGAGTAGTAAGAGTAGTACAGCTTTAGTTATAGCTTCATTTCCTGTTACTTTTTGTGTCAAATTCTGCTAAATCAACTATAATTTCCTCAACAACCAACAGAGCCGCTGCCAATAAAATGCTACTGTTTTAGTATTGTATAGTAAATGATTGTAATATTTGGTGGAAAATAACACCAGCCACAATGTTTATTCCATCGGCGACACAAATATTGATTAGCTGGAAACTGAGGGGATTTTTATCAGCTCATGAGCTCCAGTTGTTTTTGCCAAGTTAATAAAAGTAATTCATACACTTTTGTGTCTGCAGCAACATCCCAAACTCCCACTGAGAGATCTGATGTTGTCTGAAACATTTATTTTGCTTGGCGTCGGTTGGCTGTTTGTTACATAAATAAATGGTGGCAGAGGATTTTTAAACAAGGAATAATGCCATGAATAATTTGCCAATGATAGTTTTTCACATTATGTTTTTTTACAATATAAAACAGAAAATGATGCATTTGAGAACCCGGTAGAGTCAAACATGTGAAGACATTTTTCTCTTTCATAGAACTGGCAACTTGTTTAAGTTTTATTGGTTTTCAGCAGAGATGGAAAAAGTATGACAAATTTCAACCCAGGGAGATATGAATGAAATCTGTACATTTCTTAGTATTAGCTGTCGTATATTGTAGTATAGCAGTAGCTTGCAAGTATGCAGGCATTTCTATGATTTTGTTGATCTAATACAGTTGTGAATTTGTAAATATTGTTGTTCTTTATTATATTTGCTGTCTTATTCATTAGTGAAAGTTGTGATTGTAAATGTGAGCATATAATTGAGGAGACAGCTGAACTCCAGGTGTGTAGATAACACCAGTGCTGTCTGAGAGGGCTTGATAAAGCTCATACCCATACAGTGCTCTTTCTATTGGGCATGGCACTGCCCTGTCTCTCTCCATCAGGGGTCCACTACAGGGACAGACAACCTTAAACTGTCTCAAACCCCTTTCAGTGGTTGATTTTATCATTTAGAAGTGTTAATGGCACCTGAAATATTTTAGATGATTGGATTATTGATTTAGCACTGTCATGGATTTTTTGTGAGCCAGGGCTATAGTTTGCTTAAATACAGAGCTGTGAGGCAAATGTGTCCTTGAGACTTGCTCATTTTATTGTATGATGATTTTGGTTTGGACTGTATAATAGTATAGCGTATATGGAAAAATGAGCAATTGTCTTGAGGTAATGAGAATGATCCAACATCAATCCATGAGTGGACTGTAATACGGTAATACTTTGGTCTATAATCTACATTTTTAAATTCATATTCAGTCAAGTCTGTAGTTTATATTTTACCATTGGTATTTATTGTTTTACGGTGCACCATATCACTGTGGTAAATTCCTGGTTTGTGAATTTTGTTCCGACATTGGCGATACAACTTTTTCTTATTCTGATTATTTTTATTGGTTTTAACGTTGAGAAAATGAGTCCATACTGGTAATTTGGCTGATTGTAACTTTAATGGTTTTACAGTAGCCACCAGGTAAAAACAAATGTCCAATTCTATGCAAATCCATCCCTACATACTTCATACACAACATTTGTTTACATTTCTGTCTGTCTCTCTGTGTTTATCGTTTCAACCATAGCCAAGGCTTTCTAAAATACTATATTACAATTATGCCGTTGTTTTCTTATTGCTTTGGTTCAAATTCTATGGGAAAGCATGTAAAAAATGCTTTACTGTTGATAGCGTGAAGACGGTTGTACCTTCGTTGTTGTTACTCAACCGTGACTGCAGTGCAATCCCCTTTTGGCATTCCTCAGCTGGAAAAAAAAAAAAGAAGAAAAGTTTCATAACATCACCCGCAATCACCAAACTATAAAAGTGTTTTGAAATTCATGATGCGGAGACTTTGAGTGGATTCCAAGACAATGAAGGTCTCACGATTTGACAACGCGTCTTACGTTGCTAAACTTTAAAGATAGGTTGTTTTAAGCCCTGACATTGTAGAGTTGGCAAAATCAGTGCAAAGTGCTGATCTACAGAGAATGTTAAGTCTGAATGATAGACAGTAATCCCAAAACACACTTGTCTGCGCTGCTCCATTTAATAAAGCAGGAGGCGTTTAGTGTGAATCTTAATGCAAGAGGGCGTTTCTCCGAGGCAGTCCGAGATGGAAAGAAACTTGATGCTTTTAATTATGCGCGGCTTCTTTTCTGTTTTTGGAGAGAATAGTTTATATTTTATATTGTCTGTTCATTTTAGATTGACATTGGCATTTGTATTTGTGTTTGTATTTGTTTTGGTAATTGCATTAGCATGGGCAGATATACCAAAGCAGATGTTGCAACAGCAGACACTTTCAGTTGTCATGGTTTTCTAATTATGTTATAGTTTTGTGAGATGGTACATGGGCTAAGTATTCCTCATAGTTTTATATCGGTGGAGCAGCAGTTAGCGCTCTTGCCTCACAGCAAGAAGGTCCTGGGTTCGACTCCCAGGCGGCGTGGGGCTTTCTGTGTGGAGTCTGCATGTTCTCCCAAAAATAGTAGTGTTGACTTCTAAAACAGAACTCTCCTCTGTTTCATCAAGGTGTTATCAGGTATTATTATTATTATTATTAGTGAAATCATAACTATTGTGTAATTTTCAGTATGGTTATCCCTGTCGTCCTCCTTCCGACTTGTCGATTCACACTTCTGTCTTGGAATTCCTACTCGAAAAATCCATCAAGAGCCTGAGTTAGAAAAATACTCATGTTCTGTTTAAAAAAAAGACATACATTATTGAGTAGTTTATTTCACATGTGAATTCTTACTCTTGGCATTCACTAATAAGGAATAGCTGTCTTTCACAAGAGATCAAAGGAAACATAATCTAATACTATAATACTATAATATATAGGCTATCTGAGACGGCTGTCATTCCCTGAAATAAAACATAACAATGAACCCATAGACTGTATATCAGTTGTTAAAAAAAGAGATCAATCAGTACATGAAAACATCGAGTACGAAGGCTTTTCTTAAGTATTGCTATTGTATTGACAGCCCTAATGCAGAGTAGGCAAAGTGCAGGATAACTGTGATCAAACGCCAAGGGACTGTAACACCCAAAACGAATCTGAATTTCAGATACTTTTATGCAGAGTAGGGTTGTCAAACGTATCTCAAGTCAGATACTAATCGATACCAAAACTAATATTGGAACTAATTATAGTAAAATACAGAAATAAAACAAAAGTTGCTTTATCAGAACTAGTATATCTGAAAGTAGCCTATATAAAAAGAGTACAAGAGGAGTAGTATATACAGTAAGTAATGTACTATTATTTCATGTTGTGAATGACAACTTATTATTATTTTTGAATGGTTTACCTTCAAAATATCAAGCCTATTCCTAAGTATCGAAATCAAGTTTGAGATGTAAGTATAGTGACAGTACTAATACCGAGTAGACAAACGGATACTGGACAGAATATGTTGCAAAACCCATATAATGGACTTTAAATGGTACCATATGGAAATTGTTACTTTTTATTGACAATTGCATAAAGAGGAGTCAGGAAACAACCACAATGTAAACAAACACTTAGCGTAATCTTTATTTGTAGCCTATGAACAGCCGGTATATTGACTGTAACAGCTTGACCTCCACAGGCCTAATCTGATTGTGATTATGTACAAATTATGGCAGTGGGAATTTGCAATCTGGATCATCTGGTGAAATAACGAGCAAATAAAAACCTGAGAATATTCTTATTATTTATTTTAAAAAAAAAAAAAAAAAAAAAAACGCGAACAGTTCAACACTATGAATTCTAATTCGACATTTTTGATTCGCCAGATATCAGCGCAGAAGCCGGTGCGTACTGCGTAAAACAGAGACGCGCGTGAAAGCCTCAGACTTCGGTTTGTCTCACCGCTTGTTGTCTACAGTTCAAAGACTGTGACCAGAGTCTGAAGACGCAGACGCCACTCCTCTGCGCGCCGTTCGGAAATGGTAAATGTCTCATTTTCTGTGTTTCATTATGAGTTTGTTGTAGACGTTGTTCAGGACAAAAAAGTTTCACAAAGTGCGCCTTGTGACAGCGGTGGGTTTTATACTGAACCTGTTTTTGGAGCTGTACATCCCGGCCCTCCTCCTCCGGGCCGGGACGCTGCTGCTGGTGCTGTGTGTCCGCGGGGGAGGGGTCAGGACCGGCCCCGCTGTACTTAAAGAGTCGCTCCTCAGTTCACGCGCTGATCACTCTGCTTCTCATGTCTACGCACGCACCGCGACTGACTTAACCAACATGCAACATGGACGTAAGTTCTTCTTTTTTTCCCCTTTCCTTTTTTAAGGCCATTCTCTGGGTTTCTTGGGTCTTCTTGTTGATTATGTTTACTTGATAATTCACGTTGGGCATTTTTCTGCATTGAATAATGTAATGTACCTCACATGTAGTTTGCATGGAGAATTATCCACCCTCTCCATTGGAAGACAATTATTTATTTCTTTTTCTTTGCCTTGTGCCTGACTTGACTAGACTATATATTTAAAGTTGCTCTCCTCTTTTCTTTAGGCCTAGTCATAACTTCTCCTGATTTTAACTTTGTTTCTGATTTGTTTTCCAGTATGATACGTACACTTTTGACCTCTCCGACAACAGTACGGACAACCTGTCTATTGAGTCTCCAAATTTCGGGCTGGACTTCAGGAGCCCTGCGAGAGAGCGGTCAGCAATGACTTCAACCGCATCTTCCTCCCCCGTCTATGGGATTATCTCACTTTTGGAATCATTGGCAATGGACTTGTGGTTCTTGTGATGGGTTACAGAAGAAAGTCAAAACCATGACAGACAAGTACAGACTACATCTCTCTGTGGCTGACCTCCTGTTGTCCTCACCCTACCTTTTTTGGGCCGTGGATGCTGCAAGGACTTGGTATTTTGGGTTTCCTTTGCGTTCAGTCCAATGATCTACACTGTCAACCTGTACAGCAGCGTTCTGATCCTAGCCTTCATCAGCCTGGATAGATACCTCGCTGTGGTGCGTGCGACCAACAGCCAAGCCACAAGGAAGCTTCTAGCCAGTCGGTGATCTACGTTGGCGTGTGGCTCCCTGCTGCTCTCCTCACCATCCCTGATCTCGTTTTCGCTCGGTACGGACATTTCCAACATGCTTGTTAACCAGGAGAGAGCTTGGGTCTGCAGAGGTTCGGATCATCTGCCAACGCATCTACCCGCAAGAGTCAAGCCTCATTTGGACTGTTGTGTTCCGCTTTCAGCACATTTTAGTTGGTTTGTGCTGCCTGGACTGGTCATTCTCATCTGCTATTGTATTATCATTGCAAAAGTTGTCTCAAGGCTCCAAAGGAAAGTTCTGAAAGGAAAGCATTGAAGACGACAGTGATTCTGATCCTCTGTTTTTTCTGTGTTGGTTGCCATACTGTATGGGCATTTTCTGGACACCCTTGTGATGCTGATGTTGTCAAAGCATTTGTGAACTAGAACAAGCTATCGAGAAGTGGATTTCTATCACGGAGGCGTTAGCCTATTTCCACTGTTGTCTAAACCCTATACTGTATGCTTTTCTGGAGTAAAGTTCAAGAAGTCAGCAAGGAGCGCACTCACAGTCAGCAGCAGGTCTAGTCAGAAATCTCTTATGAACAAAAAACGAGGACCCATTTCTTTCTATTTCCACAGAGTCCGAATCTTCAAGTGTTTTTTGTCAAGTTTAATGACTTTCTTAAAACTTTTAGGGGGAAAAACTGAAGCTCAATTTCTGCTACATTTTGTACAGATGTAAAAAAAAAAAAAGAAAAAGAGTTTTATACGTTGACTTATTTGCTGTGTTTTGCATTTTGTAAGGTTTTACATTTCCAGTTTGTCTTCCCAAAACCGTTAAACAATGTTTAATTCCTTCTCTCTCTTTATTTTAATCTGTATTGTCCTTGTATGGTCGGGCATTGATCTGACTGTCTTTCACTGTTCAGGGAGAGCTGCTTTTTGTAAAACTGTACATAGACTTTGTAGCATTTGTTTGTGTGCACTTAAGTTGTGTGATTTTCTGAAAAAAATAATTTATTGCTGTTGTCCACACTGGAAGTTTTGTAAGATATTGTAAATGCATGCTGCTTTTTTGTACCTTTTAAGATTGCGTTTTTGATGTAAGAATAAAACAGTCATTGAACTATAAGAGTTGAGTATGTTTAAATGTCTTTGAATTCCCTTAGGCATTGGGGGTAGCGTGCATCTTGAGTGGGGGGTAGTTTGTCTGGAGATGTGTCTCTAGCCCAAATGTCTCTCCACCTGATCTGGGTAATAAGCAGAAGGCTAGGCTCACTAACCCTGTAATTGCTTCAACATCTGTGCACTTTTACATCTTAAGCAGCCATGACACAACGGCTCAAAACATTGGTTATAATCACCACCCATATGTCTCGCCAACAAAAGAAAATAGCACGTTAAGTTCACCTCTGACATGACTTTCTTCACTTGGTGCAACAAGATTCACTGCTGCCATTGTGCCGAGCTTGTAAACCGATGTAATCCCATTGTCCAGAATAAAACAGGTCAATTTGGCCATGTCCTCAGCCCTTACCATAGAGAATAGTAGCAGGCAACACACATCATTGTCCCCACTGGGCAGTGCCCCAGTCACATGGCAACAAACGGTTTCCAAAAGTTCGATTTTGCATAAACACTTGGACCTATTCAATTCAACTTGTTGTAGGGTCGTTACACACAATAAATGCTAGCTTGCTTATTAACTTGATTTAAGTTTAAATGCCCTCTTTAATTGTTTCCCAGCCAGGGGTACTGGGACCCCTAGGAGTATGCAAACACTTACCAGGGGGCATTGGAATGTTTTTTGATTTTAAAAGAGTACACTTTGTAGTACATTTGACATCCTATAGAAAGTTTTGGAGGATTTGGGCCATCAGTATCATTCAAAACAAGCATATTTACTTGAATTAGGGGGTGCTGTATTTCATTGGGGGATGTTTGAAACCCCTGCGCCATTTGATGCTGCCTAATCAACTGATGAAGGTTTGGGACCGGCACAAAAATCCACAATGGATAATCTTGTATAAAATGTGTATAGTTTGGTACAGTACAGTGTTGCAAACATGGTGTCTGCAATACGAGGTATAACACAATGACACAAAAGTAACTGGCTTGATCGACTTCTGCTCTTTTCTTTTTCTGGCTTTGTGTGATTATGTGATGTCTCAAGGTGGCAGACAGTAAATTCCAACTACACAGCCTTGTAGGAGACTATAGGAAGCCAGCAACAATGGAGAATAAGTGGTCAGACTGCCTCCTGTGCAATACATGACTTAAATGTATTCAGAGCTCCAAAAGAGGTGAATTTCCATTTATTTGCATGTTAAAAAAGGTGTGAAGTCTCCTCTATCAAGACACAAAGTTAATGGGGCTTAGGCTATGGGCTCATATGGGGAAACAGGATAAAACACAGGTTGTATTGACTTGGAAATGGTGCTTGGTAATTCTGAATTTGCGAAGAGGGTCGGCTGTTTGAGCGTGTGTACAGTGTCATGCGTGCATCAAAGTCTCTACATGCAGACATTGCCTGCTCTTTAAGAAGTCTTTAACCCTGCTGGAGAAAATGAGGTTGCCAAGTCAACCCATCATTATCGCGTGTTTTGGGACTGTCCGTCTGTTCAGAAATGTTGGACAGGAGATCAATTAATCACTGCAAATCAGTCTAAAAATGAATATTCCTTCATTTTAATAACTGAGACATAAGAATCAAGCAATGGAAATATACTTTTGGCAGCAGAAAAAAAAAAGAGGATGTCACAGAGAAATAGATGACATAGAATGAAACCAATTGTCAAGGACTGGGCTCTATTGGACTTATAAACATGAGAAAAATCACCTTTTCAGTTAATTTGAACATGGATGTATTTACCATCACTGTAATGTCTGTTTTAATAATAAAAATGGTAATAGTAATCATTTATAAACCGCAAGATAGATCTGTTGTGGTTAGTCACCCTTTTGAGTGACATACAAAGACTCACAGACGTCATATTGTCTATTGAAGTTATCAGATAACAGTGCTTGACAGTCAATAGCATGTCTTTGATTACTAGTTCAGTAATTCAGTAGCAGATGATTGGCGGAAAGCAACCTCACAATATGACATATGTCCGTAATAATGATAATTTAAAGCCCATATGGTTTCTCCGTCAAATTGACCTGCTTTGGGCAGATTTTAAGCCCTGTATCTCCCCTGAGAACTGAAGGGGCACTTTCATTCATTATTAAAGGATCACTGTCTGAGCTGAGAGCTGATCAATAATGAGCATAGGCCTGTGTGTCATCTTTGAGATAGATTTACGGCCCCCAAAAGGTAAATATGAGCCAGAGGTCAACATGGGAGATAAAACAAAAGGGTCATAAGACTTTAGATGTTACTATAATTCCATTTGTATACTATAATTGTATTTATTTTACCAACTAAACAAAACTATAATCTTCCTCTCGTAGCTCAATTCACTGTGTTAATTTCTAATCATATAAAAACGTATTGAGATTGGTAAAAATATTAGCATGCACCATATTATCTTCCAATATAGGCAAATACTCGTGTATACTCGTGCCTAGAAGAAGAAAAGGCTCGAGAAACAATTTATTCAAGTTATTACGCATATTTTAGTGCTATATAAAATCTGACACCAAAGACATTCGATACATCTTTAAACATAAACAAATGTGGGTGCTTTGTCATTTGGAAGAGGGTTTGTTTGTTTTTTTGGGTTAAAGGCCAAAGTAATTGAAATGAACAGGAAAAAGCGTCTACTCTGGCTATTCCTTATTGTTAAGAGTCAAAGAGCTGTGTGTTTGTATGAGATTACGCTTCAGACTCACGGGCATATCTTGTTGACATACAGCCTGGGCTATATTATATGTCTGTGATTAATGGTATTCTCCATATGATCGCCTCTATAAAGCTACTCAGTTAAATGTACCTGAAATAGCAGTGGTTAGTGCCAGGGTTAATGGTTAAGTTGTTTTGATTGGAAAGTGAGCAGCAGGAAGGCTGTTTCCTGTGTCAGGGGCTCTTGTGGTCAACAACCCGAGAAAAGCTTTGATGGCCCCCCGCTGTATTCAGCCCACTTGTCATTTGCTGCTGTATGTGGTCACACTGGCAAAGGTCACCACTGCCCTGGGCTCACTCATGTGAAAGCCACCTCTTGAGAAGTGTGACTTGTTCATGAGGATGTGCAAAACAGCCCACACAGAGAGACTAAACAAAACCCGAGCCAATTTGTCCATTTGTTGTTGTTTTCTGCTTGCAATAATTATTGCGTAATCCCTAATTTTATTCTTTGTTATTAGGTTTATGCTGGAGATTTTTTCGATTAGAAATATTTTATTAGCTGATTGTCAACATTCTATAGTTGGCTATATAGTAATAATCTACCCTACATTTGTTACTTTATCCAGCATGGCCAAATAAACTGTAATATACTTTATTTTCAAATTAATAATATTGTACAAATACTTAGATTTAATATTGATACAATCCAGCTTGAAAAACAAAAACATATTTAAACTACTTTTAAATCTTAGCAATTTACCATGAGATACCAGGGACGGAACTATTGTCACGGAAGTGTTTCTCATCGGACCAGCACCGCATCGTACTTTCTTCCGGTCTCGTCCATGCTCCTGTGAACAGCTGATGACAACTTGCCTTTCAGCCGTCAAGATTTTCCTTTTCTTCATCAATAACACAGCTCGACATGATTAAAGAGGACGTCCAGGGGTAAGGTTCATGCAAGTTGCAAATTCGTTTTTATTTATTGTGCAGTGGTTAAAGTTTGGACATTATCCGAGCTAACGCTAACTAGCATTACTCATAGCATGCTGCAGATTGCATCAGCTGTCACTTCAATCAGAGATGCTCTAAAGTGGTTTTTACGATCGGAGAATCAACCCAATCTGAGTAATATGAGTGCAAACACTATGTCATTAATAAATATAATGGTGTGATTGATTGATTGATTGATTGACTGCTTTGGATAGCTAGGCCTCAACTTTTAAATTGTGACTAATGTTGATTATATATATATATGAATAAATGTAATGGTGTGATTGACAGGTTTTGATAGCTAGGCTTCAGCTTTTAAATTGTGACTAATGTTGATATATATAAAACAAATAAAATTAAAATAAAACTGCATAGCACTCTCAGGTAGCAGATGTCCAAAAAACCATGTATATGGATACTTATAATATATTAGATATAACAATTTATGGATTCAATGACATAAACGCGCTAACATATAAAAAAATGGCAACAGGAAAACATAACATAACTATTTGGATGAACTAATATGATATATACCCATTTGTGACATTATCTGTTTGTTAATACATCTCCCACCACCATGCAACATTACTGATTTATATTTTATCTTCTATTGTGTTTCTGAAATCTCCTTTTTTGTCCACAAGGATACAAGCACATTCCTGTTTACCTTTTGGCTGGAGGCCTGCAAAAATGAGTAGAAAATTAAATGTATTGTTTGTGAGATACATGGTTATTTTGCCAAGAGGTCACTCAGGTAGACTCTGAAATACTATTATAAGCTTTGACTTTTTTTTTTTATTATGGAAAAATAATAATCGTGGTTATTTAAATCTCATTTGAAACCGCAATTATTCAAATTATTATTTGCTTAAAAAAAGCGGGTCTCCAAACTACAGATTAAATGAATATCTTACAAAAAAAAGCTTTTGTAAAGTGTTAGAGTAGACGGCTACAATCTGTGAACAACTTTTCTACTGAAGAGTAAATCATAATCTTGATTACTCAATCACACATTTTTTTGATTGATTTAGACGTCTTGTTTTTCTAAAATTGTGTTCAATTGACTTCAACTGAATCTTTTGCTACAATGGAACTTTTCCTGGACAAATGAGGGATTACACTGAGTTAATAATTGATTAGAGCAGGCATGTCCAAACTACGGCCCGGGGGCCAAATGCAGCCCTCCAACCAATTTTTTTTGGGCCTCCAGCTTCCTGCTAAATTGGTCCAAACAACAAAAAGTAGTAGTTCTTACTGTAAAATTGGAAACATTCAAGCATTTTGATGCTATACCAACCTAATATTAATGTTCCAAGTCTCATTAAAGATGTGGAGGCTCATCAAAACTATGTCAAAGGCAAAATTTCGACTGAGTCACTTCATTGTCTGCTCCGTATAAGTTTTCAAAATGCGACCCTCGGTGAAAAAAGTAGGACTGTGCAATTGATTGCACAGTCCTACTTTTAAGTTCTCCATATGTAGTATAATGGTATTCTTTTTTAATTTCAAACAGTAGCAGTTCCGTAGCTCAGTTTTAGAATACATTTTGGATACATTTAACCATTTGTTTAGATCAGTGGTTCTTAACCTGGGTTCGATCAAACCCCAGGGATTCGGTGAGTCAGTCTCAGGGCTTCGGCGGAGGTCAAGACACACATCCGACTCATATGATTCGTGATGACATGCCCCACTTGGCCATCATTGGCTGCAGGTGATCACGCTACATCGCTTGGCCTATCGGTGCTGCAGGGAATTCGGTGCACTCAGTAGTTGACTTGCCACTGTCATGATGGTACGTCTTGTGATTTCTTTCTTAATATTTTAATCCCTTCATACTTACTATGTTGGACGAATATGTACAATATGGATTCTACAGTGCTCTTCCCAGAATCTTTTAAAGGGATGGTAAATATGCCTCATATGGGGTGCATTTTTCTCCAAGGATGGTTTAATGTACCATCGTTATAGGCCTATATAGTGCCTAATAATATTTTATTATGTATAGACGTGCAATATGATGCAGGGGAGAGAAAATCTGTTAACTTGTCTAGACCCATTCATACAGATGACTATTTTGAAAATAATATAACTAGACTAAATATTAGATGGTTGAGCTTATAATCACCTCACCTGAAGCTCTTTTTAACTATAAGTTATTATAATAAGACAAGCTCCATGGTCACGATGGGGGGGAGGGGCTTGAGACGTAGAAAAAGTCAGCTTTCCTTTGGGTCGCGTCAATAACAAACTACTCTGTGAAGGACAGAAACGGCGTGAACAGTATCTCCTCCTCCTGCTACTCTGCCTGACTCCCTCTCCTCTCTCGCCTCCCTCATGTGAGTGTTCTACGGCTCCACTGTTGTCTTATGTTGTCGGCTCTGTATCTGTGTAGTGATACACATGTTGTTTTTTGACCCATTAATCAGGTCTGGCCAAGAAAGTTTAATTTCAATGCGGCAGATCGCCATATCGCATGTGCACGCTCCGTGTGTCTTTGTATTCTGCTGTGTCTACATTCACTTCCTTGCCATTTGATTTATCATGTTAGGGAGGGATGTATGTATGTAGCGAGACCCCTGATTCACATGTATAACGGAACATGATGGGAGTCGGCGTCCTAACTGCATGATTTGGAATGCCAAGTTGAGCAACTCTAGTCTAGCACTGGCAAAACTAAGAGAACACTCCCGTAAGCTGCATGGAGATGGAAAATACAAAAACACAACGCTCGCGGAATTCAAGGTGAAGAGAGCCAGATTCGATGAAAAGACTACTCTGCCTGTTCTCAGCTTTGTACCCATCAACAAACAGATCCTCACAGCATCGTACGAAGTTGCTTACTTGATCGCAAAGCAGGGCAAACCACACACCTTTGGTGAAACACTCATAAAACCAGCTGTGTTGAAGATGGCGAATATCATGCTGGGAAAAGAGGCTGAGGTTAGGTTATCCCAAATTCCTCTTTCAAATTACATCATCAGCGACAGAATAGAGGACATGAGCAAAGACATCTTGGCTCAAGTAGTTCCAGATCTGATTTCATGCCCGGCAAAATTCAGCCTTCAACTCGACGAGACCACAGACGTTTCCAATCTAAGTCAGTTTGCTGTATTTGTGTGCTAGAAGACGTGATAGAGGAAGATTTTTTTATTTTGTAAGCCTCTTTCAACAACAACTAAGGCAGCCGATGTGAAGAAACTTGTTGATGACTTCTTCAAAGACTACAATCTTTCGTGTGATATGGTTTCTGCAGTTTGTTCGGACGGCGCTCCAGTCATGCTGGGAAGAAAGTCTGGTTTTGGTGCGCTAGTGAAAGCCGATGCACCACACTTGATTGTTACGCATTGTATTCTGCACAGGCATGCGTTGGCAACAAAAACCTTGCCTCCAAAACTGGCTGAAGTATTAAAAATGGTAGTGGAATGCGTGAACTATGTGCGGACTAGTGCTCTGAGGCACTGCATCTTCATTGAGCTGTATAAAGAAATGGGCTCTGAATTCGAGGTACTTCTGTACCATTCTAACGTCCGGTGGTTATCCTGGGGACAGGTGCTGAATCGTGTTTTTGACGTGCGTGTGGAATTAGCCCTGTTTTTGCAAGCGCACCAACACTGTCATGCAGATTGCTTCATTGAGTTCATTCTCATTTTAGCATACATGGCTGATATCTTCTCAGCTCTCAATCAAATGATGCAGGGCAGTGGATTCAACATCATTGAAGCGGAGGAAAACCTGAAGGCTTTTCAAAAAAAGCTACAGTTTTGGAAACGACGAACAGAGAACGATAATTTTGCAAACTTTCCCCTGCTGGACGACTGTGTAAGTAAGATCGAAGATGTATCTGGAATCGGAGATATTTCTGTACCCATGGAACTGAAGCAAGCAATTGCCACGCTCTTAGATGAGTTTGCAGTCTCTCGACGGATACTTCCCTACAAGAAAGTCATATCCAGCATAGGTGAGACAGCTGTTCACGTTTAGTGTTGAGAAAACAGATGTCAATGATGAATACCTCGATGAAATCATTGAAATTCAGCAGAGCCAGGTTCAACAGCAATGCTTTCAACGTTTTGGTGTCAACAAATGGTAACGTACCCTGTTATTGCTAGGAAAGCTCTGGAGATTTTCATACCGTTTGTTACAGCATATCTTGGCGAGCAATCCTTTTCGAGGATGCTGGACATAAAAACGAAGAAAAGGAACAGACTTTGGTACGAAAATGACATGAGAGTGGCATTTGCCAAGGTAAAGCCACGCATTTCTGAACTGGTCTCTGAAAGGCAACAGCAGAAGTCACACTGATTTACAGTAAACGTTCATTATGTTTTTGTGTGAAAATCATGTTTTGATGATTTTGTTCTTTGAACATAGTGATGTTGATGCACGGTAAATTTTTTGCACCAATATATACCTATGTTTTGAATTTGAAAAGGATCATTTTTCCAAGTAAGAAGGGTTCGGTGAATGCGCATATGAAACTGGTGGGGTTCAGTTCCACCAGTTAAGAACCACTGGTTTAGATTGTAGTGATTTAAAACAAGGAAATACCTCATTTAATGCAATATAATACTACCTTATGTACTGCACTGTAACCATGTTTTAATGAGTATTTGTTCAAGTCCACTAGCAGAATTTTACTCAATTGCCCAAGCCTCCGAGAGAAACAAATATTGTTGCTCTTGTTATGTTAATTATGCTTTTATATTATTATAGCACTGCTTTGTACATGTGTAAGTTTACGGGACTTCACAGACAGGTTTGTAGACTATAAGTCAACTGACAGATGAGTTGCTGACAAAGGTGGAGCCAGTTCTTGCCTCGAGCGTTAGGTGAAAAAGGTCAGGCTTTCTGCATTTATCTGTGCAGTGAGCTGTAATTATTTGCTGTTGGCGAATTGGCGTCTAATTAAGTTGGGTAAAACAACAACCACAGAGTCTCTAGGTAAACAGATTGGACTGCAGGCTGAAAGATTGTGGTAGAAATATATGTATGGTGCGGACAAACCACTTGAGGCAAAGTAGCTGTTGAGCAAACCTGTCTGGTTGATCCTTTTAATTTTTTACTCAATAGAACACAACTTTAAATAAATGTTTTGTGGTTGCTTGGTACCACAATTTGATACAGAAATTGTATCATAAATCGAATCATATTCGATTGTACATAAAGTACTGAGATTTTGGAAAATCTGTACAAACTGATGTTTTTTCATATTAGTAAAAGCATATTATATTGTGGTGATTATATTTTTTCATCAATGCAACGGCCAGTGCACTAGACAAAACTGTGGTAATAACAATCCGAGCTTTCCATGAAATGTAATGTTATTTTTAGTAGTAGTTACTCTTTGTCTGTTGTTGGTCCTGGTTGACTGTTTTTAAAATGTTGTAAATCACTGAACTTTCAATTTCATAAAGAAGTTGTGGTTTTGTGTCTGTCTGAAAAAAGAAGAAAGAAATCACACGTTTTTGGACGGTGAAGGAAATGTAACATTTACGATAGTCTGTAATTCCACTTGGCTGTTACGGAAAGGACTGCTGTTTTAAACTTTTTTGCTTTTGGTTTAGACTTCTTGGGTGTTTACTGCTTTCCCTGTCACTTCCTGTCAGACTAAACGGCAGCCACATCCAGTATTGCTTCCAGGCTTCCTTGGTCTAGACACCTGGGAAAGCAAAGGGCATTTATTCATTCACCTGGAGACTCCCAGCTCAGTTTTATAGCAACGTCAATAGGAGAAGTGCAAAGTTCACGTTTAATATTACTGCGTGGGACAATGAAGTGGTTTATTGTAACTTATCTGTTACAGCCTCGTAGACATACCCAGAGGGTGCACTACTTTCACTGATAAGGCCATCTAAATCAGAGTAATATATTATTGACAGTTTATTTGGGCAAGGTAATATTATAGAAAATCTTCAATTTTAAATTTTACTTAGACTTTTTAAAAACAAAGAAAAAGACTTCCGCTATACATTTCGTTAACACAAACAAGATAGACTAATTTAGATATGAGCTCTGCTCTAAAACACAAGCTTTTACTGACACAGGACCGAGCAACAGAATCTTGATCTCAAATTAAAATAAAATTTATTTCGCAGCCCTGCTGTTTATCCTATACAGAACAAAATTCAAATGCATAAGAGAAATATTTATATTTTTAACACTATTTAAAATTTTTTTTTTTCACCCATCCATCAAAAATGTCTTTTTGAGACTAAGTGATCTATAAGATCTCAACAATGAGCATGAATGATTACCTGACTGAATATGGGTGAACACTGGCAGCCTGTTCATGCCCATCATTTATCCCACCTAAGGCCTGTAGTTGCTTGAGTTGGTTCCTGCAAAACTGAAATCTGCAAAAGATGAATGCCTAAACCAATATATGTGGAGCTTATCATGCCAGCATTGTGTGTTTAGTGTGATGGCACAATTCAATAAAAGTAAAGCCCTCAAATTTGAGATAAGACTAAATGTTATCGTAATCGGATAATCTCTATTCTTCCCAGCTTCTAAAATGGTTTAGAAAGCACTCGTGAGACCACTGTTTTCTTAAAGTTTATCAGGTCCATCTTGTTTTCAACATCTCTGCTTTTAGCTGCCTGCCTAAGCCCCTCCATTCACAAACCACAGTTGTTTTGTTGTGGCCAAAAACAATGGCTTTAAAGTTAGCGCTAGACTTTAAAAGCTTGAGGTGGCTATGACTTCTCCCGAATTAATTTTCCCAGACGGCCAACAACTTCCTCCAGGGGGATGTGGGAGAAATAGTAGCTGGAAGTCAACTTAAATGTTTATGTTATGCTTGCCTTCCTGCGCAGGGCGACGGAGGAGGAGCAGCAGGCCCAGTCAAAGAAAGCGCTCAAGAAACAGCAGAAGGAAGCGGAGAAAGCTGCGAAGAAGGCTGAGAAACAGGCCAAGCTGGTCAGTGTGTTTTGGGTTTGTTGTCACACATCCGGTGCCCCTCTCACAGCTGCTCCGTTGACGTGCGGTCCAGACTGTTCATTGCACGTTCATAAGGTTTAGTCAGACAGCGGGAGGGCCACTGAAAGCCATTGTCTAAGTATTCCTGTCATTTTAATCTTGTTTATGTTAGCCAAAACAAAGTGCTATTTTCTTCCAACTTGACAACATCGATAGGCCAACAGTCCACTTTTCCAATGGGTATTTGTATCTGAACAATAGTGGTGATGTTGTTGTGCCTTGGAGCATATTTTGAATGACGTTTGCCACTGCCCGTGCCCTTTTGAGAGCTTTGAACAAAATGTGTCATCTAGCTCAACTTATCCCGTATCATCCAACACTAATCCCCAGCTGTACAAATGATCTGCCATGACTCAAGCAGCCTTTATGGGGAAAGAAAAATAAAGGGTAATATATCTTTTGGGAAGACTTCCTCCTGTCAACCTTCAGCGCTGGAAAAATGGTACCTCACAAACACAAAAGAGCCATTTATGAAAAAACAGAAAAAAAAGATGTATTGCTAGAATATGAACATTTTCTGTGCACCCACTTAATAATTTTCAATCTTCATTCCTATTGATGAGTCTCAGTTATCTTTGATTTTTCATTGTCTTACTAAAAACAAAAAAATTGTTTCAATGTTAATTTCCTGAATATGAATAATACAAACATTTAATCATTGCCATTTCACACAAAAAGTAGTCAAATAACTTCCTAAAAAGTATGAATTCGGCTTCAACTCACTTCTTTTACTGACAGGATTGGCTGTAAACCTCTTGACCTTAACCCAAGCATTTCAAAGATGATTAGAAATGACTCTCATTTGCAATTAAAATTTATTTAAAACAGTGCAATTAAAATTTATTTAAAACAGTGCAATTAAAATGTATTTAATTGCACAACCCTACTTACATCTTGATTCATGCACTATACTAACCAAAACATTAATTTATTTAGAATCTTTTTCCAGTTTTATCGTATAAATTGCAATATTTGGAGGTGATTTACACTTGGGTACCTTCATACAAAATGCAAAAGCTTTTTTTTGATGATCTGTGAGCTCATAAAACAGAAAGCGCCATGATAGAATTGAGAATATTTAAGTCACTCAGATGATTGTCAGACTCGGGAAAGGCTGACAAGAACAAATTGAAATATTCCCTTTATTTTTTTTTTTCTAGAGGTGTATTTCAAAGGCAAATCCATTCTCATTCAGTATCACTCTACTTTTCCTTATAGTCTTAATGGCTAAGATGAATGTTTATGGATTGTTCGCCACATTATTTTGACACTCTGCGGCGATAAGACCCCCTATATTCAGTTCATCATAAAGCACATCATCCATCATATGACAGATTATCATATCAAGGATGGGCGATTCCCAATTGACTCGGCTCCCACCAACCGTCTCCACGCGCCCGGATCCATTTTGCATAGAAGATGGAATTCTAACTTTGCCAAGACGCAGACAGTCATTTGGCTGAAAGTCGGTGTGAAGATAAAATATGCCTCTCGACTCTCATTGTCCTGTGCTGCCATGTGTAGATGTATTATCCTTAATGAACAAAACATTTTTTATCATCTCATCTATATTTGGCCATGTTTTTGCTATGATTTTTATTTCATAATTTATGTTTTTAACGTTTTACATTAGTCATATATCTTTTTTTTGTTTTTTAATTGTAATTTTTCTTTCCAATGCATTTGTCAAATTAAAACTCTGCTCAGTCTATGTTTGCATGCACACCAAAGTCTGATTTTTAGCTGGTTACTGGAAATGACATGAAAAGCGCTAAATCTGGTGCTGCCCGGTGATCGAGTGGTTTTGGCACAGCGCACGTATGCCAGGCTCCCAGTGCAGCCGGCCGCGGAGTCGTGAGTTCAAATCCTGACTCTTACAATTTACTGCATGTCCTCCCTTCTCTCTCGTTTCCCATATCACACTCTCCTCTCCTGTTTAATAAAGCCTACGGGCAACAGGAAATAAACGTTTCAGCTGTTCATTTTTATTAATCTTATACCTCCCAAAATCTGAATATAATCTGATTCTGAGTGTGCATGTAACCACAGGGCGAGTCATATTTTACTATTTTGTTTTTGTGCTATCAACAGTTTGTCTATGTCTTTATAAACAATGCTTTTCTTCCTTTATGTTTCAGGCTGCCGATCAACAAACCACAGAGGAAGATGTAAGTGTTCCCAATAGGATCAGAGCCTTATCCTCCTAAACCCATTCTACTTTCGTACTGTCCGACTGTCTGTTTGCAAACATTTTACACAAGTTCAGATAACCCTGCATATTTCAGTTCTTATCTCATGATGTAGACATCATGGCGCTTTGAATAATTATAATAATAATAATAATAGTTTTTTGCAATCGATGTGCACACAGCTAAGTATTTGTTTTCTCTAGGACTTCGCCAAGGATCGCTATGGTGTGTCTGCTATGGTCCAGTCTCAACAAAAACTGGGTGAGTATTGCAACTATTTCTTTTATCAGCAGCCAGTACAAACAAAATACCAAGTGAACGTCATTGCTGTAGACTATTTGACCAAAGTCTGTCTGATGCAAATGGCGTCTTAACATAAGAACAAAGCGAAGTGGTGATGTTCTTTATAAAAAGTGATCAGCTAGAGCACCCCCGCACCCCCACAGGTGATTCAGGAATAAGCAGGAATGAGTTAAAATATATATATATATATTTTGGTATTGGATGGTTAAAACAGTTTGAGTGAACAGCTGTATATTGGTTTCAAATGTTGAATTTACTTTTTTAATACTTAAAAACGCAAGTTTGGACTTTCATCAATGAAAATGTATTGGGTGTAAAAATTGACAACACATCTCAATTAAATTGGAACAATGTAACAAAAAGCAGAGTATAGTGTTTTACTAAATGACGAGTCAATTGTAAAAATTATTGTAGTCATATAATCATTATCTGGACTATAGACTCATGTGAAAAGTTTTTCCAATAATACAGTTTATACATTCATATTATCTATCTATAAACTTTATTTTAACCTTTTATTTGTTGATAAAGTATCTAAAATGTCTCAATGTACAATAGAAATAACAGTTTGACTAGTCGCCTAATGGAAATGAATCGCTGTCTAGTCAACTACTAAAATTAATTAATAATTAGCTAGTTTCTGTCCTAATTATGAGATTTTGCGAGATGACGTTAATTTGTATTTTACTTATTTAATCTGAACACGTGAACCTGATGATTTTCAGGCCACAAGTAGTTCTGCAAAACGATCAAGCTTGGTTCTGATTGAAAAGCGCTCCATTCTGAGCAGTTTGCACTATGCAAGTTTAAGCAATGTCTTGCCATTTCCTGCCGTTCAAATCATCTCAAAAGTGAAAATTACAGTCAATTTATTCAGCAAAAGCAACATGGTTTCCAGATCTTGTTCATTTATAGAAAATAGCCGCAATAACCCATTGTCAGTAGTGAGACAATTACATATGCTGCGGTCTGATCTTCTGGTATGGCTATAAATTACATGCATCACTCAAACTGCCACAAGAAACAAGAGATTTACATCAACAAATCAAAACATGATACGAGGAGCATGCACACATACAAACGGCGCCTCGCTTCTGATCTGCTCCGATTACGTCTGAACTGTTGCCAAAAATGTACATCGATAACACACTCCTCCTCCTCCATCCTGACACCTGTTGACGTGCTAACACTTCAAGTTCTTTTCCTCACTGCATTTTTGGGAGATAACTATTTGATTAATAGTTCACGATAAAACGACTGGAGCGGCAGGCTTTTAGAAGACGTCCATGTGTCTGGCTTCACTTTCAGCTCCATTGGCTGCAAACAAAGTGGCCTGTACATTTTTACCTGCATAGCTTTGTCAGGTATGGGAAGAAGACGCTCGCAGGGTGGCGTCTTCTTTCATGTGGGCTGACAGACAGTAGGGACAGCTCTGTTACCATGCTGTAGCCGTTGTGTCTGCCTCTCCTTCCAGTTCGTAACAAGGGGGGCTGAATCATGGCTCTGACTGACACAGGTGAAACTAGAGTCAATTTGTCATGAAATCCAAAGAGAATAGGAGTTGGACAGCTTTTCAGCAAGCCTTCTAGTGTGTCTATTTATTTATGGGGCCTCTGTAATTTGAGATTATATGCATTTGTCTACACGTACAAGCTTGCCTCTTCACATTTCTTTTGCCTGTGGGCGAAACAGGCATGATATTATTTGCACTGAAGCAGAAAATGGAGGATTTCTCAAATAGATGAATTGTTGGTAACTTTCGTCACCACTATTAAGTGTAAACATAAAAAGTGGGTGGAGGGTGTGAGGGGGGCTCAAGCTGTCTCGAGTCAAACTCCACAACACACTCCTGACTAACCTGCAGGAACAGCATCCTGACGTCCTCACACAGACTTTAGTAACAACTAACAGAATAAAACACATTTTATAGCACTTAAATATTTTATGTGGAAGCATCTTCAAGTTCTGTGATGTGGGCACCTGTGTGTAATGGCCTTAAACCATCATGCACCATTTAATAACTTTCACAACAAAAACTCCTTGGCAGTTTTTTTTCTTTTTTAAACATTCATTTTTCACACACTTCTCCCATAACCAAAACTTTTAATCATAATTATTTTTCTTTTTTCTTTCTTCTTCAATATCAAATTGCTTATCTTGGTAAACAAAGACATTTTCAAGATTGTTTGAGCTTGTATTTGTGAGTTATAACGTGAGTGGACCATAAAAGGAAACACAAAAGGGCAGAAACATCACTTTATTCCCTCGTTTTGAAGTATTTTAGAAAATGCACTCGATATTTCTAATATTTCATATCTCCAACACAACAAATGCAATATTTTACATTTTTCGATCTCCCACATCTTCTTGTATGAAATTTTGTATAATTTAGTCTATTCATGTTTTGGAGCCATGTTTTTTTTTTCTAACCTTTTATACATTTTGTTTGTTTTTTGTTGTTCATATTAAGCTAGTTATTAAAACTGAACTAACACAAAGTAATCTCTGTGTACCTGAGACAGACAGACCGCTGGTGAAAGTGGACGACCTGACTATGGCGAAGGCTGATCAGCTCCTGTGGGTCCGCGCTCGAGTCCACACCAGCCGAGCCAAAGGTGAGCTCACAACCCTCCCACAACCAACGCTACATCCTTATCATCACTGCATCTTTGTGCCAAAATAGAACACGCAAATGTATCTGACCCCTGAACTCCTCCTCGGTGGACCTCTGTGGACCTCTGTGAGCAAAGGCTATGCCCCTGGGCCAAATCTTCACAGCACAACCTACTCTCAAAACTGTTATCCAAGCTGTTTTTGACCTCTGCCTGGAGATTTCCCATGACCTGCTCTGCTTGAAACAGGCTGTTTAGAGTGTCTGGTCCCAAAAGTAATTAACAAAACCAAACATACAGTATGCAAATCACATAGACTGGAAGGCTGTGAACGAAGCAAGATGTGGCAATATTCAACAAACACAAATAAAGCATTCTTATGACCAGTGTCTAAGTACAGGTCTCACAAATGTTTATTGCCCACGTCCAAACTTTTGTAGTACAGTGGTAAATTGACTTGGCCTTGAACAAATAATTAACTTTGGCCATATACGCGTAGTATTTCTGTTCTATATATCAAAGAAGACAATTTATTCTATATTGTATTTTAATATATGATAAATTATTAATATTTTACTGACCATTACTGAAAACTATGAAACTATGTCTTAATTAAAGCCCTCTCGTTAAACTAAATAAATTATGAAGGTATGATTATCATCAAAACACAAATGGCTATATTTTGGCTGCAATATACCTCGCCCTAAGGTTCACAGTGGAACCAATAGACACTTGCATGGTAGACTTCCACCTTCCTCACAGTTAAACAGTGTGAAGACCTAAGGGTGCCTCTGATATTATTGTATGAAAAGCATGTCACTGCCAACTGTGAGATCAGATAACCTCTATTTACTGAGTTCCAGCTACTGGCAGCGATGTGCCTGCTCCACTTCCACACAATAGACGCGCTCTTCTCATTATTACTTCTCAGTGTGAAAGCCCAAGCCCTTTTTGCTGAGGCTGTTATGAATAAACAGATATCAGTGGTGAGCTGGTTTCCAGGGAATATCTCACACTTGAGTCTATGGCTGTATTTTGTGTTGATGTATCATGTATTTAATTCTCCCATTGGTCAACTTTATTGTTATGGAGGACAAACTTTCCGGTGCATCTACAGTGAAACCAACAGGCTTTTGAAGGAAAAACCATGTATGAACTTCAACCCATTTGTATGATACATACACAGGCATTGTAATGGGGATGACAACAAATTTATACCCAAAGGCTACTCAATTAGTCAGTTAAACAAGCAATCAATACTGGAAAAAAAATGACATAAACGGGACAAAATTGGACCTTTCCTTTTAGTTTAAAGAAGACATATGCATTTATCTGCTAATTAGTTATACGCTATGATGCATGTGTGATCTTTATTTGATCATTTAGACATTTTAAATTACAGTATTGATCAAAAACAACTTTTATAAAAGAAATGTGTCTGAACACCTACCCTTTTGCAGAATGTCACCTTAAATGTAATCCCAACAAAATGCTGTACTGCCGGACCAGGCTGTGGATAGGTGCAGTTCACAGTAAAGAGCAGCAGATCTTGTGTTTAGCACTATTTAACAAGACCCTTGCAGATGAGATTGTTATAGGAAAAATATGCTTTATTTGGTAATAGCAAATTTACCCAACACAATATAAAATGCCTTCACCATCAGTTAATTATCCATGCTAAATATTATGTCCATAAATGCAAATGGTCAAAGCACCAGGCACGCAAGAATTAATTTGAAGAAAGACGAAGTACAGAGAATTATGAAGGGTTGGAGACATTTTTGCAGCAGGAGAATAAAGAATACTCTTAACTTGCAGGAATGATCTCTTTTGAAAAAAATTATGTATGTTAGTACAACACTACATAGGAGTCACAGTCCAAAGTACTCAGACTAGATTTCCATATTAAATTGAATTTGGTGTACAAACTTGCAAATCATTGCGTCCATGAAAGACTTATCAGTTGTTGTGCCACTAGGAGAAAAAAGCATACATAACTGACAAAAGATTTAAAACAAGGTGAAATCATACATTTCAACTTATTCCCATGTATTTATGCAGTGGCTAACTTAATCAGGTAAGTTTTTTAATAAACCATCTTATTTGTCTCTGTCGGCTTCATTCTCTGTGGCTGTAAGGAAGTCCGTGGGCACAACAACATCCTGATTGAGTTTGTTGTGAATTTCATCTGTTGGTGGGATTTTGACTTTTCTTTCGTCCCCAGCACTGTCCACCCCCCTCTTTCTCACACACTTCAAAGTCCCTGGGTGGTCCCACTGTCTCTGCCTAAGTTTGTGTTGGCTAACATGTTTACACTGTTCACAGGTGTGTGTTTGTTAGGAAGGTAGTAACCAGCTTTTTACAAACTCATTGTTCTTCAAAGTGAAGATCCATTAACAACTGACGGACACTGTTCTAGAGAAGAAAAACATAAAAAGGATTCACTGCTTGATGTTCATAAATCTACATGCAGTATAACATCAATTACACACTGGGACCAAAAGTGTTCCCAACATGGATTAATTAGATATGCATACCTAGGACCGACTATGAGCTATTTAGAGGAAAACTAAAGCATTGTAGGGACATTGTACAATGCATTTATTACACAGACCAGAGGTGGCTACAAGCTCATTTTCATCTGTAGTTCTTCTGGCTGAGGCAAAATGACAGCAGATGAGCAGGCAATGTCCCATGTAACATTTACAAGCTAAAAACAAACACTGACAACCTCATCAGCAATCTAGTAGAAATGTAAACATTTTGAGATTTACAATTTACATTATTCCTACAGACACCGCATCCCTAATGATTACACACCTGATTATCTTTAAGACTCTTCTTAAGGTTGAATTTAAAATGTCCTGGAGTGCTACACTCCCTAGGCCAAGCATGTTCAAACTACGGCCCGGGGGCAAAAAGCAGCCCTCAGATCAATTTTTGTTGGCCCTCCGGCTTCCTGCTGAGTTGGTCCAAAAAACAAAAAGTAGTACTTCTTACTGTAAAATTGGAAAGAATTCAAGCATTTTTATGTTATACCAACCTAATAATGGTCCAAGTCTTATTAAAGGTGTGGAGGCTCATCAAAACGATGTCAAATGCAAAATTTGAACGATTCACTTCATTGTCGGGTTGTCTGTCGCCCTCTGCTCTGAATAAGTTTCAAAATGCGGCCCCCGGTGAAAAAAGTTTGGACACCCCTGCTCTAGACGAAGGTAAGCAGTTGGTTTAGGCGTGATCTGCATTTCAAATTCAGTAAAGTAAACAACAACTGGACAAAACCATCCCACTTTGTTAGACTAAAATACACATCTCATGGTTGGAATTTTGTTCAGTTTATTACTTTGCATTGTAAAACCACAATGGAAAAAACATACAAGAACAAAACTCAAAGTACGACAATTTCATACAGAGCAAATAAAACAAACCACTTGAAATTACTGGAAGTTATAAACTATATCAGAATGGGAAAGGACCTCTTTTACTATCCCTGCAGATATTGCTCGTAAACAAACTGTAAAACCTCTACTTTAAACTAAACCATCAAAGATAATCTCAGTGTCCAGCCTTGTAAAGCTGAGGTCTCAACTGCCTGCTGCTAACACGAGTGGGTTTTGTGTTTACAGGGAAGCAATGTTTCTTGGTCCTGCGTCAACAACAGTTCAACGTGCAGGCTTTGGTCGCAGTGGGAGACCGTGCCAGCAAGCAGATGGTCAAGTTTGCTGCAAAGTGAGTAAAGAGTTTTGCACTTCCTGTCAAAATGGGCAAAACAATGGTGGGAAAATCCTGGGCTTTAAAATCATCAGTAGCTCCTATTTTCACACATCAGTAGCCAGGCGGAGGACGGAGGCATCAATCATTTTACACATTACAACAAAAGCGGGCTGTTTCAGGGCGGGGCAGCACACTCAGGCACGTTAATGCGGCTGTTCCTGTAGAGATGGCCGATACGAGCCCTTCCAATAAGACGAGGAAGAAATACTCAAGAGCCAAGCATCATCAGTCATCTTAGCAGCCAAATCTTAGTCCATTACTGGAAGTGTGTGAATGAACACAAATGTAGGTGCATATTTTAGGTGGAAAGCAAGCTGTGATTTGAATAATGTCTTCGATTATGGGAGCCGTCTTAATTCTTCTGAATCAACTCAGCATCTCATTAAAAGCTTATTTTTTCCCCCCTCTTTTTTGCTATTGGTACTAGTATAGTACTTACTTTTGACATACATTTGTGTCCCAGTATTTTTATGGCGTTTACCAATAACAATGATTAGATTAGATGATATTAAGTCAGTCCAACAGAAATGTGTTAAAAAAACTTGTCTATAAACATATAAGTTGAGGTTAATTATCCAACAAATATGAAATGTCTGTTAAATTAATCATAAAAGTGCATTTTTCTAGCATTTTATTTTTCACTATAAACAATATGCTAGCTATTAAATTTTTACTTATTTCCAAAACAACAGTCACAATATTATCTAAATTGTGATGCGTTGCTCACCTCTTGTCTAGTTTAGACTTAATATTATGGTTAAAAACGATAATAAAATGCATCTTCTCTTTATTGCTGCCTTCAAAGTATTAAAATATAATAACTACGCTATAGGAGACAACATGCAAGCTAACAATACGATTTTTAATGGGTTGTAAGTATAGATGTTACACTTACAGCCTATTAAGTGTAACATAATAGGCTGTAATTTGTTGTTGTATCTTTTTTCCATTGTGGTTTTATACAACATTGAGTGGTTGTGAAAACGGCGCAAATCTATTTAACTCTGCACATGGAAATTATAAACAAGCTCCACATATTCTGTTGTAATTACAGATGCACACTATTGTTTTTTTATGAATTATATTTGTGAAGATATTTTTTCAGCAACTTGAATTATGTTGAAGCCCTCACACTGCTGCTGATGTTGCCAAATGAAGCACTGGCAAACGCCCACAAGTGCCAGACGAGGTGCTGAAAGTGGAGAAATAAGAGCCTAAGTTTGAGAACAAGCTGCTGTGTAGATGAAGTGCCTCAGAGGTGTATACCATGTCATTCTCTCCAAGAATTTAAATCACGGCTGACAAAAGCCTTCATAACTCTCTGTAAAAACTGAGCCGTGTCAGTCAGTATTTAAAATGTGTCAGACTCCATCATAGTTTTACTCTACAACTTCATCCACTGCACAGAAATGACTGAGGGCTCATGGGGACACTGCTCAAAACTGCTTTAGCTTTAATTAAATGTAAATTATTTCTGCTTAGGTTCAGTTGCCCCCCCCGGCATAATATGTTCAAATTTACAGTACCTAAAATGAGTTGTAAGAATAAATCAGTTTGTTCCTGACCTAATTGTGATAATACATTTTGGATATTCTCATTCGTTTGTTGACGGTAAATCAATTGCAGCAAATGTCAATAAAAAGCATGTGATTGCAAATGTTATACTGGCCACATAGTTTGAAAACTATACAAATCACTACACATTTGGTGCTAGTCCTATGCCTGGATAAATAGTGGGATACAGTATATATCTATAGAGCTACTGTTTATCAGAATCAGAAATGGGTTTGCCATTGTCCGTGAACAGAATTCACATACTAGGAACTTGATTTGGCATTTATGTGAATATTTATATATCTATATCACTTTATGTCAAGTCAACGTAGACTCGACCTTTCAGAATTGAAATTATTGTAGATAATTTGTAAAATAATCTGAAAAATAAAATTGGCAACGTTTTCACACTGCCGCCTCAAACAGGTGGTCTTGGAATGGCTTGTCCTGCACTGTTAGTGCGCTCTGTGGAGCGATCCCAGTGCACACTAACTTGTGGAGATGATATTGCTTTACCTAAAAAAAAAAAAAAAAAGTCTATGATCCACCTTTTTAATGAAAGCCATCGAATGCATAAAAACATTGATTCTTTGAGTGCCATAATGCATTAATAAAGCTACTCTTATAGAAGCAATAAATGCATTTCTTATAATAGAGGTTTTCTCAAGAAACAAGTGTCAAATGGATCCAAATAAAGTGAAGTGTTTATTTCCACACCTGTCGCAATAACATGTAAACAACTCCAAGATGCTAAATGTTTAATGACTAAGACTAGACTCTGCATAAATTACCATTTTAGAATTGTTATAATTATTCACCCCCAGCTTAGACCCAAGCAGTTTCTTTGTAGGCTTTCATCTGGTCTTTTATAACAAACCAAACATACACAGGTTTTTTTTTTTCCCTAATGAGCCCAAGGTCGGCGCAGCTTTGACCTGTATCTTGACCCGGCAGCACGAGCACGATGACCCCGCTCTGTTCCAAGTGTCGAATCCCACTGGCCACATTACAATCCTCTGCCCTCCTCTCAGCGCTCATTCAGATTCAGTGCCCTTTTCCCCCACCACTTTGTAGCTTTAAAATAATGCAGCAAAAGGCAGGCCAGCAGAATGTAAAAACGTGTCTATGTATATACTGCTCCTACTACAGAGACTTGCACAAGAACACGACACGCATTTCAATAATTCTGCTCCTATACGAGTTCACTTGTTACATGCTTACAATTGCAAATCTAAATTGAGGAACAAGGAGGAGGAGCAATATTGTGTTGGCCTTTCGTAACAGGTCAAAGATCCAAAATAAAAAGGCTGTACTGCGCAAACGTTAAAAGCAGATTTAAATGCCTATTATAAACTACATTTCAGATTCAAATGACTAGAAAGTGAAGTGCAGCCCTCTGCCAACTCGATAGCCAGAAGCGTCTCATATTGTTAAGAGAAGATTATTATATTATTTTAAGGGCTTATTGCTTTTTTCCCCCTCAATCATTAAAGCCTTATTAACAATTGGTCCTTTACTGTGAACGAAAATGTAGGTGGATCCATTCCGAAATGTATAAGTTTGTATTACCCTTTCACAACAAAACTGAAAATAAAGTGTCTATAATGTTTGTATCTCTTCTATCTTTTCCCAGTCTTTACCCAGCCTCAAATATGTTCTTGCACCAAAAGCCATGAGTGCAGAGTCGCCTCTTGCCTTATCATGGATAATTTTCTCACGCTCCCTTTGTGTGGAGCAGTTGACATTTGCCTGTGGAAGCGTCTCTGCTACCTCCCTTCACTGTTTTCTCAGTGTGGCGATTGGTGATTGACAAGTCGTGTAAGACCAGGATTACATGCAAAGCCCCTCATAATCATGCCCAGGGCAGAGATGATATGGCCGCCTCATCCGCAGTTCACAAAGAAAATTTCCAAGTCACTCGCACTGTTTAATTAAGAGCTCTTCAGATCAGCCCCTCTATAACTTGAGACCTCTGAAGTGCTAAAGGATTCATGGACACAACTGAGGATGGTGGATCCCAGAGATTTACGTGTCAGATTTGTGCCACTAATAATATGCGCAGTTTCTGATGGTAAATAAGGTGCAACATACACACGAAATGCCACAATGCTCATTTTAAATGGTACTCGCACCTCTGAAGTGAATCTGGGCAATACTGGTGGACCAGATTGGGGGTAACAATTTGGAAGAATACTGTATTGTGCAATTTCAGACCAATATAGTTTTTTAGTATGGTTAATGTTTTAAAATTAAGCCCTTATTTTGTTTAATATTGCAGCCCTAGTACAAAAAATTCAGACGGTCAATGATTGATATTGGTCTACTATACTAATATTTGTTATATTAGGCCGGTCCCTGAGGTCCTTAGAGCCCCAGATGGTTCATATGTCACTAACATCCGAGATGTACTGTGGTGCTAGGCCATGGAGAGACTCTATTCTCTGAGCCACAGGGAGCCAGTGCAGAGACCTGAGCACAGGACTAATGTGATCGTACTTCAGGACCCAAACAACGACGTTTTGGATGTACTGAGCATCGCCATCCGACATAATCCTTCTTCCGTTTGTAATAGTTAAAATAGGGCTGCCGACCTCGAAAATAAGTTCTACAGACGAAAAAGTCGTTTTCAGGCCGCCCAGGGAATCGGTGCATTGTTGACTTGTTAGATCACATGAACAATTGGACATGTTTTACACAAATTCTGTATCTTACTTTATAGCGAAATTTATCGGTCTTTTCCCTCATTCTCCACTTAAAAGATTTTGTCTGCTCGAACCAGGAAGTGACTTAACAGAAGTGCTCATCTGTGGCAAAAAGAGGCAAAAGTGGACTGCAATTATTTTTTATATTTGACCAGTCACGATTAGTCATTTGATCGTTGCAGCCCCACATCACATTAGATTCTATATTCATCAAATGATTGTGATGAAAATGCTAGGTTCTCCATCGCCTAATTCTCTGTTAAAATAGATTCAATGTAGTTTAGTAATATGTTGCTCTACTAATACGGAATAATTTCCATCTTGGCTACATTAAGTCACAAATGTCAGTTGCTGGTATTTCATTTTCTGCCCTTTTTCACCGAACGAGTATGTGGCTGTATTCATGCAGTTTAGCAGCTCAGACGTGTCCATCCATACTCTTGTTCAGTTTTTTTCCCTCTGTGATGTTGTGTTAATCAGTATATTTGCTTCTCTGAGTAGTGGATGCCTCGTTACCAGCCCTAGAGCGCACAGCATTAATATTGAGTTGTGTTTATCTAGCTGATCTCATGCTATGAAGGGTTGACCAGGGCGGCAGCTGCTGGGGACTAGAGGGACAGCGCTAGCCCAGTGTCGAGTCCCTCATTACCGTGTTTTAATGAGGCCAACTGAAGGATTACAGCAGGTTTCCCCATCTGCTTGTGTCATCCTAATGCTTCGTGAAGTCCTCTTGTACGAGATGATGATGTGAAGGATGAGACAAGGAAGACGGGCAGAGGCGCGAGTAGAATAGTCAAAATTGTATTATGAAGGGCTGTAGTAGAAGATATTCTTGGTCGATTAAAGATGAGCCTTGCCGATCGTCTAAAGAGGACAATGGCGCGAAACTGGCTAAAATATTTTCAGTATTTGAAAGTATCAAACCCAAACTGTTCTCGCTATGCTACAACCGCAGTATTTATACAGAAAAGTACTTAGAAACCCATGTATTTTTATGCAAAAGGCATCTTAAACTCAATGATTCACTCCTTTTAATCTTCAATTAAGTCATTTCATGCTTTTTCCTTTTTTCTGCTGTCCCATATACATACAAATCTATTTAAATTGACATAAAATAAGCAATTATTAAAATGTTTGTGCGATTAAAATTACATTGAACCGTTAATCGTCTAAAAGGTTAACAGCTTTTAGAAGGACTGTGCCGTATCATGTCGCAGGGGATGGGGATGTGACGTATTCGCTCGTCCACTGCAGCTGATTTTCTTCCCAGTTGTGAGTGGAAGCAGACAGATTGTGGTTAATTGTTGCAGCTAAAGCCCAGAGCGACTTAAACACTGACCGTGAAGGTTCCGTAGACTCTAAGAACTAATAATGAAAAGGAGTGAGCCCGAAACGATTAAGTACAAATATTATAGAAGAAGAAAGGGTAGTATCTTGCTAAAAAAAATAAAAAAAGTTTAAAATGCGAATGGAGAAAAAGTACTCTATCTGGGTTGTAGTTGGCAATGTGTCATGCATGCCATTTCTGCTTTCATTTGTATCAAAAGAAAATTACTAGGTTTACAATCCCTCAAATCTACCCTACTCTACATGGATGGTAGGTGTGTGTGCTGTCGTCACATAATTTTATACAAGTGCTGTTAAAGTAAAGTGCAAATAAGCACTTATTTTGTTCAAAATTGTATGCGACTCAACTGCCTATATGCTGAAATTTGAAGTGCATTTTTCCACCAAAAAGCTTCTTCCAAGTCTGGGACCTGGGATTGCTAGCAGCTATGAATGTGTGTGAATACGAATGTGTGTCGAATACGCAACAAGCAGGCAACCGTACAGTACATCCTATGCTTACTTAAACTGTTGTTTAGTAACATTGAAGCACAATTATGTGCCTTTTGCTCTTCAGAAATATGCATATCCACTTAAAATGGATTATGTTGACACGAAAGCTGCAATTGCTTTGGTAGAGCAAGCTCATGTTGTAAATTATAAAGATATAAACTGTTATCTGAATGCAAAAAGCAATCAAAATAAAACTGGTAAGAAAAAAAGATTGTGTTCAGGTTTGTTAAAAAAAAGTTTGGCCTGTTGATTTCAGACTTGACAGAAGCAGACAGATGTTTCAGTTGGACACGTAACCACAAGTTTATGCTAAATACGCAGTAGCCCTCTCCTCCCGTTTGCAGCAGCTACGTTCAAAGCCCCTTTTTTGATAATTGGAAACATAAAACGCGACCGGCAACCCACCCAGAAGCGCGCATCACTCCCACATACATTGCAGGACGTCTTCACTTCTCGTGGGAAAATAACATTTGTCCATAGGCGTCACTTTATGAAACATCATTGTTGATCACGAACCCACCCACGCTGCCGAGTTTGTTTGTAAAGTCACAGGCAGCGTTTACCCTTTTGGCTTTGTGTTCGTCTCCCGCAGCATCACCAAGGAGAGCATTGTGGACGTGGAGGCGGTGGTGCGCAAAGTGGAGCAGAAGATCGAGAGTTGTTCCCAGCAGGACGTGGAGCTGCACATCGAGAGGGTGGGAGCTCTTTTTTTTTTTTTTTTTTTTTTTTTTTTTTTTTTTCATGCCGTCATTGAATGTAACACAAAGGCGCGCAGAGAAGCATGTAAAGAAAACCCACAGTGTCACAGTGACCTTTGTGCATAACAGATCTGACATGCATATGAAAGTAGATGTATGTCATCTCTTGTCTTTTCCCGCAATGGAAAAGAATGACGGATAAAGGAAAGGACTACACTGTTAAATTTAACTGTCACTCAATAATACAATTCAAAGCGGAGGAATCTGTATTATTGCCTTTAGATCAATCATGGCTCCAACAGTACACTTTTCTTGGACGGGCAATAAACGGCAAAGAAATAACTTGTATTTTGTTTGTGAACATTTTCGCAATACTGCCTGGAACAAAAGTATGAACTCTCATAATCAAAATCCAGCATAGTATATGACTAGATTGGACTGCAGTGCTGACTAGGCTGCTATTATTTGCCCTTCTGGCCATTTCATTGGGGTTTCAGGTTTTACAGTGCTATAAAATGACAAGCAGTGTTTCCTGCTGCATTAAAACAAAGAAACCTTGATTTGAAGCCTAATTAAATGCTCAATATCTATATTTCTATCTATATTAATGAAAGGGTACTTTTTTTTAGATAATATAATGTAATTTTTAACACAGAATAATTGTATATTTTTTAATATTAAATACTAAGATCATTCTAAAACTATTCAGGAAAGTTTCAATTTATGTGATTTTGAATTTTTTTTCTGGATCAAAACAAGTGCAAGTGTCTACTTTCGATCCTAGTTTTAGTAACTATTAATATCTAGGAATTGTTTTTATGACAACCCTAATCTGAATAGTTGCTCTATGTTGCAAAGTTAATATCTGCTGCTACTCAAGTAGTAACGCACGTGATCCAGCCCAATAAAATACTTCCCATACTGGCCCAGATAAAGTTTTACCGGGGATCCCGTTATCACAGTCTCTCTCTTTGGTTTCATTGTGTGCATATATATATTCTGGGTACTTTCCTCTGTGGTGATATCAAGACTTGAGGGAAGTTTGACACAATGTGAATCTTAATTCTCTTTGTTGCTCTTCTCTAGATTTTCGTCATTAGCCAGGCCGAGCCACGTCTGCCCCTGCAGCTGGATGACGCGGTCAGGCCCGACGGAGACGGGGAAGAGGTAAGGCGTTCTGCCAGCACGAGGTCATGGGAAGTGCATTTCAGCTCAGAGCTCAGAGCTGGAGCCAAGGCAGTGTCAGCTTCCACCTCGCCTTCAAGTGCTTGGCATTACATGATAACTATAGGAGTGGTGTCAGCTCTGTTCATAAAAGAAGTGCACTGCAGGATTTCTTGTAGGTTGGTCTGTTTGTGCTGGTACAGACCCCTTGTGTGTCTCAAAGGTGCAACTTTTCTACTGGGGGACCTTTTGGTTTTCAGCCATTTGAGATGCAGTGAAATCAAAAAAGATTTAAAAGCTGGTTCACATCTGTTGGGTGAAACTATTAAAAGATTAGATGACCTGTATAAATTGACCCGTATTTTTTATTTTTAGATCTGTGCAGTTGAGCTGCAGTGGCCTTTTTTAGCTGTATATATTTTTGTTTGCCAATTATTTCCGCTTCCAACACGACTCAAACGAACAAGCAGGTTTCTTGATGGAGAGACATTTTGTGCAGTTTGCTTCATCTCTCTCTGGTCATAATGTCAAGGTGGATGCAACTTTTTTGGAAAGGTAAAATGATTACCATCCTATAATGGAAAAAAACATATCTAATGCCTTAAAGACCCGTTTTAGCGGACGGAACTGCATTTTGCTGTACTTCAGACTGATTTGTCTGGTACTACACCTCAATTTAAACCCTATTACCTTGTGTGACTCGCCTCACTCTGTGCACATTTACGGCTGCTGTTTATAATGGCCAGCTGAGATGAGCAGCCCTCTGAATTACAAATAGGGTTTTGTTCACAGACTAATTTGAAGCTCTTATAATCTCGTTATTTTTCCGCCTCCTTCTCAGTCTATATGCGCTGGTCAATAAAGTATAATATCAATAAATGAATGAATTATGATGTGGATGTTGTCAGTTTGTGTGAGTAGTTTAAATCAAAGTGGAAATTTTGATCATCACCCACTTATTAAAGGTATATAATCTTTCTTGTGGGAGTTTGCCACCTGCTCATCTCCATGGAAATGTTATTGCTTTGCCGAGTAGCCTCTCCACAGAGCTAACCTGTAACTTGGCCTGCTGTTGCCACCTGCTTGTCTCTTTCGAGATATATGTTTAATGCCATACTGTGTAGCCTTCTAGGCAAAGAATTACCATCTCCATAGAAACTAACAGCTGGCGGACCCTATACCAGAAAAGTGACATGGTGCATTTCATGGTTCAAATACAAAATCAAAGTTTTATCTACAATAATTACAATGTTTAATTTTCCACTGTTTCTGTGCAATTTGGAAACTAATACAGCAAAAAGCACTCTTTTGTAAGACGTTTACTGCAGTAAACAGTTAAGCAGGAGGAACTGTAGTGCATACACGCCACAGATCGCCTTTTGAATGAATAGTTAATGTTGCAATATTGGTTTATTCTGCTTTTCTATGAAAAGTAAATGTCTTTCATTTTTCTATCTTTATAAGGCAGTTTATTGGCGCACACGACTAGCGCAGAATAGCACAGAAAGTTACATTATTTAAGCGAGCATTTTCAGTATAGGTTCAGTATAGTGAAACTAAGCACATCATCATCGTGACCACTCAATGACAACATCATCTCTTGTAATTGTAATGCTAGAAACATAGTAGGCAAAAATTATGATTATTTCTACCCGTTCAAGCTGAATCGTTTGTTTCGTTGAATTTACAAGGCCACAACATGCCAATTACTGTCAAGACACAGCTTGTACATTTATTCCCAAAGCGTTCAGGTGTTTACTGTGGGGACTTCCATGTCAGTCACACATTTAGCCACCGCACCTGTCACCTCCAGAGATGGCGTTAACAGCCCTGTGTCTCTGCTTGCCTTAAGCCTCTGTCCCTCTGAGCTGGGGAGATTTAGAGCAGGATGCTGCTAACAACAAACTTTTGGCCCAAACCCCGCTGTGTTCCCAAAGGAAGCCCGATATCCCTGACCCTGAAATCTGCAGTTGCTTATGTGATGAAATATTTACTCTTTCATTTGTTTTTCCCCTGTTTTTAAAATTGCGGATGTGTTCTGTCAAGAGCTGAAGCTGACCCTGTAACTGTGCCTCACATTATTGTCGTGTTTTTGGTTGACCAGTCATGCTTAAACGATACTGTTTTGTTTTTGATTTTTTTAAGGTAGTCGCAGAGGTTGACTGTGTTTATTTTAGTGTCTTATTTATTTAAAACATTGGTACTTATTAAATATTGAAGCGGAATTGAAGATCTCTGTGGGAGTTTCATGCGTAAAATAACAATTTACATTTTCTCGTAACACTTTATAACAGCTACACTTTTATTAGCCTTTATATAACATGGAACAAAGATTTTATTCATATTGAACAAATAGTTTATTAAGAAAGATTCTGGCTTGGTAACTAATTTATACCCTAACCCCTAGCTACTAAGCCTGAATCATTTTAATTAACTCAATTACATCTTTGTTCGTGCTTTATTAAGGCTAATTTTAAAGCGGTACAGGTTTTATTTTACATCTTCCATTTACTAAAAAGTGTCTTTTGTTGAAAATTACGTGGTTGTTTTTTGCCTCGGCATCATGTGTTAAAATTGGTATTGCCTTGTAGCTTTTTTACTGTGATGATGTGTTATCTAAGGTGTATAAAATGTGGCTGGTCAATTGAAATTGGATATATGTGGTTTGGTTTTGCAGGAAGGAAGAGCCACTGTGAACCAGGACACCAGGCTGGACAACAGGGTGATTGACCTCAGGGTAAGTTTGGGACTTGAGCTGATGGAACAAACTGATGATTTTGACTAACATACACGAGTAGCTAGAGGTGTTTAGATACAGTTGACATCAGGCAGTTTCACTCAATAGTTACTTTTTCTCTACATTTCTAGATAGATTGTTTGCATATTGAGCAAAAGTTAAGTTAAAGTTAAGTTCCATCTTGATGTAGTTGACATAGCTTTACATAAGATAATTAGCTTTGAACGCGCCGCAGCTATATCTAGCGCAGAACTAATGATATTATTCTGGGATATTTATGTGCACATTTGTGCTATTGGGCCACTTTATTAATCTTTATCTCTTTCTGAATTTGTGACTATATATGTTTATATATCCAAAAGTCTGCTGTAGATCTTATAGTTCTTGAACAGTGGGTGACAGAGCAACTCTTCTCCGTTGAAATGAATGGTTTGAACTTGACATTTGTGGGCGTTCCCTCAGATACCGACTATAATTAAAAATCCAGTGAAATTTTGTTTTTGAACTGAATTTGTTGTTTTTGTTTTTTTTTGTACAATTTCTTAAAATATAGTGGCAACATGTCTCAAAAAACATTTGAACAAGGTCTGTAATTTTCTAGTTAGTAATTATTATCGTCTTCATGTTAAAGAAAGTTTTACGATCAGCAGCTGCTCACTTCACTATTTGACCGTTTCAAACTCAACATATCGGCAGAACATCCTCAGATGCACGAAAGCAGAGGTCTGGCAATAAACAGGATGTCTACCGTTGAAACATGGCAGGAATCTAAAGCCTGAATATGTTATCTGTAGTTCTCAGAAAGAACAAAGTGCAGCCCCGTCCTGTGCGCCTCTGCTCTTCACACTTTGGTATTGTCAGATAGTGTGTGACTGTCTGCATGTTCACTCCTGTCCCGATGTGAAGAAGATCACGCTCAATATAGCTCGCAGTCTGAAAGCTGTCATTATAACAACTTGTTCAGGCCAAAAAATGCAATACCCCCAGATCGGTTAAAGGGCATTATTTCTTTCGACAAACCTAATATCGAGTGACAAGTTAGCATTTGAGCAGAAGGTGAGTTTACTGGCAAGAGGAGACATGTAAGGCCAAGAGCAAGTTGAACTGTTCTTTTATTCCTGTCTTTGTAAGTGAAAAGATACTGAAGTGAAAAGGTTCAAAGCAAATTATACATAATTACAAAATACAATGTCTCAAACTAGATACATTATGCTATCATTATTAAATCATCTTCCGCGTATCCAGGGATGCCCAGAGTTTCCTTTCCATAGAATAGCGCATGATAAAAATGAAAGCTGGAAAAGTATATATTTCAATTTGCCACTACAAGTCTTTTCATTTTCATTGTTTAGATTCCTTCCCAACTACTCAACACTTTTGACATGCTTAATCTCGACAAACCAAAGTGGATTCATGTTTTTATCAGAAAGGCCATGCCCATAAAACAATATACAACAATATATAGAGCTGGGGTGGACAATATTGACAGAAAAATAATGTGAAGACACATGTGAAATGACTGTAAAATTATATACTAATGTGCAGAAATATCACTTGAAATATTACAAGTGCCTCTTTTTGCCGCACTATTTTTGTCTTTTTGTCACTGTAAACGATGAACTTGATGCTTTTTTGCTCATCGTCAAAACAACATTCACACTATTACTGATTATTTGACATATTTCTCACCTCGATCAGCAAAGTAAATGGTAAATAACTGAAAGATAAAAAATGTGCTAAAATGTGCAAAAGCATGTAAATGAATGTGAATAAAATTAACCACAAAAGCAGATAAATTACACTTAATTCCCTTGTGTGGCGACATTTTTGAAGTAATCTTATTATATATATTTTTAAATTTTACATACAGAATCTCCCCAACGACGACTGTGGCACCATGCATTTTCTATACATTTGCCACCTTAAAATCTACCTATACATGTGTTGTACGATAGCAATGCAAACCGCTACTGTTAAGTTTGGAAAAAAACGGCAATCAGTGTCTGAATGCACAGAAACTGCTGGGTTTGTGTTCAGAGTGGGAGCTGTGGTGGAGCCAAGCCTTCGCTGCAGTGTCTGAGAGTTTTGATGTGTGCCTCCCACGTGGACGGTGCTGCAGGCTGGAAGGCGCTGCAGTAACACCTGTTTGTGTGTGTGTGTGTGTGTGTGTGTGGCTCTGTGTACTTCGAGCCACAGACACAGGCCCTGTCATCAGCCATGCACTTCAGAGTCCAGACCGGAGCCGTAAAGCGGTTCCCACAGCACCACACAGCCGCTCCACAAGGGATCCATGAACCAGAATAATGATTATCTATAGTTCTGCTTTGTTTCCTCCCCAACTCTGCCGTCTTTGTTTTAATGCAAAGGGTCTAGTTTGGACAACAATATGCGATACTTCTTACTGTTCTGCCTTAATATTTGATTCCAAACTAGGCAGGAATGCTGAGATGCTTTTTCAGTAAGAGTCTGAAGAGAGCCTACCATATCGTTACTAAGGCAGTAGACGACAGAAATTCTTGGTCGATTTAAGACTTCTGTGTGAATCAATTAGCCATTTTGTGGCTCTGGCAAAAGCTCTCGAAACTATTCAGTATCTCTATAATCTAACCATATGTCTGATATTAATAATATGAATGATAATATTGTGATTATTCAGGTCAAAATATAATCATAGAACAAAAAAATTATAACCGTGAACATTTTTAGAAGTAGAATTACATTTCGGTAGACTTTTTGGACTATACTCACATAACTTTTTTTTATCTGGCTGTTTTTTGTCTCATCTAACTTTATTTTGTCAATGGTCAATGGTCACGTCTATATAACGCTTTTCTTCCGTCAAGGCACTCAAAGCGCTTTACATCAAGGAACCAGTCACCCATTCACACACCGGATGTACACTGTCTGTCAGAAAGTTCAATTTCATAAAGTCTGTCCCAAACTTGAGGAATGGTAACATAAAACAATGGGAATGAAAGAAAATGAAAGATTTCACAGTCTTAATAATCGTGAATAATTGTTCACATCATGATGTTTTTTCTCACAATAATCGTTACATTAAAATTTGATTTTGTGACATCTCTAGTCTGAGCTGAACTGCACTCACCAGAGTTCACCCAAAAACGACAACTTAAATATCTTATCTTAGAAAAGTACTAAAGCTGATTAATCTCACGATTCACTGCCAAAATTCTTGCTAACTCTCATTGCCTCATTGCATTCTCCTTTCTGCTGCTGTCAATTTAAATGTATTTGATCCCTTTAAAATTGTTGAGTAAAATTTTGGTTGACAGAGACCCCATCGATAAGTGAACTACGCGACTGAAGGTAAACGGGCCCTCGTTGTTACAGACAAGGTTCGAAATGGAACTTAATTTTGTCCCTCTCTTTTATATTACCTGTATTGACATTTCAGTAATCTAAAATAAATATGCAACAGTCACTAAAGTAAAAGTTAAAAAGTCAAAGATGTTCTTGCATATTACTTAACTTCCGATGCCAGAAGAATGTAAGTATTTCTTATTTGGCTCCATTTCTTATTTCTTCTTATTTGGGAAAGGTTCCTGGTGCCAAAATGTAAAACAAAGTGCTTTAAAAACAACTTGATTCCAGCAGCTGTTTGCTGAATAAGATGTAACTTGCACCTTAATCTTTCATCTGTGTGATTCTTTTTAATGCCAAATGTAAAGTTTTATTATGGGTTCTTTTTTACGGTTTTACGTGTGATTTTTGGGACAATGTTTTCTTGATCAGCACTGGGGAATTTTCTAATTTTTGTAATCTACTGTATGACCTCATGTCTGTTTTTATTGTCTGTATGATGTATGTATTGAAGCAAACCCCAACTCTACCTTCAGGTATAAATAAAGTTACGTGAACCTGTTTTTGCGACACACTCCTCTAATAATTATAGTCGGTACATTTATCAAGGATGGCCTTTTATCTAATGCTGAATGAAACTTGGAAACGTGACATAAGAGAGGAAGACATTGTCCTAACATGTTTGAACAATGGCTAAAGTACAGCTCATGAACTCGAACAGGTAAACCACATTGACAACCCAACTTGTTTCACTTTTAAAATGGAAAACCTTCTCATTCAATAGACTCCAATGTGTGGTCAAAATATGCCACAGGTGGGTTTCACTTTGCTATCGAGAATATACCCAAAATATTGTGGGCATGCCCCTTCAGCTGTATCACTTTTCAGTAGACATATGTGTTTCAGTGTTGTTTTTCCAAATATAACTGTTTCATTTAGTTGAATTTTTGTAAGAAATGCAAAACAATAGAAAGTTTCCACTTTGTACCAGACAGCCCTGCAGCACTGTCTCCAGATTAACAAGCTTGCCAGCATTAAGACATTATTACTTTTCCAATCTGCCAACTTCAAGTCTGACGTGCTTTATTCAGGATTTTGGACAGGCACCAGAGACGCAGAGGAAAAAAGGAGAGGGAAATTAAGCCTTTTAATTAAAGTCCAGCCATTCCTCTTGTATTGAAACGACTAAACGTCTTAGAAATGTGTTAAAACTCAATTTAAAAAAACGACCAAAGCCGGCCTATAGAAGTTTTAGAATTGTCATTTTTGATGCTGCAGTTGATTTTAGGAAATGCTGACAGTACTATATCCGTGTTGATCAAGCTTTTCCAAGCAAGTAAGGCTGTAATTTTGTCCACAAAATACATTCTTGGTTGATTATGTTCTCGCTCAACTACCGTATACACACAGAAAAGTACCAGTAAACATCATTTTTAGCGAAGGTGCAAAGGCACATTAAACTGTCCAAACTCCAGGCTTTCTCCTTTTTGCTGTTGTCCATATAAATCCTCATAATCTTAGTACAATTTATCGACTAATAAAACATTTACAGCATCGAGCGATCTTAAGTGAATCAATTTTATAAGGTAATTTACTGTCTCAACAAAGCATTGTCCACGGTCTGTCAAACATCTTTAGTTCTTGAGATAAACAATTATATGTATTTTTTTCCATTTAAGCTTGTGCACTATTTAGATCATGTACAGGCCATGAGAGAGTCTATCGATTAATACTGATTGTGGATAGACGAAGTATGTTAGGTTTTTGACTCCTTTTAACATTTCTTCTGACTAGTTTTTATTTACTTGTCTTTGATTTATAATAATGGGCTTAAAGATCCCAGAGGCTCACATTGTACTGCCAACAAATACTATTCCTCTTTACGTGTGAGGAAAGTTATTGTGTAATATAAAGCAGTGATTCACGCCAAGTTTCTTAAGTCTTTGTGTGTGGTTTTTGTCTTGTGTTGTTACCTAGACGACCACGAGCCAAGCGGTTTTCCGTCTACAGAGCGGAGTTTGCAAGCTCTTCAGAGACACCCTCACCAAGAAGGGCTTTGTGGAGATCCAGACCCCCAAAATCATATCAGGTACTATATGTAACTACAACACACACTCGTCCTCCCCCAAAGGAGAACGAGCGTGAAACATGGGCAAGGCAAGTTCATTCGTAGAGCACAATTTGTACACGTGCTTTACAGAACAGGAAAATCCCAAAACAAATGGATCAAAACATGAATTATTATTAAAAAATGTAATACATGTATACAAAATGATAAAACGCCATACTGTATCTGTAAAACAAGAGGCAAATATGTATGAATATGGCGTCACACACTGCCTGGAGCCAATTTAGTCATTTAATTGTATTTCTTTATTGCTAAAATTCAGGATTTAGACCTGGTTTAGTGCTTAGCAAATGGGTACCGGTGTGCTTTATCTAGTATCACTCTCAAATATTATTACTTGCATGTATACCATTATGTTGCATGGTACGATCAGATTGGGACGAATAATTGAATAATGGCCACGGTAAAAGAAAGCATGTCTCTAAGGTGTGCAGAGGGATATTGTCTACGTGCTCACTGTGAAAACAACTAAATTAGATTATGCTACAGGGTTTTCTCTAAATTATTGTCATTGCGATATCAACGCAAACAATATCCATAAAACAAGGCTCGAAATGTATCATCATAATGTAATCTTATGGCCAAAATGTGAACTGCCTAAAGCTTTTGCTTTTAAATTTATGATTTGACCTTTGACCATGTATTGATGCGTTAAGCTTGTCTCTCTCTATACATTCAAATCAATGTTTTTTTTAAAAAAATTTATTTGAAAGGGTACTGGTTTTTCTAATGCGTTGCTGCCACTTTGTTTTTAGCAAGATTATTATCACATGGCCAAAAAGTGCAATTGAGAGACAGTTGGATGGGAATTTCCTGTTTTGTCAGATCAAATGTACAAATCAGGAACTTTATTTACAAGTGCGAAAGCTACAGAAAGGCCACATTTCTAATATTGCCACTAGTTCTCTCTTTGTGAACAATCGTTTTGGTTTTTTTTCAACCCCCCAATTCAACTTCTCACGTCATCTGCTCTTCACAATGTCTTTCTAATTTAGCAGGAGTGGTTTTGTTGCTTTTGACAGACAGGGGAGACTAAAGGAAGCGGAGGAGAATCGCTCATAAATCTTGACATCAGCATTCAGTGGGCACGTTGCCTTTTGTGTTGCGTAGCGTCTGTCTCATCCTCGTATGTTTTCTCCCACATCATCTTGGTATTCGTCTTGCCCCTTGTACTTTTCCGAACTGCATTTGCATGTTTTTCCATAAAAATAAAGACATACTGTGAATTTAATCCTGGATCTAGACGCCACGGCCGTTCACACAAGTTTCCAAAGTCAATTTTCTCAGACAATTTTGCTGAACCGCCGCCTCGTCTCGACCGTTGTGAACAGAGATGTGGTGAGAGGACTGTCACTTTCACTTCCTCTTTGCAGACACAGCGACCGAGCAGTTCGAGATTCAAAAGTTGGCGCTCTTTTTGTTTTGGCGGCACTTGCGCGTCGCCGTAATGTACTGTAAAAAACCGCATCTTCCTGCCGGACGCGCCCAAATCACAAAACAGTTTGTAATGTGTGACCCCACCCCTCCGCCCACCTCCCAACTGAACAGTTTTGACGGCATGAGAGTAATAAAACAACAATCATGCCCATGACGTCTGACACAAATGGGGAACTAGCTGTTATGTAATACCAGCACCTGCATGTTGAAGTAAACAAACTGGTTATGCTGTCAGTTTTCTGTTTGACCATTTTAGTCTGTTTCACGTTGAACACAAAGTACACCACTTAATATTTATTGAAACTGAATGAAAAGTTTCAAACATAAAACATTTTTTTATTTGTAATTGAAGAGTTTTTATTTTTCAAGATTGAAAAACATAAAACAACAAAAACAGAAAAGACAAAGCTAGAGAGGAAAATTAAGTAACATTGAAAATATATATATATTTTAAAAGGAAAGTTAAGGCACACAAAGGCTAAAATAAAAGTCCCCTTTAGTCCAATGTTGGTCAAATGTCTCCATTTTCAAGTTGAGTCCAAGTGTTTGTTTTTTTGTTTGTTTTTTTCATATGCCATTTATGGTGTTAGTCCAGTCCTTAATCGTCTGTGCAGTTTGTGTCATTCATTGTTTTTTTTGTGATGGCCTTTTTCCCAGCAGAAGTATTCAAAGATATATCAAAGATATCCAAGTTTTGAGGCCCAAATCCATAGTTCTGATATTGAGTGGGATGGTGGTGTCATTAATGGTAATTGAAGACTTTAATGCCATGGAAATGAATGGATAATTTATATCATTATGATTGTAATTGCAAAAGCATGTCAGAATCAGAATCAGAATGAGAAAGGGTTTATTGCCATTGTCAATGAACAAAATTCACAAACATAGGAACTTGTCTCGGCATTAAGGTGCAACATAAAACATTGATAAATAATAAAAACAACATGTATGAAATCAAAAGGGCATGCATTAAAAAACAATTTAACATTACTATTGTATAAAATAAAAATAACAGTAGGTTGTGCTGCCCGGTAGTTGAGAGGTTAAGGCGGCAGCACCATGCCAGGCTCCATGAGCAGTGAGTTCGAATCCTTTTTTATTTAAAAGGAACAAAAGAATGCAATAGGTTTATTTCGTTAGATAACCTTGACCCTTGATCCTGGTTTAAGAATGTTTGCCATTGAAACGGTGAAAAATGGGAAATATGCTGTCATCAAATAACTCATAACTTTATAACAGGCACAATTTAGTATATGAAGCTATGGCATTCTGTAGGTGCAAACTGTTAAGGTTAAGCCGGCTGCGCTCTAGAGGAATTGTCTGCGATTTTAAGACATGACAAACATGAGGTCATTTTGCAATGATTATTTATCTCACACTCTCATAAAACACAGGCACACCACACACTCGCGTATTTTTGGGAAGATTTGTTACAAGCAGAGAGCGCAATTGTCACATGATTGAACAGGCTCTTATTTAGTTTGAAAATGAAACAAAGGAAAGGTGTGTGGATTAAACCTGCTCATAAAGGACACAGGGGAGCGCGATATTCACTGGCGGTAAGGATCCTGTTCCTGCAGCACTGATGAAGAATGAAAATGTTTGCACAAACTTGGTGTTGGTTTCGTCATGCTTTTTAGTTTAAGTTTGAGAGTCGTCACTAGGCAACCGGAGCCAAGAAATGTCTGGCTGCTCTGATTGGCTGCAGTGAAGTAGTTGGAATCTCACAATCTGAGCTGCGACCCGACAAATAATCAAAACAGATTCACATTGACCCCACAGACATGAGCACCGCGACAAATAATCACTTAGGAGAATCGCTGCTCCGACCTCGCCTCCCCGAACTCATGGAGAGGGCAGCAAATCCTCGAGCGTGCAGAAGGCTTTAAGGTACACTTTGTCCCCATAGGGAGATATCTCCTCTGCATTTAATCCATCCTTCAAAGATTTGAGACTGTTAGCCATTCAGCCGCTGTGCTGCTGTTATTGTATTTTTGAACAGTTTCACATGCCAAGTTGATTTTTTTTATTGAGCAAAGAAATGTATCTGTATTTGATTATGGCGCCAACTTCTTCAGAAGGGTTTAGTCTGAGAAAGTCCAAGTTGTGGACAGCACCAATCGAAACGCAGTGTGTATGTCTGACACGCAGTACATCATCGTTAGTATGAGTGATGGCCCTTCTGTGGTACCGGGTCAAGACATTTCTCTTGTTTCCTGTGTCTAAACTTATCTTTGTTCTTCTGCAGCTGCCAGCGAAGGTGGAGCAAACGTCTTCACCGTGTCATACTTCAAGACGAGTGCCTACCTGGCCCAGTCTCCCCAGCTCTACAAACAGATGTGCATTTGCGGTGATTTTGACAAGGTCTTCTGTGTGGGTCCAGGTAAGGCAGCCCACCCATCTGTCGCAGAGTTTTCCTATCATTTACAGCCTAACAAGCAGCCGGGGTGCCTTGAGGTGACAGACCCCCGTTATTATAGACGACAGCTTTAAAATGCCTCTAAATGCATTTAGATTGTTAAAGTTTTTACACGCTGCCGTTGCCTTCTTAACATGGACCAGAGCTGCTGTGGTACAGTTAACTGTGTTACTGACTCAGCAGGGATAGTAAAGGGTTTTATTAAGCTCCTGCTGCATCATAAAGGGCCGTCGACTTTATAGGTGGGATAACACAGTCACAAGCACGGTCAACAGGTTACTCTATGGATTCATTCACTTGTGTAAAAAAAATTGTGTTGTAAAATGTTATCACCCAAATAGAGGCTGAAACAATTGGGGAATACGGAATGGAATGGATTTTTTCTGCCGATATTGATACTGATGCAACGATCACAAATACATTTTTCACTTTAGTAAAAATAATAACAAAAATGTATTCATCTGGGGTATAAAATCATTCGTTTTGTGATAGTAGTTGCTCTTTTATATCCATTTTTTTCTCATCGGTCTGTTCAAAAAGAGAATCTGATGCATTGAGGTCATTCTGGGAATGACACTTGAGCATACACTGACTGAGGTCGCGCAGAAAATATGTTGTTGCCAAATATTGGCAGTTGTATCTTATTCCTTGAGATTGGTCGATACCAATACTGGAACCTATACTGTAATTTGCTCATCCCTAGAAATGTTTTACAAAATATTACTATAGAAATAGTTAAACAAATTGTGATATAATTCATTAAAACATTTGAGTAATGAACCTTCGTTTCACGTGTTTGTTGGCATTTTAATGTACCAGTTGTTTTCCCCTAATCGTATCATGTAAATAGGTGTAAATTATACTGAGAATTGTATGCAGAGAAACCCCACTTAAAGGCCATAGTAGGCTCTTGCCACTTGAAACCTTATCCTCGCAAACTTCAAATACTCATATTGAATTTTGTCACCTTCTACTTTTTGCAAATGATAAAGATTCTGATCCAATATTTGCCAAGTGCTCTTGTGCTCGAGCCTCACAGGAGAATAAAAGACCTTAAGGTCATCCTGGCTAAAATAATAATGCCTTTTTTGTGGTCACTATAGTGACGCCAATAAATAGAATGGAGCTCTTTAGTCCCAGCAGTTCTAAACTATACAAACTCTACCACTGAATAGCTCCTTTGGTCTATCCAGGGATACAATTAATGGTTGAAGCAATACTTTGTGATGGTGTTGCAGTTGTAAGTTTAAGTAGCACCCTGTGTATATATGGTGTACTTGACCACAGCTTTGTAATCTTCAGTCATTATGTCTCAATGCCGTCTCGGTATGAATGTACCCATTAACAATCATATTATTAAGAAAAAGCCTGGATAAAGCTTGTACTATTTATGTTTTGTATTATATTGAGCAAGATTGTGTCTGTGCTAGTTTCAGTTTTTTAAAATGACTCGTAAAAGATGATTTTATAGTTGCCACAGTCATTTTACCCGACAATTGCACAGAATGCAGAATCGTATAGTATAATTTGTCACCCAGTAATAGTATAGGTTATCTGTGAGCATCTGTGAGTGGAAAGGCAAGATGGAGAAAGCTAATCTAGAATGAAAATACTTGACCTTTTCATTTGTTTCGCTGCTTCATAATCTCTGCATTTACATTCACCTGCGCAAAAGGCAGTTGTTTGTGTTGACTTGTGACATCTCCTATTTAATTTTTTATTTTTTTCACTTTTCAGTTTTCAGGGCAGAAGACTCCAACACCCACCGCCACTTGACAGAATTTGTGGGTCTTGATATTGAGATGGCTTTTAACTACCACTACCATGAAGTCATTGAGTCCATTACCGACACTATGGTGCAGATCTTCAAGGGACTGAGAGACAAGTAAGATCAAAAAGGGGCTACTGATGTTTCCCATCTCCTTTACATGCTGTAATGAGTTCTTGTGGATTAGGCTTGCTGCATTCACAACGCAGCTCCAAACCTTCGGCAACTGGCTACAAAACACGGTGCAGAATATTACTACAAATTTGTTCCAGTTTTGACAGATGAGATTTCTCTGTGGAAGGCAAAAAAAGTGAATTTATTTTTCCTTTTTTTTTTTTTTTGCGAGAGAAACTATTGACGTTGTTGAACCTAGACTAAATGTCACCCGGTGTTTTAATGATGGTCCATAAATTTCATATTTGCTGTCAAGTGAATGGGAACCAGTGCAGTGTTATGACGTGACTTTATTGCCTTCCAGTGGTTGCAACCGGTACTAAATGTAACACTGCAAAGCTGAGATGTGTTCTGTCTTTTATCAATTAAACTATTGAACTCTAAAATATTTAAACACGCCTAATGCACTTTAACATCACATTCTCTTTCTTGCTTATTCTTCATACTAATGGTTCCCATTAGCTGAAAGTTGTGCAATCACCTAGTCTTCCTGGGTCCAATACAATTAAAAGCAGATTACATTTCAAGTGCAATAACATGGTTTTCATTTCATCATTCCATTTAATTATATTTCATTACTTCCATAAGAGTGTACAGTACAATTTTAAATGACACCTTTTTTGTAGTAAGTGTTAAAAGTCTGTCTACATGAGACTAGTTATTTTTACATGTATATAGGCGAGGCAAGTTAGTTTGTAGAGCACATTTCATGCACAAGGCGATTTGAAATGCTTCAGAAAACAGGGGAAAAGTGTGTTAAAATCATAAAGACATGACAGAAATCACAAAGCAGTTTATGACATAGAAAAGTGTAAATAAAATGAAAAGGTTTTTATTTCTCTTTCTCTACTGCATCTTAATGTTATGTGACAAATATTGCTAGACAACACAAAATTCCCTCGGTTCTCAATTTTTACCGACTGGATATGGGTAAGGAAGGATCAGGAAAACGTGCATTATAAGAATGGAAAACATAATGGCCTTATAAAATATAACATGTATAACTTCTTCATAATGGTTTCGTTCCTGCCGTTAGTATTTTTTCTCCATGCTCGAAACACTTTAGTTTGAAAGAATTAGGAGGACAATTGTGAAATGAAGTGCAAGTACTTTTGGAAATTGGTAAATTAAACAAGAGAGAATGGCACAGCCTCAGGTGCACTGCATTTCCCATATTTGAACTTGCTCTAAAGCGCTTCAAACAGCCCGTACACAATGCCACATGCTTTAAAGTCCGTCGTGGCCTCTTTTCTCAGCTTGGTAGATTTGCTGATAATCTGCCATTGTGGTGGAATGGCCAGACAAGTTACTGCCCTGAATAGGCGATGACAAAGGCAGATAAAGTCCGCACTGATGACGTGCCACTTATTTAAACAGATGGGGGGTGTATAATGGACAGGTGTACCTCCAAGAGATTTTCTCACATGAATGATTTTGGCCGTTCGCTCACCTCCTGTTTGGTGTAACATCTTGCAGAAGGCACATATCACTCACTGTTTACTCGATTCATCTTGTGACTGCAGTTCCTCTTTCTCAGCCCAGAGCGTTGACTAAAGATAATATTTTCTGTATACTAATGAGGACTTGGGGCAGAGCAATATGGCATTTCCCCCCCCTTTTTTTCTTTGTATTGTAAACAAATAAAAATGTCTGAATCTTTGTGTGATGGACAGCAAAACAGACTTTCATTTGCTTCCAATTGACACAAAAAAGTTAAAAATGTCTTCATGCAAGGTCTGAACACTGCTCCAAACTGGCATGCTTTCACTGGAAAGTGATTAGCTGTGGTCCTCTCAATTAAAAAGACCCAAGAATATCATTGACAATTTGGGCAATAAAAATATAATTGCAGCACTATGACGAATATAAATGTTACCAATGTATCCCTTTTGCTTAGAAATTAGGTTATATTTCCGTATACTTTTTGTCTAAATCATGTCGTCTTAATAAGCCAGTACAGTGAAAGCTATACAATATGTGGCCTGTGTTTTTGTTCTGGACAATACAATTATGTTATTTGTTTTGATTATTAGATGATAAAATGTACTTTTAATGTGCTTTACCATTTGATGGAAAGCCAAAACAAACCATATTTAAATGCATCTCAAATAGAGGTGGACAACATATCAAAATTTGGATCATATCGTGAATGTTGTTTTGAAGATATGCAAAATTTGAATATCAAGTTATTGGTTAAACCAATTTGTTTTTTTAAAATGCTATAAAAAGAGTTGCTAATAAATAAAAATGAAAAAATAAGGATTTAAGGTTATATTTTTGGACTTTTGTTATTAATTTGACAAGAGGTTTCACAGTTGTCTGATAATTTTCAAACAAACGGCTAAAAACATGTTTTAGCACATAATATTGTCTATCGTTATCAGGGTACTAAAAAAAACCAACAAAAAAAACAGCAACATTTTCGTTTATTCACCCCTATACTCAGATAAACAATCCGCAAAAAATTTTGTGGTGTAAGTTTTGTTAAATTTCCCTGTGTTATATGAGGTCGTTGGTTACAAACTCTTGCCCCATTTAGTGTTTTGAAATCGCAGTAATGCCCCGTCATCTTGTCTCGCAGCTTTCAGACGGAGATCCAGACGGTGAATAAGCAGTTTCCCAGCGAGCCCTTTAAGTTCCTCGAGCCCACGCTGAGGCTGGAGTTCCAGGAGGCCGTGGCCATGCTGAAGGAGGCCGGCGTGGAGATGGGCGACGAGGAAGACTTGAGGTGAGAGGTCAAAGGTTAAAGGTCATCCGCACTGTAAACCACACGCCATCCACGAGTTCGGTGATGTCGGATAAATAAGTGCATAAAGGTGAGGGAAATGGGGAAGTGAAACGGTAAGAGCTGAGTCATAAAAAGTGAGAGTTGAGTGTGGGATGAGTGTGTTGCGCCCTCTATTGATCGTAAACAGTATATATTCTTATACCTATAGTATAAGTATAAGTTATTGATTATTATTTCTGAAGTTTAATCCATAAAATATCACATGTTTGTCAACTGTAGACTAAAGTCTCATTTATGCATTTTTGTATGTAAACAGCTCTGTGTGTTTGAAGTGTGATTACCGTAGCTTCGTTAGTACTTCCAAACGTTTCTAATGTCAAGGCTGTGTTCTGGTTAATAGCCACCAGAGGGCGCATAAAAAGAGCTTCTTCTGTTACGCTGTGTTCATTACTGCCCCCAGTGGTTAGCACATCTACAGCTACGCATCCATAAGCTGTGAGCAGACAAATCACATCCACACCAGAGGATGCACGGAAGTCTGGCCTGGTGGTGTCACCTGCTTGTCTCCATGGAGATGAACAAGTTTAATGCCATACTTTAGAACATTCGGTGCGAAACAAACATCTTTATAGAGAAGTAGGTTCAGGCGAAAATGTTAAAGTTTTGACGTCTTCATTTTCTCGCTTCAATGGTAAAATATTTCGCTCATATGGATTGTTGTAAAGGGCAGGAGCGCGATCTGCTCACAATCTACATTTGCTCTTGTTTAGTGACGTACACTCGCACACTCGCACACTCAACATGTAGGCACAGGTGTGTTGCAATGAGCTCCAGGTTTATCTTTTAGACGTTGTTCCAATGGGCCTTGTAACAGGAGCGCACATTTAGAGCGTGTGTTGGTTCGGCATCTGGTAATCAGCCACAATTCCCCTGGAGCGCACAGTTGGACACTCCGATCTTGTCCCAATTCTCATTTCCATGCGCACTCTTGGGTGACACTGACAACAGGTGGGGGCTTTTCCCACGCAGATTGCAAACCAGAGGAATTGTGGCTGATTGCGAGACGCAGCACAAACACGGAGTCACGACTTGCTCTGGATGTGCGCTCCTGTTTCGAGGCGCATTGGCACAACGTCTCAAAGATGCCCACAAGTTGAGTGTGTGTGTGCATGCATGTGTGTATGCATGAGTGTGACACTAAATTGAAGCAAAATGAAAAGCGCTTATGAATTTTCCCTTTCAGGTTGCAATCCTGTTTTACCTTTTCAATAATATAAGAGCGAAATAAACTGACTGTCCAAAAAAAAGGTCACCACAGAAATATGGCAGGGTTTCCATAAGCTTCTGCTTCTGATTTATTTCCATCCAGTGTTGCATTCTTTTTCACCAGTTGATCTTGTGTTGATGATGTGAGAGTGTGACCGCTGCACAAAGCCTTCTCCAGCTCGTCCCAAACACTCTCACTGCGGTTCAGACCTGCAGTAGATTAGTTTCTGCTTCTCCTCAGATGTTTTCTCTGCGCAATGCCAATGATTTGACCCTTCTCAAAACACACTTGACATCGTTTTCCATGACCACGGGATTTGTCTTTCCACATGGTTGTTTCAGAAATGAGAAGCTGCATCCATTGGGTTTGAATACCGTGTTGCAGCTAAAAGTTCATCACCTGCAGCAGTTATCCAGCAGGACGCTCGGACCTACTGTATTTGCTTAGTTGAATCCAAGTCGCGACTTCTTTTTTTGGACAGGCAGTGTATGTTCACGTTAAAACTAGAAAATAAAGTAAATTCTTTCTTTAACGAAAAAGCCGGATTTTTTTTTATTTTTTATTTTTTTACACCACACTGACAGTTTAACGATTCCATCAGAAAAGTTTCATAGTGCACCATTAACACAGTCAGGTTTATTATAGACATTCATTATCATCCATCAGTTAATTTATTGAATTAATTAATTTGGTCTAAACTATCTGCAATATTTATACAACGCATATATTTTTTGTCAGCACACCCAACGAGAAGCTGCTTGGCCGCCTTGTGAAGGAAAAGGTACAGTGGTAGTGATAATAATACACGTTTTAGATGAACTTTTATCATGTATTTATATATATATACTTTTGTCTTTCTAGTACGATACTGACTTCTATGTGCTGGACAAATACCCTCTTGCCGTCAGACCATTCTACACGATGCCTGATCCAAACGACCCTGTAAGTCTTTCACAAACAGTTGCACCAGCCTCACTGCGACATATGCCCAGTAACTGTTATGTAAATATTTACTAATGAGCACAGCGGTCAATATGTAACTGTGTCCAGAAAACATGTCTCTGTGGATAAAGATGGTTCAGCCAACTGTCTGCTTTGGCTCCAATTTCACAAAGTTTTGTTGGACAATTACATTTCCTAATTATAGTGTGGTCAAGAATCATTTGACCTCCACACTGAAATGTTACATGTGTAAAGTTATGTATGTAGAGCCTGGAAGTTCACTGTTTTCTATTTATTGTAAAATGAAACGATCAATTGTAAGTCAAGTTTAATCATTTATTTGACTTGGATTTCAAACAATTTAAAATGATTTCAACATATACATCAATTTGATTTGAAGTCCCTTATTCCAGCACTCAGGGATATAAACATGTTTTTTGTCCAAATATTTCTGACCTGTTCCTTTTGTGGAAATGTTGATAGAACCTAAATGATGGTTGATTCTGTATTTAACACTTTAACAGAAATATTCAAACTCGTACGACATGTTCATGAGAGGAGAGGAAATCCTGTCTGGAGCTCAGAGAGTCCACGACGCTCAGCTGCTCACGGAGAGGGCCGTACACCACCAGATCGGTAAGTAGGAGATGGCACTTGTTTTTATTTTTTACTATTTTTTTGGACATTTCAGAACCGTTTAGGATTTGGCTCCCTCTACTGGCCGGGTACAATCAAAACGCATTTGTGGACTGCAGAAAAATCGAACCTGTTTTTCTCCAGATCTGTTGCACTTGTTTTGTTTTGTTTCTTTGCATTTCCATTGTTGTTGTGTTTTATAACATGTTTACTTTTAGTTTATTCACACAGCGATTTTGATCAGGTTTATAACAAGCTGAACAAAATGTATAAAATGCATCAAATAGATCAAATTGATGGAATAGCAAATGTGTATAAGCTGTAGGGCTGTGGTTGGCTGAAGTCATGCCATGTGCAACAATTAATTTGAATGGCACTGACAAAAGCTCTAAAACATTATTAGGATCTCTCGCTAAAATGAGTATTTGTACATAGAAAGTAGTAAGACGCATTGACAAAAGTAAAAAGGCAGATTAAACTGTCCAGTTACACTCTAAACTCCAGCTGACTCACGGCAATCCTTTCGTCTTTCTGTTTTTGTCCACATAAACCCTTTCAATCCTAGTAAAATAATGACTCGACTGATTAAGGACTACGTCAACATCGAATGATAAATCCACTAAAGGAACAGCCCTAATAAGCAGGGACCACTTTCCCTCTTTAATGTCTTTAGAGATGCATTTTAGCGCTGCTCTGTGGTCGAGTAGATATTAGTTCAAATCCAGCTCTTAACAGTTTGCTGCAATGTCCTTCCCCAGTCTCATCCCCTTTTCATGCTTTATTTTTCTGTCCAATGAAGCCTACGTGGCCAAAAAATCTTTAAAGGAAAAAAGAATTGCATGTTTGTGAATGTGTTTCATCCAACCGCATTTGTGCTGCTCTACAGATCTGGAGAAGATTAAAGCTTACATTGATTCCTTCCGTTATGGAGCTCCACCCCACGGCGGCGGCGGCATCGGTAAACTCGACATCCACCCCAATACAACCTGGAATGTATTGATTGGTTTTGAATCATTCTTGACTGGTCGATGCGTCTTCCTCAGGTCTGGAGAGGGTCTGCATGCTGTACCTCGGTCTCCACAACGTTCGCCAGACCTCCATGTTCCCACGTGACCCTAAACGCCTCACGCCTTGAGACGTTCAGCTCATCATAAAGCCGGGGGCACACGGGACTAACACACAACCGGTGGTGACGGGAAACCGTACTAACACACTATCCAGGAAGGGAGGAAAATGGGAAGAAGCTTGTGCCACCATTTCCAAATAATGTGCCACTTTGATTAACCATTGACACAATAAGCAGGTGAAATAAAGTTTATTGGTTTGGCTAATTGTCTTTAACCATAATGACTTGTATTTTAATGAGGAAAGGCAGTTTAGGGTGATTTAAGGACGTAGCAGCACAAATTGTTGTTTACTAACCCTTGTTGTTTTTGTTTTTTTTAATATATGGATGTAGTAAAGATGAGTTCTTTCTGATCAACACAAACTCAACAAGCTTTGGTTGTGGTCTCCAGCCATACGCCTGTCATTGTGGGATTTTTACATAAATCCGTGACTTTAAAAGTCGCAATAACAATAATAGTTAAAATAAATAAAAAATTTTTTTAAACTTGCCTTATTGTGTAACATGCATAACTATATACACATCTACAAGGTCAAATAATTAGACAGTCTTCCGATATTCACAGTTGCTCATATAAAAGGCTTTAGTCCATCTACGTTCATTGCGTTGATACCTCAAAGTGCGCTAGTGTTTTGTAATATTTGCGACACGTAATTAGCCAGGTTATTCATGCTAATGTGTACACCTCAACAATATAATAAATGAGAACAAGTCCCGTTTAAGTGCGACGTGTCCAGGAATCATTCGATCGCAGCCCCGCTGATTTCGAGGATAAAGAGGAAAATGTTGACCACGTCGATGTAAAGGGACAGTGCTCCGTAGACGTACTCCTCTGGGCTTATGGCTTGCTCCCGGTTCCCAATCAAAAGCTGCGTGTTGTAGACCAAAAACTAAAGCAGGGAAAGAAGTACAGACGTGTAAAGTAAATTCAAATGTGACGGATCAACAATTCACATTTTTATCTAACCACAACGGTGTATTCTTTGCCGAATTGTCTCCATCTGTGTCTCTGTCGGTTCACAGTATAACTTTAAAACTGCAGACATGGCATGTGGAAGGTAGGTTCCCCAGGTTGCTCTGTTTGCAAAGGCCTTCATCTAATGCTGGTGTCAATCCAGACGTGCAGTGGATCTAAAACTGTGAGCTCCCTCTGGTGGAATGTGAGGTCTGCTACAGTTGTATTTTTTGTTTTAATTTATAGTACATTTATCCACATTTATGTCCTCATTTGAGTGTTCTTGTTTAGAACTGTAGTACCCCTTTAGGCCTAATTTAGACCTGTAAAAGTTCTATTATTGACCTGAGTGAGATCCAAATTGTCTTAAGTGGTACTTAGTGGGAAAAGTTTGAGAGCCACTGCAGTGGGGAATGTCATATGAAAAGCCTTTTAAAATTAGACCTTTACACAGGCCACAATTGCTTGGCTGGAAAATTGGCATAATGTGATATCTGTGCTTTCATCCAAGCAGTCATGTAAGATTTTAATTGGAAGAAATGCCAAAGTGTTTATGTAAATGCCAAAATCTGTTTGGTAGAACACTTGACTTTTCTTTAATCCTCCCCCCTTCACTTTATCACATATGATTATCCAAAACAAATATTTAGCATATTAGTGAACAAGGAACATATTTCCCATTGTTTTGACCAAATATGTTCATAACCTTTTGAAAGTCAGTGTAGACTCACCAGTGTGTAAATGATGGCGCCGATTGCAGCATACAGCATGTGCAGCCAAGGGATCTGTGGAGTGGCATAAGAAAGACGGGTTTTATTCCCATCCACCCCACTGTGCTCCCAGAGATGAGGCGAAAGAATAAATTAAAGTCAAATCCACAGTCTTACGTATTGAAATGTCAGAACGACAGCAGTAACAATCCCTATGATGGTGAGCAGAATGGCTGAAATGGAAAGGAGCCCGCCGCAGGAGGTGAAGTCCACCTGTGATGAGAAATTAACACCATGAAAGTGCAGCTCCAGACTAGAGGGAGAAAGTCCTGGTAATTTATATGGTAACAAGAGGATGTGACGGATAACAAGCACAAAATGTTGCTTCTTCTGCTATGCATGCAGAGTGATGAACAATTTGCACCGTTGTCATAGCAATTAACAATTCAAAACAAAATATTCTTTTAAATATAGAAAAGTTTTCAAAATGGCGCCTATAATCAAGAAGCTTAAATCCATGATTACAGTACCATGGACATGGTTTTTCTGCTAAATCTTCACATAAAGTCTGATTTATCGTTTGGCATTGTTTACTGTAAGACCAAAGTTTTAAATGTGTGTATATAAGAAAAGGAATTGGAGGTGAACTGCATCAACAAGAACTGAACTTGGTCCAAACCAGAAATATGTCATCAATGAATAATACATTTTAGGAGATTAAAATAGGTTTTGTTTCCATTCTAACTCAACAGCAGGGTGTATAATTAGACTGTCAATTACATTACAGTTAGTTGCAGTCGGGCAGTGGCCCTTTAGTCGATTTATCTGTCAATGGTTTCATAGTTGCGCAAATGTACAAAACCCCAGAAAAGAGAAGGCATTAAATGTGTTAAGTGGAGTTCTGGGAGTAACTGGACGGTTTAATCTGCTGTCCTACATCTCTGTATACGTAGTTTTTGTGTGAGATCCTAAAAGTTTGAAGAGCTTTTGCCTGTGACATATTACGCCCCCTTTTAGTCAATTAATCGATTCAGGCCATGTCCTTAGTCAACCAATAATTTCTGTGGTCGACTACAGCCCTAATAATTATACCACCTGTGAATAATTCATTCACATAATGAAAGAGAACATCTCTAGCTTCAAACAGCAGGGAGCTGTCAGGGTAATTTGATGAAAAAAGGAATAAGATGGTTTGAAACTGAAAATGTAACTTTCTCATGCAGGGTTACATCAGTCAGGGCGAAGTTAGATTCACTTCTTATTCTGAAATGTGATGAATATTTAAAGTGTCTCGGTGGCCCATTGTAACTCGAGACAAAGGAGTTCTTTTTCACTAACAACAAACGGGCACCATGAGCCATGAGTTACTGAACAGCAAACCGAAAGAAAATATTTTTAATCTCATGTGGGTACCTTGGTTTGGAAGCAGAAGATTGTCACTGCCACACAAACAATGGCTGTTATTATCATGGCGATAAACACTGCTTTGGTCTCGTAAAAGCTGGAATAAAGGAGAGACAAAATGCATTTTTAGACTCTGGGAGTTCACCTGTACCATGAGATTTTTGGAGGAAATCAGACCTTGCAATGCTCCCAGCCATGTACGATAATGCGACAGTCTGAAACGCAAAACAATTTTGTAAATGGCAAATGATATCTGCTTTAATGGTTTCATCAAACCCTTACATTTGCTTTCTATGATCTCAATTACAGGATGTACTTACAAACACGCCCAATAAAACAATGTTCCATGGAAAACGCCGCCTTTAAATAAATTATGCAATACACAGTTTTAACATTGACCAACTCAAAATGTGTGTAATTTAGATTTGATTTATTGTTCAAAGCCCATTCTTACCTTGGCTCTTTGCAGCAGACTAATATGCAATAAACAACAAAATATATCACTCTGAACAAAAAAAGAGAATGTAGTTATTTTTTAATAGAAATTCTCACGTGTCATTTCTTATCTGTATCTTACAAAGAACCATAATAGATGCCAGGGTAGTTTATGACAAACTGCTTCACTGGTTCACTATAAGGAAAATAAAAGAATATAATCATACGTGTTTAGGGGAATGCATAAAAATAAGCACCAGAAAAATGATACTTACACAAATGTAAAAATGGCTACAACTGAAAATGTGAAGGAAAGTTGTGCTGCCAATATTAGGTACACCTGGCCATAAAATTAAAAAAGAAAACATTAACGTCACCGTCTCACAATTAACTGCAAATAAAATGTTTTGATTACCTTCCTGATAAACGCATGCCTTACTGAAGTGCTCTCAAACTGGTGACTTAAGAAATCATCCATGTCGCCTGTAAGATTAAGCTCAGTTACCACAAGGCCACGGTTAAGAGCCTTGAAGGACATTCAATCGAGTGGTCTTTCCCCCCCCCCACATTCCCTACACAGACCACCCACATGTCCACGACTTTTGCATTCGTATGGACAATAACTGAACATTTGTGCACTGCATGAACCCTGAAGTCTTGTGGATTGTTACATCAGTTTTGGTCTGTAACAACTACTTTGGTTGCCAGAGATTTGCTGTGATAATTTCATTCTTATTTTGATTCAACTATTCAACAGTAAATAACTTGATACAATTGGGATTATTTATTTTTGTTGCTCAAATCACTTCAAAAACACTACATAAATGTAATAACCATCTGTCTACACAAATGCAGCTCCAGGAGCCAAACCTGCTCTACTGTCACTGGGCCATATAAACTCCCACTTGTTAGCATACTGCTATTATGAATGCCACATGAATATACTGCTAACAAGCAAAATACCCTATTAAAATAAAATATAATCATGGTAATAAAGAATAAGTTTATACCGGAGTTGGAAGAAGGCACTCCAGCAGACAGCGTAGGTATTGTCGCGGATGGACCAAAGCCAGGTCCCATCCAGGCTCCTGGAGGTGGATAGGCCCCTGTTTGGCCCCAGCTGACGTGGGGGCCTCCGTACACAGGACCAGGGGTGTAGGATGGAGGAGGAGGAAGTGGGCCATCCCGCTGTGAGGCTTCTGGGATGTTGGCATCTTTAGGCTGGGCCACGGCGTCTTCATACGGTGGAGGGTTGTCGTCTTTGGACATCGTTACTGGACCACCTTAAATAGAGTGTGACAACTGCACAGTTATCAATAATACAATACAATATATACAAGAAAGTGTATACAACTCAAAGTGCCTTACAGCCATAGCAAATGTACAAAATAACACGCAATACATAGAATAAAACTATAAATTGTCACATTAATATTCCCTCAGTCATTTGCAAAAAAGGGCTGTTTTTTGCCTGGACGTAAACATTGTCAGAGTAGGGCCGGACTCGCAATCTGAGGTAGGCTGTTCCAGACTTTAGCTACATAATGCTGAAACGCTGATTCCTTTTCAGTCCTTATCATATTGCTGAAACAAGCTGTTCAACGACAATGGCAATAAAACCTTTCTGATTGTGAAGATACTATTTTAGAATTTTACCTGCAAGGTTACCTGCTTACTACATTAAGCCATATAAACCTACATTTGCATTGCATTGCAATAGTCAGCGCTTGCCAAACTGTATAAAATAATGAATTAATGTTAAAGCATGTCTGGTGGATGGTCCACCACCTGCTTGTGTCCATAAAGATGTTCCCCAGTAGGGCCTTAAACTTATTTACCTGGCCTTTTCTTTATTCTTATTCTTATTCTTGCTAAATAAATACCTTAAAGATAAATTCTCACTGTGAGTGGGATCGCCTTTGCCCATCGGATTTTTTGTAATGTTTCCATGTTTCCATAGACAAAGTTTAATGTACCATACTGTGGAACATTCTTGGCCAGACATGTCCAAACTATGACCCGGGCCCTCAGGCTAAAGTAATACTTTTTACAGCATTTGTTACATTTTGCTAAATGCATAATTTACAGAAACTACAGCGCATTGTGCGTTCTGCTGAGAAGGTGATCGGCTGCAGACTTCCATCTCTGCAGGACCTGTACGTCTGCAGGGCTCTGGGACGAGCAGGTCGGATCACCGCTGACCCTTCTCACCTTGGACATGGACTATTTGAACCACTCCCCTCAGGTAGGAGGCCACTCCCCTCAGGCAGGAGGCTACGGTCCGTCCGGACCAGAACCTCCCGCCACAAGAATAGTTTCTTTCCCTCTGCTGTTGGACTCATGAACACATCTTAACACCTGCCACTTTAATTATATTTAATCAATCACTCACTGCACAGTCACTTTCTGCACTACATCTGTAAATTTAACTGTACATTTTGTGTACATACTATTCTATGTTTATTTTTTTTTTTTAATGCATGCCTTATTTGATATAGCTTGCTTTTATTAATGTTCATTGTTGTATGTTGCACCGATTCACCAAAGCAGGTCCTAGCAAGTGAATTTTGTTCCCTGACAATGGCAATAAACCTTTTCTGATTCTGATTCTGATTCTGAATTTCAGCATGAAATGTATTGACTGTAGTTTGTGACTCTGCTTTGTATTATTTTCAGGCCCTCATTGAAAAGGTTTAGATAGCTTGTTCTAGGAGAAGTAATAACATCATATAGAGAAAAGCAGGGGCAGATCCACCATGTACCATGCCTTCTCTCTGAGAAGACATGGAACATGGGCTAGAACATAATGCATTGCTCACATCCATCCATCCATCCATCTTCTTCCGCTTTATCCGGGGCCGGGTCGCGGGGGCAGCAGTCTAAGCAGGGACTCCCAGACTTCCTTTTGCTCACATTTAAAACAATATTTTTCCTTACCTGGTGGTTCTAGCCCTCGATGGGAGCCGTTTGTCCTGCTGTCTTCTCTGTTTGTTTGCAGTTGAACAGGAGCTAGCTCTGTAACAGGATCTGCTCAGTGAAACTCACACTGTTTCTAGTGTTTACCAGGAACAGAAGGTCTCCCTGACCCGCCTCCACTTGAAAATTAGGCAATAAAAATAGGGCTACTGATTATGTTTAAAACTAAAACTATTACAGATTTTTTGCGTCAACAGTAGGTCTAGAATTTGTACTTTTCTATTAGAAGTAATTTCAATTATAGCTTTTAATTGATCATACTAATGAATGCTTAAAAGTAAAAATGTCCTCATATTATTATAGTGTGTCCTGGAACTGTTGGGGATACAACTCCTTTCTTCAATTCAACATTTCATATTCATATCTTAATATCTTAATATCAAATACAATTTAGGTCTATTATAAAATGTACACATTTGGTTATTTTTTAGGAATTTTATTGAATTTTTAGTTGTTAATGTTTTGTATAGGCCATATTTTCTGTCATAACAATGAATGTCCGGTGACGTGAGGGTAAGCTGGAAGCTGCTGCGGCCTGCTTTTCTTATTTTAATGTGTTGCATTGATACATTTTAAACAACAGGGACTTTAATTCTAATTGAAATGTGCCGTAATTTTGTTTAGTTGATGTCTACTTGTGTTTTAATTATTCTCGTCGTGGTTTTGTGTTGTGTTCTGTGTTATTAAAAAATAAAAATCCAAATATATATTTACTATAATATATATTTGTAATAACTGTTTATTTTTTAAACTAAAATTGTATAAAATAAAAAACCTAGTACATTTCTAGGGGTCAAGGTCTTAATTAATTGTCCACAACTCAATTTGATTTAGTTGCCCTTTTGCTCTTTTTGATTCGATTATAGATTTTGCCTCCAGTTTCCGTTGCACGTATCATTGTACGTCATTACGCACGGCTTTGGCTATGGCGCTTCCTGAATGGTTGACAACATTCGCAGCCTCCGCATCCTTCTTTTTTCTCTTGTGTTTATGCGTTCGTTTTCGTCGTAAGGTACAAGTGATCGGGAGAAAATACCTGCACGAAATAATGGCTCGCACCGAGAAGCCGCTCTTCCGAATAGCGTGAGTACGTTTGGAACAAAATGTGGGTTTATTCCCATCATGTTTAGCTACATAAACATGGGGTTAGTTAATGGCGTGGGTTGGCTGCTCGGATTAGGCTGCAACTTGTATTTATATCATTACTTTACGTGTGTTTTACATGTACAATCACTGTCGTCTTCTTTAAGAGAAAATAAACATATTATTCCGTAAAACGTGTTGACGACGAGTTCCATAATTTAAAGTGCATATGACAGCTTCTCATGTTTTTCTTATTATTACTTTTGTTTGGTGGGATTATTCCTGTGGTTGGTATTTGTCCTAGTTTTACATCAGTCAAGTTGCAGTTTGTCTAAGAAAAAAAATTGAATATTACAGGAAGTAGAGCTGAGCTGGTTCTAAAACGGGACCCCTCTGTCTACGTCATCAATAAGCGACATTACATCAGAAATGCAGAGACAATTTACACTCTATTAACATTTATTTTAGTTGACTGTTTAAACAATCGTTAACACAGTAAAAGTGTTATCCGGTATTATTATTCAAATCATAACAATTGTGTAATTTATATGTATTTTGGCCCTTGTTTACAATATGGTTGCTAGGTAACTGTTTATGGAATTACCTGCACAGCCATTTAGGCCCCTGTCCCTCGTCCTGCTCCTTTAGATAATGTCCCACTTTGTCATTGATGCCACATTAATTGTATAAAAAGTTAGATTGACATAGAAAACATGGTTACGTTTTTAGTTTTTACTTTTTTAGTTTACTTTCAGGGTTGTTATATCTTGGCAGCTATTACTTTCCAGTCTTTCAATACAAGCATTATGACTGATGAAAATTAATGTTATGTTACTATTGTAGTTATTGAGTTTAAATTTCCAAAATCAACTCCTACGTGCCTATTATTTTATTTGATTTCTTTCCCTGCTAAGTAAACATAGTAATCACCCACTGTAAAAAGTATTGTCCGTTTCCATTCAGGTACACGCTCTATACAAAGACCAGACTGGGCTACATATTCTACAAGAGACAGATGAGGAAAGCCCGGGAGAACTACCCATCTGGACATTCCTCCACTCAGCCGACGGAGTTCAACGGTATAATACGCAACAAGCAAAGAATAAGTTACCATCTGGAGAACATGATGTGATAATAATACTAATAATACTGCAATGCGCTGCCCTCTTTCTTCAGGTATCAAAATAATACCCATCTCAGTGCTGTCCGACAACTACAGCTATCTCATAATCGACACAGCTTCAAGTCTTGCCGTGGTTGTGGATCCTGCAGACCCTCAGGCAGTCCAGGTGAGAAACGGGAGAAGTCTGGTCAGTGTGGCAGAGAAAAGCTCATTTCAAAATCATGCCGATGTTTGAAATATTTTACAATAGAACCAGGCCTGTCACGATAATTACCATTTCAACTTATCACACAATGAATAAAATCCATTTTTTGAGTCCACACCATAGAAATATAGACAGTCTATTACACGTTGTACATTTGTTGTTTTGTGGGTATGTTCTATTTCGATGGCACAAAGTTGTTTTAATACGCCATCGGTGATAGTGGCAGGAGACACCTGACCAGGCTCGAGGTCACTTGTTTAAATACAATTCACTTAACATAACAGACATCTGTGTGGTTTCAATGTTAATGTATTATGTATTAAATTGTTAATATTTTTGCATGGGTACTAAAGCTTCTTTCATACAATGCCGGCTTATACAGATTTCTGCAAATTTCCACAAAAGTACTTTTGGCAATGCTATAAAAAAACTTGTATCCAAGCTTGCAGTGATTTGATAATGTTATCTCACAAGTAGCTTTTTGTTGTGGTTTCTCAACACAAAACACTGAATGAGTGAAATGTCTCTTCTTATGTCACTTTTCAGGCAGCTCTTGAGGAGGAAGGAGTGCTGCTTGAAGCAATTCTCTGCACACACAAGCACTGGTAAGTCAATCTTTACACACAGCACAGTAACGCTTTTCTTTTTTCAACATGCCATTTATTTATAAAGTGCTTTGCCCTAAACAGATTACATGGTAAGTTGATCCTCTTTCCAACTGTAGCAATTGAAAGTCAGTTAAATGTTGAGGTTGCTTTTACATTCAATACACATTATTTTATAATACTTACCAAGAATCTGGATCCATCGACACTAATTAAAATGTGACTTCACTTACTATAGACACAAGGGAAACCAATTCTTGTGTAACAAATGCATTTATTATAGCATTTCATGGGACGAGATCCTTGTTTACAACTAACCCTTTTGTTGTTTGTGTATCACTTATGTGATAAGTCATGTGGTCATGTTTGTGAGTTTGCAGGGACCACAGTGGAGGAAACAAAGGGCTGAAGCGGCTCCACAGCTTGTGCCGTGTGTACGGCAGTGCAGTTGATAACGTCCCTGGTCTCACACAGTATGTCTCCTCTAACACTGTTAATATTCCACACTCACGGCTGCGGCCCTTCTGTCAGCACAAGACTTCACACCACATTATCAAAATGATCATACCAGGCGCGGCGGACAAGCTGTGGCCGACAAGCATGCCATGAACCAAGCGTTGCTTCATTTAATTCTGGATTGGAGGAGTCAAAACCAAATAAATTCACACTGTCAAAACAGCTTTTAATTATTCTCATTTGAATATGCACACACATAGTTTTGAATGTGAATGCTTGAGGCAACATAGCAAAAAGCTGTTTATGCTGTGCCAACAGTGTGTCTGCCATCTATTAGACAATCAGGTCATCTTTGAGGGTCACAACAGTTCCTTCTCAAATCAAAGCAAAACACTTATGTGATATTAAAAAAAATTGGTAAATAAATGTGCAAGGACATTTTTGGGATTTGTCCGTGTTATTTAGTTTTACTCTGAGTGCTATTTGATATACAACGTTTGAGAACTAGAGCCAGAAAATAGTTGTTTTGTTTTACCTTACCTTTACTTTGAATTCTCTTCCAGCCCTCTCTCAAATAAGGACACAGTGGACGTTGGCCGGTTGCACTTCAAGGCCCTCTTCACTCCGGGGCACACTGTTGGTCACATGATCTACCTCCTGGATGGCAGGGCGGTCGGAGCCCCCTGCAGTCTCTTCTCTGGGGACCTGGTGTTTTTGTCAGGATGTGGTACGTTACAAGGGAAAAAAGCCTGCGAGGTGCAGCTTTTAGAAATACACGAAATACACGAGCACTGTGAATCTGCTGTACGTTGCACTTTATTTGTACATGTTTTACACTTTTCTGCTTTGAGACAGAAATGGCACGAAAATAATACAATCATTTCAACACAAAATGATCATAGTTTCTTTAATATTTCCATGTTGTCTTGGGATACAAACCTTTCTAAACCTTGTCAGGAAAAATCCAATTTAGTCATCCAATATTGAAACTCGAGTAGTTTTGATTTAGTGTCTGAGTATCAATATTTTTAACACCACCTTCTGTCTAGTCCAGTGTCCATGTGCGCTGGTGTGTTTGTGAGAGACAACAGATGGAAATATTATTATTTTAGTTGTCAAGAATCATCAGTTGATTTGTCAAACATTTTCAGATCGGCTGTGTCTGTCTTCGTTTAAAAAAAAAAAGAATATTAGAGAATATTACAATGAAGAACGCGCATAGATCCATCTTTCTGACATCCATACTGTATTAGAGAAGGACCAGACTATAGAAAATGTGTTGAGAGATGGCCGGCTTACGAAACATCTCTCAGAACCGGAGCATTACCTCAAAACGACATCATGTTTTCTTTCTCTCCGTCCTTGTGCTTTCAGGGCGAATGTTTGAAGGCACAGCCACCACAATGCTTTCATCGCTCGACACAGTCAGCTCTTTAAGTGAAGATACTCTTTTATGGCCTGGTATGCAACACTTTCTGGATAGTTTGATATAAAATAAAAGCCTCCGTGTTTGTCTGATGCATTTACTTTCGGTCCTGTTTGCCGCCGCGCAGGCCATGAGTACGCCGAGGACAACCTGCTGTTTGGTGGTGAGGTGGAGCCACAGAACAATGTGAGGGAAAACAAGTATCAGTGGGTGCTGCAGCAGAGAGGACAGAAGCTGTGCACGGTGAGAGCACACCACACACACACACACACACACGACACACACTACACACACCCTTTGACTGGGCCTGTTTGGCATGCGGCGCTGAAAGGATTCATGATGTCGGGAGCCTTTTGTATTGAGGCTTATCGCCGTCGACAGTCTGCTCTATGTGTGGCCTGCCGGTTCTTTTTTTAACTCGTTGTGTAATGTATGACACTGTCTGAGGCGGAGTAGGTCCATTCCGTAGAATAATATACCTAATGAAAACAAAAGAAAAATCATGTACACTTTATTTAATAATAGCCTATTTCTTTAGGCTATTACTTCAAAGTCTTCCCCAAAACCTGAATATTGCTGTGCTGTAAATGCAAGTCATATTCAAATTAGTGCTGTCAATCGATAAAAAAAATGTACTTTCTTAATCACACTTTTGATATACATGATTAATCACAATTAATCGCATTGTGAATTATTTTCCCCCATGTTTTCTTCTTTCACAAAACTAAATAAATTGCACAATTCACTAGAATTAGAACTAGACATTGTATTTCATGTAGAGTCTGTGGCCACATGTTTCAGGTAAATGTTCATGCGCAGGTTTAAAGGCTCCTCATAACAGTATAACTGGCTCTGATGGTGACAGATGTAAGGTGTCGGCCCCGGTGTCGGCGTCGGCGTGTACTGTATTAGATTGGTGGAATATGCGGCCTATTTCACTAGTTTTAGAGCTCATGCACGTGTTTTATTTCCCTCGCGGAGCTATATTTCCACAGGATAGCGCACACGTGGAAAAAGTGTTTATCCTGGTGAGTTACACCTCCATAAGCAGCTGTTCTTCCAAAAAGCAGCGCTACAATTACTGCAAAAAATATAAAATAAATAAAAAATTGCTGGGCCAAAATTATGAACTGAACAGTTTATTTATTTTAATGATGTCAAAATCTTGTCTCGTTGTCACGGATCTTGTGTCGTGTCTTGTCTCGTCCTCTACTCGATGCAATGGCCAATGGACCAAGGAAAGAATTTAGTTTAAGTATAAATTTAGGGTCAAAGGGACAAACGAGTGCACACAAACATCCCCATCATCCTGAACAGAACATTTTGGTTATTAAATACAGTGAAATATTTGAACAGCATCTCATTCTTTTCCCAGAGCCCTTCCACAATTGGAGAAGAGAAAGCGTACAACCCTTTCCTCAGGACTGACTCGGCCGACCTGCACCGGGCCCTGGGCCTACAGCAGCAGCAGGACGAAGACTGGACCCAGTTCAGAGCCAGAGTCCTGGAAGAGTTGCGCAAAAGAAAAGACCTCTACAACAGAAGATAATCCACATGTTTGGACTGGACGCCTGCTCAACCATGAATTAACTGGACGTGGGTATAACGAAAAGGGCCAACGCACACAAAATTGCACATCAATGTTTACCTCTTGGGTTCGTTTTTCCATACTGCAGCCAACCACTAGAGGGAGCGCATGATATTTGTTGTTTTCTTCACAACAACAGCTTTTTACTTCTTCCTCCTCGTAGTTTAGTGACCAAAAACGTTATAATAGTTAGTCCCGAATACCGGGTCTGACCATTTTAGACATTATAATATGTTATTGTGACACTGATCAATACTTTGCCTTGGTTATTATTACCTTTTTATTATTTATTACCTTTTATCCTTTGATCCAATGTTGCTATGGTCTAACTTTTTGATAATTTTTAAGTCTGTGGCGGAAGGCGTTTTATACGGTTTTCTTTTATATTCGAATACAATCGGTACAACTTTTGCCACGCTTTAACACTTGACCTCTAAAGAAATGATCCATAACCTTTGAGACAATCTCGTTTTTCCCTTTCATAATCATAGCACATATTTGCACACAAGAATCAGATCACGTTTTTAAATGTTTCTTGCGCCATTTTAATTTGTATTATGTCATTTTATTTTTTCGCGGTTGTTATTTGTTTTACAATTTTGCCGCACGTTGAAACGACTGAATATATATATCTTGAGAACGATCGAAGGGAAACTGTAACGCTAAATGAAGCTATAATGATCTTTTCTTTTCTTTTTTTTTTTTTACCAGAATGGACAAGCTTTTAAACATACTCAAGTTAAATGTGAATTCACTTTGGATTTTAAATGAGGGACTTATTAACGTCGACCACCACAAACATGCGTCGTTTTTGCACTTTGAAAAGATGTTTTAACTGTGACTTTTGAATGAGTAAAACCATTTAAGGTACCAAAATGTGGCAGAACTAAGCACATTCACGTTTGGCGCTTTTGAGTGTGTCGAAAAGCGTGTCAAGTGTGAACCAAAATGCAAATGGAGGGGGGGAAAGAAGAAAAGCCTTTTAACATTTTGGGAATTCTATAAAAGGGTAGAATTGCTGCTGAAGAAGTGCATTTCGTGGCAAAGCACCTTGTCCCCCCCGGTGATTGTTGACTAAAATACCCCTTGAAAGGTGCTCTCGATTCGCATCTCATTTACATACTTTTGAGTCACGGTCGCCTCCACGCGGGAAACGAGTCTCACTTCAGGTTACGTTTTAATGAGTGAATTTGAAAGTGAACTCCTCCAGAAAGAGACAAACCGCTGCTCGCACATTGTTTGCGCCTCGTCTTTACCCCGAACATCAGGAGTGTACCTTACGTTATCCATGTGAAAACTGTAATTAAAAATGTGGGGGAAATGTAATAAATGGTATAATAAATGCTGTGTCCGATCTTATGTAAAAGGAGGTTATACACTGTGCAACAATTAACCCTTAAACCAAGCATAGATCTAATATATTTTACTAGCAATGTTTTGTGAAACTTTAGTTCTCAATATATAAACTCAGAATAGTGCGACTTTTGGCTCCAAGTAGTTTGACAAAATCACACTGAATTCTGCACGTTTACTCTTTGGTACATACATTATTTTCACGTTCACAAAAAAAATAATAAAAAAAAATAGACACAGCGTTTCTGATTTTATTTTTAACAACTAAATCAAAAAAAAAAAAAGACAAACTATTTATTTGTTCCAAAAAAAGTGAATTAAAAAACAGGGCAAACATCAGAACACCAGATTACAATTCCATGGGTCATATCATCATCATGAGTTCGTGTCATTTTCACAGCTGCTCGGTTTCTACTAAATGTTGAGATCTGAGGTGACTTTTGAGGTTGGTCCTCAGATTAAAGCCTCTCCCGCAGAGCGTGCAGGAGTACGGCCGCTCTCCAGTGTGAATCCGCATGTGCCTTTTGCGCGAGGAGCTGTCTATGAACCCTTTGTGGCAGAAAAAACAGCCGAAAGGTCTTTCACCTGTGTGTGTTCTCCAGTGGACGTTCAGAGTGCACTTTTGGCCAAATGCTTTATGACAGATGGAGCAGCTGTAAGGTCTCTCCCCCGTGTGAGTCCTCATGTGTGTTTTGAGATGATTGGACTGGTTAAATGTTTTCTTACAGACAGAACAGGTGTTGGGGTTCTCTCCTGTGTGAAGGCGTGTGTGTTTTAATAAGGCACTTTCAGTCGAACACTTCTTTGGACAAACAGGACATTCAAATATTCCCCTTTGGCCTCCTCTTCCACCAGTCCCCCACATGTTTGCATTTGTGACAGTGACAATAGTGCCCGGTGGAGCCTTGGTGTTGGTGAATTGGCCAGAGTGGTGTGCAGCAGCTGTACTTGTGTAACTTCTCTGGACTTGGTGGTGGTTCTGGTCTTCCTGATGAAGAGTTGGAGTATCCCAATCATCATCATTATCAGTTTGTTCCTCAGAGTCTGTGTCGACACTCATGTCTCCTCCTCGCTTGTCCTCCCCACGTGTTTGTTCTTTATGCTCACTTTGCATTTGCGCTTGAAGATAGGACTGCTCTTCACTCTTCATGCGAACGCTGAATTCTGCTGATTCCACCTCCTTTATTATGACCCGCTGTTCCGCTGGTTCTGCTTTAATCTGCGGGATCTCTGCGAGTCCCTGGCTCAGAACGGGTTTAGCGGGACTCAACGCGCGGGTCTCGACCTCTAATCTGCGGACCAGGACTTGTGGGCTCAGAACATAGTCCAGGAGATTCTGTTTCCTCCGGTTTTCCTCTTTGGAGCGACACAGTTCCTCCTCATACTCCGCTATTGTCCTCTCAACCAGCGCAAAGATCTCCTCCGCAGCCGCAGTCAGTCGTTTATTCACCAAAGCTCTCAGCGTTTGGCCTTTTGACATTTTTCGGCACGTTCTTTTACCTTTGGCTCTATCGCTCTTCTTACCTTTAGTTTGAGTTATCGAGTCTGGGGATTAGCACTGAGCTAACTACGGCAAACGGCACAGCGCTGTATTTCGTCCACGTTCCAGTCCAAACAGATGCATTAAAGCTAGAGGGACACGGATTATATTGTCGCGGCGATTCTGTGGCCATCTTGTAAATGTGAGAAAATACATCGGTTAAACAAAAGGGTTTAAATGGACATATAATGGTAAATGTGTAGTCCTATTAATGCAGATAACCCTACCACTAACAAGACATTTTTATGAATTATCCAAATTAATATTCCATAGTGATGTTGTGTCACAAGGGGGCTCTCAGAGTTTCTGGGGGAATGTTTACCAATGCTCTTGGACATAAAAAGCAGCTCGGTTCTGTGTTTACATCATGTATTTCATATGCAGCTAAAGCACATTAAAGAGATTAAGCCGGCTGGACCTTTACCTGTAAATTTGAGTCATTACAATAATATTTTATGCGAAAATAAAATATGTCTCAATATACCATAGACCATATTGTATATAGACAGAACCATTGATTATTATTCTGGTTACTTATATAAAATAATAGTTTATTAGCCCAAATAAAGTATACATATATATTTTTCTAGAGCGTGGGCTGTAGATAAAGAACAAATATATAAAGTCAAATTTTCAAACTTTTTAAGAGAAAAAAATCGTTAGCGCGAGTTCTTGAGTTTCATTCTCCAGTCAAAACATGGCTGCTAGAACTAATGTTGGTTGCTATGGCGATATTTTCTCTAGCGTTCTATTCCACACGCAACGTACTACGTTTGACGTCTGACGTAATGCGGAAGTTTTCACCGAGGAGCCCAGGCTGAGCTGTCACTAACCTGCTCATTCAAAATGTTGAAAGCTGTGGTTTTAATCGGCGGGCCACAAAAGGGTAAGACTTCCCTACAGTCTTCTAAATATTATTCTGTATGTTTAGTATATTTGTATCAGTATTAAAACAGTATCAGTAGCAGCTTGGAGCCCCCCCGAGCTCTTGTTATCTCTGACGTGGCACATGATCAGTCAGCTGGAAAACAAACAAAACAAAACTACATGTGTTTTAATGACATGACACCTTCATTCTGTGTGCCTGAGTATTACTACCAAATGGCCACGTTGCCTACAGAAATGGTGAATAACCCAAATATTTGTTGTTGTATTCTTCATGGTAGGAAAGTATAATAATGTCCTTTATAAGGTGTTTAGACAGTTGCATCTTGTGCGCATTTTGGTTGTATTTATTGCTTGTTATTATTATTATTAATATTATTCAAAGAGACCACACAAACGGCCCCTTATGTAAAGATGAGTATCTGCATAATAGTATCACATTTTTGTCAAAAGATTTGTCCCACACTCCGGGTACACCCTAACTCTTATTACAAACAAACTCTGGGGCAAATACCTCTGTTTAATAGTATATTGTCAGTGACTACTTATATTTTCTGGTTTAATGGTGCTGAAACGTCAAGAAAGTACAATTGACCACAAAGAACATATGTGAAAATATGTCGGTGTAATCCCTCATTCGTCCAGGAGTGTTCCATTGTAGAAAAAGATTCAGTTGTAGTCATCTGGACTCTGTTTTAGAAAAAACAAAACGTTTCAACTCTCATCCAAGAGTCTTGTTCTCTGATTGAGAATGACTCTTGGATGAGAGTTGAAACGTTTTGTTTTTTCTAAAACAGAGTCCAGATGACTACAACTGAATCTTTTTCTACATATATGAAAATACTATTCAATTTCACCTTTTTAAACCTGAATCGTTCCAAGTGTCCCCTAGTTGGTAAATGGACACGCGGTGGGAAATGTATTTCATCCAGTTGGTTCCAGAGAGATTGACAATATTACATCAAATTGTTATTTAAATGACACAATATAAACAAATAAATGTATGTTAAAATAAATGTCTTATATCTTTTCATGTTCCAGGCACCAGGTTCAGGCCGCTGTCATTTGAAGTCCCAAACCTCTTTTTCCTGTTGCTGGAGTCCCCATGTTGCAACATCACATAGAGGCCTGTGCCAAAGTGAGTGTCTGCATTTATCATGACGAATGAGACATGACATGTGTATCTTTTGAGTGATTCCAAGGTTCACTGCTTCTTCTTGTGCTTTGGTTGCACGTATTTTTTTTTACAGGTCCCAAATATGAAGGAAATTTTGCTTATTGGCTTTTACCAACCTAATGAAGAGCTAACCAGATTTCTTGTCAATGCACAGCAGCAATTTAAAATTTCAATCAGGTAAGCACAACATTTACATAATAGTTTGGATCAAGTGACATCACAACATCCTAAACGGATCTGAGCGTCTCATTTATAAAGCATGCGTACGTCACTTTTCACATTAAGTTTGGGATTTATTAAAAGACAACTTGATATAAAGTGAGATGACAAAAATGTCAGAGCTTTCAGAGATGAGGTAGAAGGAGATCTGTGCTCAGAGAGGTGAAAATGTAGTGAGTTTGAGCAGTTTCTGTTTTGTCTGTGCGTACACTTAAGAATTATTTTTTACATTTTATTTATTATCACAACATAGGTCAACAAAAGCCAAGTGAAAGAGTAAAAGTAGAAATAAGGGAGTGGCATCAGAAAAACAAAAGAGGAATATGGGGCATATTGAAATAATGGGAGTAATTGTCCCATTTTGTCCACTGTTTTTTAAATGTGTTAAAAAATTTTAGTCCTTGGTTATTTTTTTTAGTAAGAATTCCATGTTACGATTTAGAAATGAACCCCAGGTTTGTAAACAAGATGAGAGAACTTTTCTCATCACACAATGGGGACATTTTGAGTTACAATGGAAAGTACAAAAACAGCAGAAAAATAAATATGAATAGCTCTGTAATTACTAGTTCTGGTAATTAAAATGAAGACAACGAAAGAGCTAAAGTCATTCAAATGAATATGCCTAATTTGTGGGCCCAGTAAATGTGCAAAATATGCAACTTCTGTTTGGAGATTCAAACAAATTATACTTTTTGATTGTACTATTGTCATAAACGTAAGGAGAACTGTATTCAAGCTGTAATAAGTGCTTTTTTGATCATTAGAAGCCATAAATGACATCTTTATCCTTACCATGGCTTTCAGCTTCCTGTTATACGTATGCAACATTTTGTGGACTTTTTCACATTCAAAAGATACTTTTTTTTTTTTTTTTCAAATTGCAAATCGTTATGACAACAGTCCTCAGTTTCATCATTCTGAAACCCATGGATAAACTGTATTAAATAAATAGTTAAAATATGGATCATTTGTGCCATCGTAGTCACAGTATATACTGGATTATGACATAGCATTTTAGAAGTTACGTATTATAGAAATACTACCGTGTCTTGTGCTTATAAATAATGCTTGCTTGATTTCTACGCGCTGTAGGTATTTACAGGAGTACTCTGCCTTGGGCACTGGAGGGGGCATCTATCACTTCAGAGATCAGATCGTTTCGGGAAGCCCGGAGGCTTTCTTTGTGCTCAATGCAGATGTCTGTTCGGCGTTTCCTCTCACTGAAATGCTCACATTTCAGAAGGAACACGGAGAACCAAACAGCTTTGTAATCCTCGGCACTACAGTAAGACTCAAAGTTCTGCTATGCTTAAAAACTGCAATGAATCTATTTTTTTCAGTTCTCTCTCTTGTTTTATTAGGCAAACAGAAAGCAGTCCCTAAATTATGGCTGCATTGTTGCAAATGAAGAAACGAATGAGGTAACCTTTCCTTCTTTATGACTTTACAACGTCCTTCCCAATAGAACACAATCATGAAATAGTTGACATGAGAAGTGTAATATAAATAAAAACACACTATATTTAATCAAAAGTATGTATATTTTCTAGATTTGGATATCCTAGTTTCAAGTTTCAGTTTGTAAATATATATCAATATATACCTGTGTGTGTGTATGTATATACATATATGAATGTATGTATATATGTAAATATGTACGTGTGTATATATCTATTTATCTTCTGTAACAAAGGATAAGCGGTTTCCAGTCTAATGCCGTCCTCAAACCAATTTCTTTAGGCCAAGATTACCATAAGTAATACATGACTGTAAATTTAAGAATTCTCTGCCATCTTGACCTTAATGTCAAACATTTTGGTGTGAAGCAGACTTGACCTAAAGGGCCCGGGCCTAAATACAGATGGCTCAATCAAATCTGTTCAATGTACCAACTCTCTATGGCCCTCCATCAGCTCTATGCTTTGTCTTTCATAATAGATAGATTATATCATTCAGAGTTTTAAAAAAAACATGCACAATAGGCAAAGATCCTCCAGTTTAGGTGGTCCTGACAGGTGGCCCCTTGTGGCACTGGAAGGTGGGTCAAATGCAGAGGATAATTTTTCCTTTGGTTATCAATAAAGCATACCTTAACTTTAAAAGAGTTTATTTAGTTAAGATTAAGATAACAAGCATCTTTATATAAATGAACTCCCTAATGTTTGTTTCTCTAGGTCCAGCACTACGTGGAAAAGCCCAGTACATTTGTGAGTGACATTATCAACTGTGGGATCTACCTGTTTCACCCGGACATCTTTAAGCACATTGGGGCAGTTTTCCAGAAGAACCAGCAGGACATGTTGTTGTGAGTGGCGTTTCTGTTTGCCCCACAAGCATGCAAGTTACCATTACTTTTGTGTGCTTCATTTCTCCTCTTCCCTTTCCATTCCTCCATGATTTCTGTTACTTCATCAGATATCCATACGATGGGTAAGTCGGGTTGTGTTGCACGGTGTGGTTAGAGCACTGACTGTGTGGTGTGAGCCCTGTGAAAGAAAACAAAAAGTGTGCTGTGCCGGCTTTTGCTCCTTCTCTTCCTGTTTCTGAAAGCTTTGTTTGTTAGGATGTAGTCTGCAGTGCATCTTGTTCTGCACAGTTACAAACTTTGTATTTTAGAGGGAAATTACAGTTATTTTGTTTGCCAAACTCTATTTTGATAGTAAAGGCACACACACAAAATAAACAAACAACTTTTTTAGGGTCCATCCATCCATCCATCCATGGAACACATTTTTTTTTGAAAAAAAATGGTGTTCTTATTTTGAGAGATACATTCACTCTTGGACTGGAGGAGGGTCACTTCCTACTTATTTCCATGGAAATGTTGTTTCTTTAGCCATTCAAAACCAATTTAGATAATTTTATTTACTTTATTTCAGACAAAAGGTGGTCCATAATTAAAAGAAGACGAGGTATAAAAACAAAACACAGCAGTCAAATCCAATTAATGATTGTAGAGTCTCTCTGCCCAGTGCTTTATCTGCAAGAGCTCATTTGAGCGTTGGTCAGGGTCATTATAATTCACTTTGCAGACCCCTCCAGGTGCTGCGGGATTTTGTATGTCAAATGTCAGAATGTTCTCAATGAACAGATAACATTTGTAGTTTCTTCAATAGTATATGCGGTCTCATTATAGTTCTCATATAGATTCTAAAACTATTCAGGAAAGCGTCAAATTTGTCCGATTGATGTGATTTTTTTAAAGTCACAATGTTGTATCCAGCTTTGATTGGTGTTTAATTTCAATTCAAAAGGCTCTCTTGGTTTTCCCTGTATAATAGCAGTAGTATTCTTGTCTAGTCTTGGTAGCTTTGTAAATATTGAAGTAGCATTGAGTTGCCAGTGAAAATGTTGATGTATTTCTTTGATTCTTCCACCGCAGTCACTTTGCATGAGAGATTTTAACCACGTGCACTTGGTTTTCCTAATGAAATTCAAATGGACATGTGTTGTTTTAAGTTCAGTTGTGGTCATCCAAGGCAATGTTGGGACCATCCATTCTCTGCAAACTCAAGTCTGCACAGATTCTTCACCTTTTTCCTCAGCACATCACAGACTCTTGTTTGAAACTATATATAAGCTTAATACTACCTTCTCTCATGGGGCCCACTTTGCCTTTAAGCAGCGCCCCTGCTTTTCAGTAAAACTTCGATTATGGGTTGCTATCTGTTAAATATTGATGAAATGAATATTTTAAGAGACTGTTTCATCTCGAGGCTCTCACAATGTGCTATATCAGAGACTTGCACTGATTAATATGGAGCATGCAGACTCTTGCCTGAAGTTTTGGACATTAGGTAATCAGCTTTGCTATCAAGTCAGCACTGACCCCATCAACATGCTCGTGCATTTGAAGTTGAGAGAAATGCAACGTATTTATTCTCCAGGCGAGCTTTAGGGGAGAAAATGATGAACTTTTAAAAGTACATAAAAAGTGCAGTATATAACTTTCTGGTTGAGGATTCGCCACCTGCTGATCTCCATGGAGATGGATATGTTTAACGCCCTACTGTGGATGATTCCAGTCACAGTGTTGACATCAGTATCCTCACGGAGACGCCACCGGGCCAAGTTACAGGTTTAATCGGTTGCTCAGTTTCCAGGAATTTCCACAAGGATAAAACCATCTGTAATTGAATAAATGCGTGATGTCTGTAAGTTTGATACCACATGGGGCAAACACACACATCTCTTTGGAGACAAGCAGATGGTGAACCCTCCATTAGAATAAATCTGTGTAATCCCTCATTCATCCAGGAGACATTTTGACTACCATTCAAATGTCATTTTCAATCTGAATTTACTGAACTGGAAATGTATTTGGCCCTGAGCTAGATCAGCCCTACAGCCTGAAACCGCCTTACCTGATGACCCTGGTACGAGCCGTTATTCACAAATCGAAAAAGACTACTGGATGGTTGTCGAGACGTCTGGATGAAAAAAAAAAACATGACTACCTTTTGAAACGTTTTTTACTGTCTCCATCTGAATAGTTAGATATCCACCAAGTTGCTTTTAGACAGTCCTCCTCACTTCACTTCACGCAGTTTTGAGTTGTGCTGATGACGGACTGTGTCTTTTGCAGAGAAGAGCCGAACAACGGATGGCACAGAGCGGAGCACATACGCCTGGAGCAGGACATTTTCACTGCTCTGGCGGGACAAGGCAAACTGTACGTGTACAAGACCCTCGGCTTCTGGAGCCAGATTAAATCCGCAGGGTGAGTGTCTGTGAATTTAGATCATCATGAAGATGTTGGATAGAATGCTACAGAAATTACATTCAATTGAAAGTTTCAGATAGTGTCATAATCTTATAATTTGATGTTGAGAAATTTTTTTCCAACTTTGTATTAGGAGTCAGACTATAATTCAACAGCAGCTCTTCAACATTTAAAAACCCAAAGTTGCCGAAGAAAACATAAAAGATGTTATTTGTTTACAATGTATTTCTTCAGGTCTGCAATTTATGCAAGTCGACTGTATCTCAACCAGTACCACACAAGTCACCCTGAGCGCCTGGCCACAAACAAGCAGGCAGGCCCCAAAATTAGCGGTGATGCTAACTTACTTGTACATGTTCCTCTGATGAGCACAGATCTTCGTATTGACCATAAGTTGTTTCTATTGTAGGTAATGTTTACATTCATCCAACTGCGAACATCGACCCCACAGCGACGGTGAGGACACGTCATGCTGCCATGGGTTTAAGAGTAATGTTGAACGTGCAGTACTTTCTGACAGTTTGTGTGTTCTCGGTACAGTTGGGCCCAAATGTGTCGATTGGGACGGGAGTGACGATCGGCGCCGGGGTCAGAGTTCGGGAATCCATCATTCTTCATAATGCGACACTACAAGTAAGTGGATTTGAACTTGCAAAATAGCCATAAAGTGTGTCAATTGTATCAGCAAGTGCACATTTGACTTATTTATTAGATATTAGCATTGACGTGTTATGAATCACACTGACTGAATTTATGCCGTAAAAATTAGAGAAATGCTAAATGGATCTGCTTACAAACTGCAACGTTTCCATGTTTTATTGGTAACATTGCCCACAATTCAACTATGACACCCTCTGTATTCATCTTTAACTTTTCTGTCACTGCATAAATGTCGTTGCGATCGTTCTTTACAAAGCTGTCATTTCCAATGATTTGTGAGCTGCTTTAATTTAATCTCGTGTCTCCAGTGACGACTCTGAACCACAATGAGTTTAGGGTTCTTCCGACATATTGATGGCATTGTTTTGTTCGCAAGGGCAATTTGTTACTTGAGATGTGCTTGAAAAATAAACACCAATTCTCTATTGTAGCTTTAATGTAAAGATCTTGGCAAATACGTAATTCATATCACAACAAACTAAAGATATCACACCTGTGTTCTTCTCGGCATCAGAGTAAAGAAAAGTAATTGGCTAATCTTTACTAATAGTTGTTGTATTTTGATGAACGTAATCAATATCAGGACTGTAGAGACTCTACAACACATACAAAAAGACAATTTCATAACAAAAACAGTGGCATAATTGGAAAAAAATGTCAACAACCAAAAAATAATTCTGATTTTCATCAACAATACACTGCTACAATTCGTAAATATTCTCTATCTTAAGCCTTATTTCACCATATTTCAACTTTTATTTGGTTGATAATGTATTTAAAAAGTCCAATAGAAATAATTGTTTTGACAAATTGACTAATCGAGAAAATAATCGCAGACGTCAATTAAATGTTGGCTATATTTTTTACCACACTTGTTCATGCTTCTTCAAATAGACAACTTGAATATTAGCATGGTTATCATTTTAAGATCATTACGAGTGCCGAGACCCGGCTTCTGACCTCTCTTCTCCTTCAGGATCACTGCTGTGTTCTGAACAGCATTGTGGGATGGGAAAGCACCATCGGCAAATGGGCCCGGGTGGAGGGAACGCCCAGCGACCCCAACCCCAACGACCCTTATGCGAAAATCGACAGCGAAACGTTGTTCAGAGAAGGCAAACTCACTCCGTCCATTACTATTCTAGGTAAGGTCTTCTCCTCTTGTTGCTCAACTGTAGTCATAGTTGTAATGTAATAAATAATCAAATGCACTGATATTAACAACAGGTTTTAGTGTTCCTCTGCATTTAAATACAGTATATTCTTTATTAAATCTTACATGAGCATTTTATATAGGCTTATTAAAACAGTTTTTTAAATAAATACAGTGTTAATAATGGAAAAAATCATGATGTATAACTAAATGATACATGACATTTTGATGATATAAAGGTTTTGTGACTGAATTATTGTCGTCATTATTATTATTATTATTATTATTTTTTTTAATGTTTTTATTTTTAATTTTTTTAATGTTTTAATTTTTATTTTTTTTAAATATTTTTATTTTTAAATATTTTTTTATTTTTTATTATTATCATTTTCATTATTATTTTTATTGTTCTTGTGTATTTCCGTACATTGATTAATCTTTTATGAATTTCTTTAAGACGTTCCGGGTAGCGCTGACAAACGACACATTTGTTCATTAATATGCACTGTCCCCAAAATGAATAAAAGAATAAATTGCTGCATACTTTTACACAATACTGTACATTTATTATTTGCGATCGGTTTGGCCAAGGGGGACAGTTCATTTGCATTATCGGTAGAAATAATGAAACGCCTTTTTACAGCACCTCCATAAACACACCAGCAGCCCTCTTGACAAGTGCAATATATTATGCGCGGAGCCGGGACTTACTCCAGCCTCGCTTTATCTCCGCAGGTTGTAATGTGAGCATCCCCTCTGAGGTCATTATACTCAACTCCATCGTCCTCCCACACAAAGACCTCAACCGCAGCTTCAAAAACCAAATCATCCTCTAGGGCGGCTCCCTCGCGCCCGCTCCCGCCGACCGTTTCAGATGAAGGACGCACGCGCTGACTGACACTGCCGCTGAGTTACTGTATATGAGATGTCACGGAGGAGAAAGATACGGGGAATTATTGAAATGTGTAGATTTTTTCTGGTTTCTTTTTAAAATATTTGGCCACCAGCCTTTATGCGTCAGTGGGTGGGAGCAACTGTCGACTGGGCTTCGAGATTCACACTGTTCAGGCGGAACATTTTGACCACCTGCTCCACATAAAACATAAAACACAATACAAACGGCATTGTGGTGTTGTTTTCAAGCATTGCATTTCCCGATTTCAGTATTTGGCGTTAAAAAAAGAAAAAAATCTTAGAACAGAAAGTTGACAAATGTTGACGCTTATTATTTCAGTGAGAGGTTGTGAGTTCACACATTTGCAATATTAATCTTGTGGCTTTAAACTCCTTTCAGCTGGCAAGACTCTATTTTATTGTGAGCAAAATACATACGTTTTAGTTCATTTGTGCTGATGGATTTTTTCCCCCCAGTGATCATCCGAGCTGACCTTTTATTTTTCCGAGTTACACTGCATTTTTGAGGCGTTCGAACATAATTTCATGACATATTCGCTCAAATCATTACACATCACACATTTCTCCTGCTTCTAACACATCTAAATCGAGGACTATTGCTCACTTTTTGAATATTATACTGTACATCTCACCCACAAACGGGTGCCTTTAAATAAAGTTGGACTAAGTTACTTTGCTTTTATTTTCGCTTTTATTTTTTTTTAGTATTTAAAAACATAGAACATCACCAGAGAGCACTACACAAAACAAAAATAACATAATTACCACGGCGGACATACGCAGAAACAAAGTCGCAACAAACGCTGGCGCCATTTTGTCCAAAGTCCGTTAAATTTGTCCAGTTACAAATGTGATCTTTTCCTTTTTCCTTATGTCGGATTATGTGATGTTATTACCTTGTCTGGGATGGTCCAGGGTATGGCATTCAACTAATCCATCTGTTACCAGCGCAAGCTACAGGTCAGATCTGTGGGGTGGCGACTGGCGCTGTAGATTAATCGGTCGACTAATCTTGAGTTTTCACTTACGATGCCGTTTACTGCCTTTTCTCTGTTTACGTCGTTGTTTCTGTGCCATATCCTCATAATTCAGCGAGTGTTTGCCAGCACCACACGCCCCCTTTTTGGTAATTGAGTGGTTCTCAAAATGGGGGTCGCGAGAGGATTTCAAGATACTGTAATTCAATCTCTTTTTCAGTTTGAGTGAAATTGGGTCGGATAACGCAATAAACTACTGAGGAAATACAGTTAAACCGAATTTTAAATGGGTTAAAACTCAAAATCTATTTAATTCCGCTGTGCTCAGGTCCCGGCCTGAACATTTTGGGAACCCCCGGACAAACTGATCCACTGGGCAACCAAGGATTTCTTTAGTCAAATGGACCTCCACCAGTAAAAGTGACGCAGTGCACCTTTTAAGACGCCGTTTGTGTCGTTCTCGTCACGTCGCGGTGGTCGTAATGCAACGCCTGATCAGTGAACATGGTGGTGGTCTCGTATTCACCCAAACTGTTAAATGACTAATATATTTTGTTAGATATACTGTGAAGAAAATGTATATATGGCCGCTGTTTCCCAAGGGCACCCTGGACTGATTGCGAGCTTGGCCAATAGAACAATAATTAAAGGAATAAAAGACGGACTGTTGTGAATGTTAAGTGACAATTATTTGTGTGGCTTTTGATTAAAACGTTTGTTATCGTACGACTCCATTGTTGCTTGTATAAATCAGCGCGTTTAGGATTTGCATGCATTGCAATCAAGCGACGTTGCTTTTTTTTTTCCTTCAAACGGGGACTCAGTGGGAATCCTGCTTCTACTGGATAACTCCACGCACAGAAATTGTTGGTTTGCAATCACTGAAGGGAGTGTTTTTTAATTTAGTCTCTGAGCACATTAACATTTACTTATTAAGCCCTCGAGCGCTCCTGATCACTTTGACACTTTTGCTCCAATTACTGCCTGCACAAGTGTCTATTAAGAGTGATGTAAATGCTGATACCAGAGTACAGCATAATATAGTTTAATCAAGTCTCATCACAGTCTGTCCTTCATGCAATGTTAGAAAAACAAGTTAATGAACACTTCCATTCACAACTGTAATTTAATTTTTCTATTGAGTTAGCTGTGCTTTTCAGTGCTGATTTTTAAGCCTCTATGTACATTTTAATTACATTTTTATTGTGCTCTGTGCGGTATCTAGATGAAGCTTTGGAATGAGTGGTGGATGTAGTTCTCTTTAACACATAAATATATTTCTAGACTCTGCAAGTTCAGCGCTTTCCAGTATTTTACTCCCGAAGCGACTGTTTGCACTCAGTTTACAAAAGACGATCTATCATTTCACTATTTTGGAACACATTTTCTTTACTTATTTATTCTTTTTGTTTAAGGCAAGATTTAAATTTGATCATGGCATCACACGCAGACAATGTAAAATGTCGTGAGAGATGATGCCTGTGGGAAGCCGATAAATCATGTCCGTGCGCAGTGTACAGATACAAAATGAACTCGCAAAACGGTCAGAGCTGCGGTGGAACTTTTAGTCTGATGCTCAGAGCCAAAACATTTGTTCCAGGAAAGTTTTGCGTCCATTTAGTAAATTTTGGATCTGTCAAACCATTTACATTTTTTACTTTTTACGTGAAGTCCAACACAATTCGTTGGAATGTAAATCACCTTTGACCTGCTGTACAGTTTACGTATTGTCAGAGGTGGGTGGTCAAAAATGTAAACTGTTACTTCAAATTAATATTACTCATGTAGACGTACAAAGTGGGAAAGAACAAAGTATTTGGGGAAATTACTACTCAAGTAAATGTAACAATAAATAATGCATCCAAATTTGTCTGTCATCCAGCAACGTGAGGATGTTTGTCCCCTGTAAATGCCTGTGGCTATGTTTTATCTCAAAGTTTTTCTAATAAGAAGATAAAAGCGAAACCATTTGTATCTAAAATCACAAACCTTCCTATAAACGTGAAGTACAGTTTTCGTTTCACAGACTTGTTCATGTCCACCACAGAGTTTACTGTGAGCTCTGGGTCCAATCCTGTGCAAATAGAGCATGAGGAAAGCCAGAGTCGTTCCATTAGCCTGAGGAGGTCCCTGGTGCCTGTGTGCTTTACTATCACAGCTTTTTCTGATGAGACGCATCTCACCGTTATGAGCTGTGCAGAGGGCACCGAGCTGCGGCACGACGGCCACGAAAGAGAAACAAAGACGCCAGCGTTTTACACATTTTCACAGTTTTCAAGCAATTTAGTGCAATCACAGAGGAGGCTCTTCCATTCGAGGGGCTCGGGCCGAGGGATTCTCCAGTACATTTCCATCATTTGACAGATAAATATTTTATTGTGATTGCAGTTTGAAAGTTTTTGCTCGTTGTAAATGGTAAAAACTTTCCGTGGCACTTTCCTATCTCCGTGAGCCCTCGAACTGACAATCACACAAATGTTACGTGCAACATTTTGCATTCAAAAGATATTATGTATTGTTTTAAATTGATAAATGCTATGACAACGGACCTAATTTCCCATCATTTTTAAACCCAAAGAACATGTCTTGCTGTGGTTAATGTAACTTTTCTGGTTATTGCGATTACTATGCCTGGAATGTTCCACAATAAGCCTTTAAATCACCTAATCATTTAGCTGCATCATATCACAGGTGTTTTACTGCTGATATAGGACAAACCATCGACTGCAAATACATTATGAACAATCTACAAAATTGTTTTTCAAGCCGCGTAGAGGAAGGGCGCATTGTTGTTAGTTCAATGCAGATAGAAGATGTTTAATGCCCTAAAGTTTCATCTCCATGGAGACAAGCAGGTGGCGGACCTTGAGGGTAGACTTTGTGGTTTGCGGTTCTGTTGTTGTGTCCAGGCTCTTGATGTTTAGGCCTCATCATCGTCACTGCAAGCCCGGTTCGTTAGTTTCCCGCCGTAAGACAAAAATATGGGTTTTTGGAGTCCAGATTCGAGCGCTCGGGCAGAGGTCCAGGGCCGCTTCCACCTGAGAGCCCACGGAGTTAGCCCGGCGTGTCGCTGCAGTGAAAAGATGATGCCGAGCAGACGCCTAAAGCACTGACAAATGAGCTGTCAAACACAAAGTGACATCTCACACGGCTGCAATTCAGTTCAGACACTGGGAAAAATAGCGTCGCCTGTCATGCATCACCACCGAACGCTAATGTTTTGCTAAATGCTCTTTAAAAACATTCAAAATTGTGCCTAACTCATCCCTCTATGCCCTGAGCAGATGTTAAGCCAGAGTTTTACTTTGATAAAGGCAATGTCATTTCTTCAGAACATGAAAAGTGTTTAAGTGCTTTTCTTTCTGACACCAGTCTGACAGCCAATTTAACTTGACATTGCGAATCTGTATCTATGGGACAAAACAAATAAAACAATTGCGTGTGCTTTTATAACAGCGTTTTGCTTCTATTAATTGAACATGGATTAGATAGAAAGTAAGTACAACTCGGAATGTCACGTGCTACAATTACAGTGAGCGAAACATCACGAGTTTATGTTTAGTCCCGATGAAGGGCATTATTGACACCACGAACCAAGAAATGAATAAAGGTCAATAAACACTGTTAACCACTGCACCACCAGAGAGCCATGTGAACTACTTTCATTCACAATAGTTTGCACGCGCTATGACATTTCTGAATGATACAGTAAAGTTAAGGTACATTACAAATATGTTCCTTCTAAAATTCTCACGCTCCTTTTTAATAGTCCTCGTGATTATAATGTGATCTGGATTTTGACACCCCCAACTACAACATTTCTCTAACATTTTGACTTGGTAAGGTATTGGTTTTGACTTTATAGGCAACTTTCTGTGCACTGTTTTTGTCTTCCTTCCTGCCATTGAGTGTTGTTGTTGTTTTTTTAATTGTAATTTTGCTTACAGTCATCTTCTTTAATACCACCAGTCTAAAACAAAGCCTTTAATCCCCAAAATTAAAAGAGTTTTAGTTCCACTTTTCAGCACAGTGAACGAGTCAGCAACTTATTCGGCTGTCATCGAGGGTCCACATTGGAACATTTCTAGTGCCGTCTCCATTTTATAATTATTGTTTTGTATATTTTTTTCCATGGAGATACTTTGGCTGTTGTTGGTGGAAACGCGTGACGTAACCTGACGCGCGCTTTGGCTCCACGTGGACAGAAGTGTGCAGATGTCAACCGTGCTCTGTTTGGTAAACCCACAACAGTCTGTGTGCACAAATCTATGAGAGCGACGCAGAATGCGCGGACGTTATTGGTGCAGTTCGGATGCATTTCGTAAAATGTCCGCATTAGCGCTGTAGTTAATGTAGCACGCGCAGGCTAAGCTATGGGCTCAGCAGTTATGTTCCCACATTTGTTATGAAATGATGTTACTAACGCCTCTGTTCCCACATTTTACAGATTTTTTGGTCAGTTAGCACATTTTTTAATAGTTAGCACTTTGTTCTAGGGTTATAGTAAGTCAGGACCCTGTTTTATGTTCAATAAAGCCCTAAACTCAATAAAGTTTTGGGCAATTTTGTTGTCTGGTTATGGTCAGAGCCTGGTTGTAGGATTAGATTAAGATTAGGGCCTGATTATGTTTAAAGTTAATGCCAGGGTGAGGGTTATGGATTAATTTTCAAATATATATTTTCAATGTGAGAAAACGGGGGCTTTGGGAACATTGTGCTCTTTTTAAAAACGTATCAAAATTGGGACCAAACTGAGACTAAAATCTGAACTAGACTGGAACTAAACCACAGCTAAAATACCAAACCAAAGTCTACATCAGGACTAAAAGTTAACTCAAGCCAGGACCGAAAAAAGGACAAATGTGAACGCACCCCACATGTAAGAACAAATCGTGTATCGTTGACTTGTTTACAGTAATGTCTATTGCAATCAGGGGGTTTATGCTTATGCTTATGTCTTTTGATTGACATATCTATGACAGAACATCCGTCGCCGCAAATAGCCAGCGCGACGTGACGGACAGAAGTGTTGCCAGCCACTCCCACTCGCGCTCTTTGGACAAGCTCAGCGGGTTGCACTTCCAGACAACATGAACAAGCTCTGACAGTTTGGTGAGGCGCAGAGAAGATAACAGCCACACGCAGCCATGATACCTCCCATAATGTGCGCCCGCATACGCCTTGATTTATGCAGCGAGTACATGGTCCAAATGTATCCTCCTGCAATATTTATTAGGACATGCACATTCGCTCCTCACAACACATGCAGTAGCTGTGGGTGGACATGACATTGCACTTTCATAATGCAGGCTCGTCACTGTCACGGGAAATGGCACTGCGCATATTTGTCTCATTTCCATAAGATCATAATTTTACACATTTTATACAGAGGCGATTAAAGTGTTTTAGGAGCAGCCTTTCCTGGGGGTGCTTCTGCTGCGCTGGCTGCATTTGTCTGACACTTTAGCATCGGAATAGACTTATGCATATTGATGTCTTGTCAAACTGTAGTTATGTTCACTAACGCGTCGCTGCTTGTGCTTTCCAGGGCTGCTGCTGCTGTTGCCTGGCTCCTCTGATCAAGGTGAAACCACAGAAAAGAGTGCTATTACGGTAGGTAACATAGGGTTTTTATTTATTTATTTTTCCCTGATATTCAGTTTTGGATTAGATCAAGCCTACATTATTATTAACATTATTATAATATTATTATTATTATTATTATTATCATTATTATTATTATTATTATTATTATTATTATTATTATTATTAATAATTATTATTAATTATTAAATTTTGAACTAAAATGCAGTTCATATAGATATATTTTTTTTATTTCACACAAAAAAAAGTCATACACATTTTATTATAGAATAGCAATTTTATTTAGGTTTATAATTTTACTTCCTGGTTGTAATTGATGTTTATCTAGCAACGACTCTACCAAGAGAGTAGGTTTGGGGGGGTCAAAAAAGTAGTTTCTGTTGTTTAAATTATGCGTACACTTTGGATAGTATGAGTGCCCCTAGTGTGATTTTCTACAGATTTTTTTCAACTTTTCTCCACAAATAGCACCTTAAAGTCAAAATTAGAAAATCATAAAAACCTATCATACGCACTTTACGGGTCTACCACCTGCTTGTCTCCACGGGGATGTTATAGCTTTATATGGAGCTCTCGGTTCAGAAAACTGAGGCTAACGATATGCAGATTGGACAGTCTGATTTGATAAGGTCAATGGCCTAGTCTCTAGTAGAAATTAGGTGCAACATTTGTGGATTTCCCCGTTGAAAATGGTTGAGGAAAGCCCATATTTCTGCAAGAAGTCAACTTGGAGCCTCTGTTATGGAGACATTTGGGGGCTGACAATGACTGTGCACTGTCATCCACTTGTTGAGAATTAAATTAAACGTAAATTAATAATAAATATAACTTGTCAGAAAGTGGATAAGAAGTAAAGATTAAGTCATAGCTAACTCACAATTCATGCCATAGAAATGACCTTACTGAGTTTCTTTCTTATATTGGAAATGCTTTGTTATTCTCGTCATTATAATTTCAGCACTTATTTTAACCCTGTTGGTTGTCTTTAGCTTGGCTGTGCGGCTGCTTTTATGGGCTTGATCACTTGATAATTGATACGAATGCAGGCAGATTTAACTGTGTCCTGGGAGTGAAGTATTGAGGCAGAGAGAACAAGCAGAGCAAATTTTTTATTGATGTTTAATTAGGGCTCTTAAATTAAATTGAGCAAGGGGGATAAATCAGGATTGTTCACCTAATCTAATAAATTAAGACATGGCTTGATGTTAAGTGAACAAAACATACCTCAAATGTAAACTACAAACTTCAAACAAATGATACGTATACATATGAAGTTTGAAAGATTTGGGGGACTATGAGTCTTTTGCAAAACTTAATCAATGTTACTATGAATAACATTTTCGGGGGGAACAGGTTATTCCTTACCATGCATATGACGATCCTTTTTTCAACCTTCAAATGACCAAATTGTGTAAACTCTACTTGCAGATTTTTAATTTTTTTTTTACACGCAATATTATGTTACGTGAACTGAATCTCTATTGCTCATATTCATGTAATTGAATTGTTTTCCGGACTTCCTCAGTGAAAATGGTAAGACCTCAGTCTGACTGAAGAGTGGAACTTCTTTGGTGCATATTTGTGCATAATTGCTGTGTCCCCAGTAGAGGGCACTGTGGCTGTTCTCTGAGCCCATTGCCTCTGTGCGCGCGTGTGACCCCAGAGCTGCTGATGCTGCTGGAGTTTTGAGTAGAGCTGCTGTTGTAGTTGTATGACTTTGTGGCTCTTTGTAAATAAGCTGCAGGGAAGCATTAGAGGTGCTTTTACTTACTTCACAAGTGTGTGTGTGTGTGTGTTTTGTGTGTGAATAGGTATGTTTGGTGAAGGGAGAAGAATGTGCCGCTATAATTAATTATTATACATTAAATAATATGCTAATGAAGCACAGATCACAAGAAAGGCCCTACAAGTTGTCATAGTCATGCATGAATTAATTAGAATGTGGATTGTTTTGTTTTTTTTGGAACCTTGAAGGCAGAACAGTACAGGGTTACTCAAACATGAATTATTTAATCAAAATACAACTTTGAGTTAGTTGACGATCAGGAAACACAGTTAAACTCAAAAGTCAATTTTACATAATATCGCTCCTTTAATATAATGTTTTGCTTTACTGGGCAGAGCTGTATTAACTTTGAGCCACTCAAAATCCATTTCTTCATTATATTCAAATGTTTTGATATAGTAGTGTGTTTGTTTTATTCTTTTATATTACCATGGAAAAGCCATGTAGCCGTGAGGCGCTCCGTCAGTTTTCCAATAGGTTAAATGTGCACAAACCTAATGGAGGAATATTTCGGAGGCTCTTGTGATGCAAATGAGAATTGATACATCAGAGCAACGCTGTGTGAAAGGCTTCAGTCGCGATGGTCTCTTTCATCACAGTGTTTCCATAAAGTTGTCTGTTTGAATGAGGCCTCGGCACAGCAGGTTTATTAATGGACTCTTTTGTTCTTTTGTGTAAAATAATTTCTGATATATCTCACTCTTATACCACTTCATTTTTCTCCCTCGCTGCCCTTTGCTCACCTCAAATTGCAAGTCACAGCTCATGCACCTTAGTGTTATGAGAAGAACTTCTTCCAGACTTCCTTTTGTGTGTAAGCAATCTGTTTAACGTTTTAAATATGTGTACTCTAAATACTGTTACCTAGGGCTGGGCGAAATGGGGGAGAAAAAAAAGAAGCTATTTTTTTTATCATGTTGATCTATCTTGATTTTTTTAATAAAATTTGATTTGTTCTTTCCAAAAACAAAGTAAAAATGGCTTTTAGTAATAATTTCATGAACATAAACATTAATCTGTGCCATTTAATGCAAATAAATTCAACTTTCATCTTCCAAAGTCTGACCTGCTCAGAACCCACCTGTTTTTTCAGACTGTGGCCCTCTCGATTCAAAAACCCCCCCCAAATAATTGACGATTTCACATGACTGTCGATCTTTCAATGAAATGCCCGGCCCTACTGTTGTCCCTGCTGGTTGATTAAAATGATAAAGATTGCATCATAATACAGAGTTTACACCATTGTTAGGAAGACACTTGCTAATCTGCAATTGTTTTGAAATGTTTTTCCTCATGGTCTTTGAAAAAAAATAAAAAATCCTCTCATAATAGACAACAATAAACAATTTAGGATTTACACCCATTTAAAATCATTGCCAGTAATTCAATGATACCCAATATATGTATGTAAAATGTATGACTAATGCTTGGGGTAAAAAAAAAGAAAAAAGATTGGTAATAGTAATGCTATTACTGTAATATTTTCCTTATACTTCCGCTTTGTTCAGCACTTTTGCAATACTATCATTCAAATTTTCCACTGCACCAGAATTTGACTCCAAAATTGTTGGGCATGCATTTTGTCAGTACATCTCCACAATAACCATCAATCACACCTGTCATATCTGAGAGTAGTAAATCGAAATGCTTAGACATATTTGTAACACAGAGACTGAAATGTTCCCCACTGATTGATGAGCTTCTTTCAAGACAATGTACTTTTGAGTCCAAAAGTTGTTTTCAGGCAGGTTCAATATCAGCTCATTCAGCTTAATATTTTCGTCAACATTGATTTGTTCATTGGTTGATCAGCGGGAAATCCAGTGGTTGGGTTTGATGCCCTTAAACTGGCCAAGGAAGGCTTCCAGACCAGAGCAAGATTAGACTTCAACTTCATCCGGAAGTTGTCAGTGAAGGAACTCTTTGTCATTGGGATCATAGGAGGTGTGGATCAAACGAATTAGGAGCTCCCTGAAGTCCAGGTGAGGGACACTTCTTCTTCTTCACTACAACATATGACTGATGAGTTGGTAGTACCCCGGAATCCACACTTGTGACTTCTTTGTACATTCTAAATACCACCGCCTGTGTTGCCTCTCAGGCCAAACTCAAACACAGCCAGAGGCGAATACCTAAAATGTATGAACAGTCAATTGCTTGTGGCCCTTGCCCGCTACAGGGCCCTCAGAGGACAGTCCTTTTCCAATTTGCTCCTAGTTGGACGTCTGTGCATTTGAAGGCAGATTCCTTGGTGGACGCGTGTCTGAAAGATAAACTCACCAGCAGATACTTATCCAGAGCATCAGACACTTAAACAGCCAAAATGCGGAGCGTCAAACGCTCAAAAATGTGGGATTTGTGCCGCCTCGGACACTGGCACAAATGCTGGACACAAGACACAATCATTTAATAACATTAAATTCAAACAAACAATACAATACACAATAATTCTAGTATTTTCAGTTCAATAAAGAAGCGTCATTTTTTCCAGACCAGAACCACAGCCTGTTGTATCATAAGATGGGCTGTGCATTACTGCTATTTTGAGCATTGAGAGAGAATCCTGTACTTGGACCAGACATTCACTTAGCATTGTGCTCTGCAAAATGCTCCAAGCCCGAACCATTGATTTGTGTGTGCGTGAGCGTGCCTGTGTGTGTCCGTGTTGAATTTGTTTACAATGGCGTTATGAAGGTAAAAAGCAGGCGAGGTGAAATTGTGGCCCTTCTGAATCCTCCGGGAGCCATTACTGTTATCGCTGATGCAGGAAATAGACTCGATGTAGAAAATAATACCCTGGAATAATTAATTAGATGAGTTTTAAATCAACAGCGAACCCATAGGGCACAAAGGGACCAGGTATACTCAAACTGTGCTTTGGAAAATGCTTTCAGATGCTTTTGGAATGAAAAGATAATCGATACAAACACTAGAGGAGGTGGTTAACGTAATTATATGCTCTTAGGCCTGATAATAGAGTTTTAGACACTGGCTACTTATCAACAGACTTATTATTTCTCCAAAAAGGTTCTGTCTTTAGGGAACGGAAGCGGTTATTTGGTTGAAAGTGTCACTTAACCAACATCTCCAATAGAGGTCGACCGATATGGATTTTTCTTTGGTCAACGCCGATTTCTATCAAAGTTTTGTCAGCCGATTTTCAAGGCTGATTTACATTTCATTTTTTTTTACTATTCAACACACAGCTTTACAATGACATCTTTTTCACTCGAAGATCTCAGGAGACGCGAGTGGATGGTCCTTTGTAATAGTCAGTTTTCTCTACGAAATTAACACGGGAAATCACACCGAAATTGTACGCGCATGAGACAGTGTCTGCGCACATCTGCGGTGTGAATGTGTGTGAACGGGCGACTGGTTCCTTGATGTAAAGCGCGTTGAGTGCCTTGACGTTAGAAAAGCGCTACATAAATGTGAAGAAAAAAACAAGCAAGAGCACAGTGGAGAAATCTGCGTATAATTGCGCCGCAAAGAAGCGATTCACTTTGCGTTCCCCATTGTGTTTTATTCGTGTCATCACAGCCAGCGTAAGTAAGAGGTTTCTCCGCAAAATTTACAGCAAGTGGAATATAACGACGAAAGCACCTCTTCTCGTTATGTACGTCACCCGTTGCGCTTTAGCAAATGTTTCAACTGCCTTTTAACAAACAAGCGCAGCTGATAGCATTGCACTGAGACGTTACTTTTGTTTCACAATGACGTCGTGTTGGTTAAATCCTCCGCTGTAAACTTTGGCCTAGATTGATAGTTGACGTTACCCTCGCCAAAACACTTTGAGCATGCTGAAGTCTTGCATAGTCGCATTAACTTTATGTTGGACACATGTTCTCACTGTCTCTGGCCCTTAGCTGTTAACATGAGTTTATGATTAGCTCTAAGTGTCTTTATATGAGGGTCTTTTAAAGCATCTTCATGTATCTGCTCATGACTGTACTGTTAATGACGTCCTCTCGTGTGTCCAGCAAGGTCTTTGAAGCTCCTTTAGCCTTTTAACGCATCAAATATAAAGTTCATGAAAAAATATGGGCAAAAATGTATCCAACAAGCTTCATCTACTAATTGCTTTTTATCCTTTGGCCCTTGAATCTTATTGGCGAGACATTTAGCAGTCTTTTTACTGTAAAACTGGAAAAATTCAAGCATTTTAATGTAATACTAACGTCCCAACCGAATATTAACGTTCCAAGTCTTAATAAAGGTGTGGAGGCTCATCAAAACTATGTCAAATGCAACATTTTGAAGGATTCACTTCATTGTCATGGTGACTGTGGCCGTCTGCTCCGAATACATTTCAAAATGTGACACCCCTGAATTAGACCGATACCGTCAAATGATTCGAGCTTTAATTATGTTGCAATAGGAGGAGTATATAGCACATATTTGTTTGTTTATTTATTTATTTCAAACCTGCTTATGACACATGATTAAATTTACAGTAAATGATACAAAAAGTGTGAATGACAAGATGGCGTGCTCCTCTCCTGCAAAATATTACACACTGAACCTAAACCTGAAGCTCAGTGTTCATCCCCGCTCCCTTTACTGCTGGTGTCCTTGGGCTTGGCACTTAGCCCATTTTGCCTCCTGTATGAATGAGAGTATGTGAATGGGTCCTTCATATTAAGCCTTTTAAGTACCAAATGCAGGTAGGTTGTACTGGCATTACCAACTTTCTGGCATGCAATGTGGCTAAAGTTAAAGTTACTTGGAAAGCTAATTTTTAAAATCTGTTTGCATTTATTTGTTTTGAGTTCAGGCCCAGAGTGACTTCATCTAATCCATCATTTCATTACTGTGTGGATGGACATAAAACTATTAATTAGCTGGGTCTTATAATTCAGTGGAAGTAATTACTCAGAAAAAGCCTGTTTTCTCGCTCGCGCTGTGTCTGCTCGGCTCGTTCAGTGTAGTTTTGGATTATGGAGAAAGTCAAGTCGAGATTAAAAAATCATTATCACTGTTTAATGAGCGGCGATTGTCATACAATGATTTTGTTATTTGTAAAATGCGTCAGTAATAATAAAAAAAAAAAAATCGCTAAGAGGATTTGTGTCTTTCTCTCTGTCGGCTGCTGCTTGGCCTCTGCAAACCGCGTTGCATTTGAGTTATGTGATGGTTACAAATTGCTGTATAACGATGCAACAGTAACATCTCACTCTAGGTGTGAATGAATGTTTTAACAATAGGCCTTAATATTTTTTGCACATCACAGACTATCCCAAAACGTTTAACTCTGCGTTAATCCTGAATATAAGAAATGAACATGCTCAGATAAAGTTATGCTGCATGGGACTACTCACCTTATTTTGCACACCAAATCCCCTCAGTCGTCATGTGGAACCTGCGACGGGGACGTTGCTCAGAGGTCGAGTGCAGCACTGTGCGCTGCATGAGAAAAATAAACTTAATGTAAAATAGGCCAGATATTTCACCAAGCTACTACAGGACACAGTAGGCAAGGCAAGGCAAGTTTATTTGTAGAGCACAATTCGTACACAAGGCAATTCAAAGTGCTTCACACAACAGGAAAAAATGCATTAAAATCACAAAGACATGACAATCATATCTAAATCATATCTGAATTATACTTTTTTCTCATTAGGACAATCTCAGCAATTCACAAAAAGATGTTTAGTAATTCCAAGTTTGTGGCGCTGTGAGACGTGGCTAAAGCTAGCGTAAATGAGACACAAATGCCAGTTTATCAGTCATTATTTAGTTATTTTCTTAAAAGGCAGAGGGTGTGAAAATATGAAATATTTCATCATTAAACAGTGAAATTATGATTGACAAGTGTGAAAACTTAAATTGTTAATTTGGTTATTAACTTATCAATCTGTATATATGACTATTCACAGTTGTGAACTACAGTTGTAGTTAGTTAATTAGTTAGTGATAGAACTAGAATAATCAGTTCTTTATGAAAATATTCTGAGCCTAATAAAGGGACAAATTACAGTGTGTACGGAAAGTTTTTAGACCACTTTAAATGCAGCGATTTGCTAAAATCAGAAAAGTTCATTTTATTTCTCATTAATGTACACTCAGCAGCCCATCTTGAGCGAAAAAAAAAAAAGAGTCACGTGAATGTACACGGACAGAAAGTAATAAATGCAATAAAATGCAATAAAATGAATGAAAAGGTTTTCCAATACATTGCTGGCCCTTGTTTTAAATGTGTTTTTACAACCTGGGGAGGAACATTGACATGCCAGAGCCGAAGCAGTGCAGTATTGATGCAGCGTGAGGTGCAACGAGGAGCCGGCAGAGGTTGGCCCACCTGCACTTCGCTAATATATTTGCGAAATATTGACCGCTCAGCATCTCACTGTTCCTATGGAAACATGGCTTATGTCTCTTTGTGACTTGGGAACGCCTCAGGATCCCCCCGGAAAAGCTGGAGGATGTGTGCGTAGACAGCTGCCTCTGTGACTCAGCCCTCAGAGGAAGAAAATGTATGGACGGACAAGTCAAATAAGTCGTAAAACTTTAAATTAGTGCCTCGTTTGAACTGTTATTGTTTTCTTGTCTTTATTTAGCTGTGGAGCTGGTTAGTGTCAATGTGACCGCTGCTGTGGCAGAGAAGTATTAGACATTCCTCGCAAACAAAAAGCTTTTATTTGGAGTTTTATTAACTTCCATTTCATAAACCTTTTCTATTTCTCTCAAGGGGGCTCATCTATAGTCACTTCTTCTCTGTGTGAGATGGACAGGTGATAAAAAGCCTTTTTGTTATCCAAGGTGCATTTAAATAGCGATGCTTTCTTATCTATTTAGTGTCTCACTCACCACTTTCATTTTTGTATTGTTATAAACCTCGTGAAAACAAATGCATTTACTGAGACTTACTGGTAGGAGATTTCTTTTTTTGTTTTTTCATAAGGCACGAGCCAGGAAGTGGGTGGGGGTATTGAAATTGCTTTGTTTCTTATTATTTCCTTTCAGACATCGTAAATGTCATTACTTTCCTTCTGGCTTTGTGCCTCGTTCACACTGGAGTGCAGTTTTTGTAGGTACGATGGACGTTTTCATGCAACTATAGAGATAATGTACACAACAGCGTCCCCTAGAAAAAAAGAGAGAAAAAAAAAAAACATTGGTTTTGGCTGTGGCATCATCAAAATCCCCATTGATATTCTATAAGAGCCAAAGACATCCCCATTGTGGAGGGACATCAAGCATTTGCAGAAATAACAAATCTACTTTTTCTATTCACAGATTTGATATTTGAAATGTCAGAAACAATATGGCTCAACAGCGCCCCCTGGAATTTAAAACTTATGGGAATTTTGTCATGCAATTTTTTAGAGTGGGTCCATGAAATTAAGTGGGGTGGTGGGGCATATAAAGCGTTAAGTTTATATAATGCACAATTTCAGTACATCTCGCAAGTATCCTACATTGTCCCAGGAAAAGTTTCAATGTGACTAAAGCAAAGGTTCCACGCCGAGGCTTCTTCCTCTGCTCGCTGCCTGTGGGACAGAAGAGGGACGGCCGGTGCACGGAGGAAGACTTTGAATCGAAGTCATTTTCTCGCCTGCCTTTGAACTTAATCCATTCAGCAGAGGTCCAGGCCTCCAGGCTTGGACACTTTTATGAAAGATATGAATATGGCAGGAAATATGCATGCAACCGCAGTCTATTGGAAAATCAAAGAGCCACTGCGGATTTGACCTGCTTCTGACGAGCCTGTTTTCAGTGGACAAAGCGCCGTACTGCTGCTGGTCACGTGTATATTCTAACGTTTGATAATTGTTTGCTTTGTAACAGATGCAGCAGGGATAAAATGTGTAATATAGTAACCCAACAACGCCATTCCTACACATGTCAACATGAACTAAACTCTTTGTTTATTAAGATATATTCAGTTTATGTGCTCTTGTGTAGTATGTATTATTTCCTTTCTTAAACAATGTGTTAATGTTGATTATTATATGAGCAGCATTGATCAGTGACATAGAAAATCCTGTTAAATTTTTAGGTTGGGGAGGTTGCTTCAGAAAGAGTATCAGGAGTAATGCTGTGCCAGATATAATTTTGAAAAAAGCTATATTAAAATACTTTAAATACCTCTTAATTTGCAGAAGACATGGGCGATTTGGACTGAATTGAATATCACAACAGGGCTCAGAACTCACTTTTTAACTTGGTCGCACAAAGGCTCCCAAATGCTTAAACTAAGGAAAGTCAGCGCAAACATTTAGGAGCGCGAAACCACGTTTAAATAAACCAAATTCAGAATGTGTAAATGGTGTTACAGTAAAAACATCTGATCTGCCACATTTTTACAATTTTTATACAAAGGTGACAGTAGCTACATCACCTCTTGTCTGTCACCACATAAAACTCCCCCAGGCTCATCACAGAAGACACTTGCAATATATATATGTTTTTTTACTTATACCTGATTTGATGCTCATAGAAGTATCCAAGGATTTGATTAAAGTCCAGTGAGTCCCCGCTCCCAGCAGCTGCAGCTCATCTTCTCTCCTCCTCTCTATAAGTCAAGCGTCTATCAAGTGAGCTACTATAGCTTACTTGAGTACTTATTACGGGAAACTGTTATTTATCTTTGCAAAATAACTGAAGAAAGGCTATTTAAAATATGACATTGACAATGTTTTACAAATTCCTTGCCGTCTGTGTGCGCTCCGAGCTGAATTAGAGCCATATTTATTATTATATAGTGTAACTATAAGAACTGCCACATTACGTCCACCATGGACATGTTATACCTCTTTTAAAACTCTCATCCTACGCTATTCTTTCGCTAGATCTGTGTTTCAGTCACAAGATGTCGCTAAGCATGAACAAGCAAAGAATCGCCAGCCCTACTTAGCAGTGTTATCTGTATAAACACAAGCACTGCTGCGCTGATGTCACTGAGTCACGGAGGTAAGGAAAACTGTGGGACCAAGTCATACTTCATGAGAAGCAAGAAGTTTGTTCGTTAACCTTGGGCTGGGAGAACAAGAACCAAGTTTGTTTCATGTCCACGCTGTTGCTATGGAGATTATTATCACAGACAGCTCAGTTGCTCGGTTGATAATGTTTAGCCAGTCAGCCTAGTTGACAGACAGCCCTGCTGAACAAAGTTCTGCTCAGCTGATGTGTCAAGAACAAGCTGCCAGAACTGCAGAACAAAGACTATACAACAAAAAAATGATGTCATTTTGTTCTTACAGCCTGAGGTTTACAAACAAACTTCTTGCTTCTTATGAAGTATGAATTGGCCTTTAGTCTGGTCAGAAAAATGAGCTTTGTAATTGGCTTTTAACTCTGTGGCAAAGTAAGTAAGTTCTTCACTGCTGCTCACTGCTCTGTATATTTTGGTAATTACTTTCTGTTGCATTTGTGCTAGAAAGAAGTTTATAATTATTTTTTTCCCATTTTAAGTTTCAATCAGCTCTTTCTGCAGCAATTTTTCAAATGATAAACAATATACTCAATATTCAAATGTTGCATTTTTTCAAAACAATGTTCACAATATTATTTTGATCCTCTGCCCACCTCCTGTTTTTAAAACCTACATATTGTGGCTCTACAGACTTGAATCTCCTACCTATGTTCTCAGTAGGAGTCTGATGACTTTCATATGATCTGCCACACTATTTCAAAGTGTTGCAGAGACAAGAAAGAAGAGGTGAATGTCTTTATTCACCAGCCCTACTCTCACCCAAACCCCACCCTTTGATAGAAGTAACACTTGGAAATTTGAGCTACTGTCCATTTTACTGTCCCTAGACACAGCCCTCACCTGAAATGAGAATCAGAGAGAAATCCATCTGAAATAGACATCTACCACATCTATGCCTCTTCGTGGTGAAATGTATTAGTAAAGTTAGAAGAGTCCGATTTTCTGTTGTTGGCATTTGCTTATTATATAAAATAAGCTAAGGACAATAAGACAAAACATAGTGTTTTGCTGTTATTTCCTGTTTGAAAAACACCGCTAACTAGAACGTATTAACTTTATCTTGAAATTATTTTGTAAAAAATTGCAATAAAGCATGATCCAACTAATAAAAAGAAAGAAAACTCAAAACATCGTGGAAGTTATCATACCTTGGTTTGGTTATTAAGATCATATTTCTCTTGTTGTTTTGGGCAGTGGATGAACAGAATTTATGCCAAACGTTAAGAAACACTAGCCTAATGATAACTAACCTGAATCGCCATGAAGAGCCCCAGTAGTTTGCTGTTGCAGATTGTACAGGTAAAGCCCAATAGTGATGCGTAATTGCTTCAAACTGATGCATACTTTTACCAATGTGACCTTTATCAAAACCTTGAGTCGTATTAATCTTGTGTTTAGGCCCATTTAGGCTGTCCTGTCTTTGTGCAGCCATTGATTTATACAAGCGTCTGCTCTGAGGCTCCAGACAAGGCTTTTTTACATTGAGCCAAATGGCACCGTTTCATCCTGCATGTCGGGACAGAAAATAAATAAATAAAAATGTAACATCATAAGAGGCCTGACTACAAAAAGCTTTGCAGTGTCTGTCAAAGTTATGGAAGATCTATACTGACTGTTTGGCTTTACTTGTGCTGTCTTCTTCGGAAGGCTCAGACAAAACCATGCTTTCAGAGATATTTTGTTCTGGTTTGGAAATACTGACAACCTTTTGAAAGTAAGTCTGAGGATTTCTTGTTTACTCATACGAACAAAAAAATAAATAAAAATCATCAGATTCTTAGACATCAGAGTGTGATTTTCTCTCTGTCAGTGTCAGGCTGAAGACATGCTGTTTCTCTCATTATTTTAGTGGTGTCCCACGGAATCCATAACTCCCCTTTTTCTAAAGTCATTACCATTCAATACCCTGTTGCATCTGATTCAGCACTGTTTATTCTTCTTATTTACTTATCACAGGGATGGTACACCTTATGGTATGCATTGATTTGCAATTTAATTTTTTTGGGTCAGATATCCTCCTTTAATTGGTCGGTTTTAGCTTTTTTCCGAGTGACCAAAAGACAGAGAAAATCTTAAAAACATAAGCGGAATCTAGCTGAGTGAGGGGGTCATACAAAAGTCAAACAAACTTGTAAATGCTAATCGGCCCGTGGAAAATAGCAATCTGAACTGGCCAAGTTGCCTCGTTCTCATTTTAGTGTCAGATTTTGCCCGGTCTGAAATGATTATGATAGTTTATTTGACTGTAGGCTCAAAGATCAACGTGACTAAGTGGATCTTTATTGTAAATGGCCTTCATACTGACAAGATATTTTCATTTCGTGTTTTTATTTTCACAATTATAGTTCTGAAAAAGCACTGTAACCCACAGGCCTTGCTGGGTAATTAGTCTCCTGCTGCTGACAACATATTATCAGTGTCTGTGTCATCTTCAGTGTCGCACCATTACAGTCGGCGCTCACCATCTTCAGCCCTGACCCCTGAGCTGTCTGCTAACCACTGGGCAGGGGAGAGGATTCAGCGGGATGAAATGATGGGCTAATAGCATGTAATGAGCTGTTTGGGCGCGATGTCGTCTCCACAGAACAAGGCGCTCTGACACTGCCCATCTGCATCCTTCTCCATCTCTCCTCTCAGCATCTGTGGCTTTGTGTAAAAAGGACCAATGTGTGCTGCTGCTGCTGCTGCTGCTGCTGGGAAGAGGCGAGCTGACACCACTAATGGAGAGGGCTGTGTGAACATGAGGAAGAGCCGGTGGTGCACAAGAGGCTTTCACATCCTCAGCGCTGCCGTCTGATTCAGCACTGATAAATGGGAGGCTAAGAGAGAATAGGGAAGAGGATAAAATATCGGAAAATGAGTGAAAGCCTGTAATGTTTCACTCCAGGACAGGATATACCCTTTCTGTGTGGAGTTTGCATTTTCCCCGTGCCTATGTTGGCTGCAAGTGCTCCGGTTTTCACGTTACCACTTGATCTCTGAACATCTGATGTTGACATTTTTTTCTACAATTTAAGTACAGTGTTGTCACAATTCTAAAATGTCAAACTTGATTTCAATATTAAAGACTACATACTCAATACCAGTTTCAGTACCACATAGATAATAAAATGAATATTTCAGCTCAGAATAATAGCTTCTTGATCGTAGAAAAAGTTTCAAAGGTAGTCTTCTGGACAATGTTGTAAATAAATGTTGTAATTACGCTTTATGTTAACACTTAAATGTGACGTGTGCGTTCGTTGTTTTCTATGACAATGATAATAAAATCTTGAATTAAATTGAATTGAACTGACAATACCCTGCACCGTGGCAGAAAGGCTAGCACTCTTGCCTCACAGCAAGAAGACTGCGGGCTCGACTCCCGGGTTTCCTCTGTGCTCGGCGCTCGTGTTTTCTCCATCACCTCAAAACGTGCACCAGCGAAGGCAGTCCTGACCAGGCCTTGCAAAATATCTGGAGATGGGTCCCTGGGGGCTACTCCTGAAAGGTTTCCCCAGTGGCATTGAAGGATGGATCAAATGCAGAGGTCAAATTTCCCTACGGGGACATTAAATTGTACCATAACCTTAAAATGTGACTACTGCTGCTTTAAGAGAAAACAGGGTGGTGGTGAATGTCTAAAAATGTCTATTGATTTTCCCCCCTTATTATACATTTATTATACAGAGCAGTGAAAAGTATAGAGGGTAATCAAGTTTCTATAGTCATTTCAAATAATTTATTTTCGGGAAAAATGTCCAAATTTCCCCACATATTGGCTGTTTGGCTTCGCTGGATTCTATTACATCGGTATCGGCCATGAAAAAAAAAAACATATCGCTCGATCTCTATTGAAGTATTGTTAGTTAGAATTGACACAGAAACATCTAAAAGGTAACTGAGCTTGTATACTACTGTCTTACTAGAATAAAAGTGAAATTGAATTTAATACAGAATGGATTTTCCAAATATAACATCCAGTCACGCTTCATTTACTACAGAAAAGTTGGACTTATTGAGATGCAGAAGCTTTATCATATCGAGCCACTTGTGTAACAGACATGCTTGGCTATAACAGCAACAATATCAAAATGGGTAAATTCTACTTGCTCTTTGGAGTACATCACATAATTTTGTGGAGAAATGTTTAAACTGCCCTTTCACTGACTTTCATTCCTCTTTAAATCTTATCTCTTCATACTGTGCTTGAGGTCCTATAAATCTATTGCCGGTAATCTTCTAGTGGAGCAGAATCTCATAAGATTAAGTAAATGTTGCATACCATAATGTTACAGTCATTTATTGAGGGCAGTGAAATTAATTTCCATGGCCACGTTGCACTTTGAGTTTAATAAGCTATTATCACTTCATCTGTATTAGACATAGTTAAATGCAGTAAGTGCACATTGACAAAGGGGACGCCTAATGAGCTTGGCATGACTTATTGTCTGTCTTGCAGCCAGCTTCATTTATAACCAGGCAAAATTGATTTGGAAAATATTATTAAAGCCACTGAACCATTATTTCGATAATTATTACAGATCAACTCCAACATTTCCATTACTATAAATACACAGGCTCTACTCAGTGACCCAAATCGAACCTTTTGAACCCCTCTCTCATCTGTGAGCGCTGCATGCTTTGAATGTTAAAGTGCTGAAGAATACAGAGCATTTCCCAGGCTTCCTCTCTCCTCACAGTTTAAATCTCCATACAACTGCCTTTGGTCCATGTTTAAGTCTGTGCTGAGCAGCTAAAAGGATAAAGTCCTCTCCTCTTATACAGCCAGAGCTACTTAAATATTTTTCCAAGCCCCCTCGTTTTGGCAGTTTCCAATACCAAGAAAAGGGCATAAGAACACAGCTGATTTTAAAAGGAAGCATTGTGTGAATTGTATGTATTTTATTGTCAGTCCTAAATTAACAGACCTGATAAAAAGTTCATTTGAATTTTGACATCTTAAAATGCTACATATTTTAATACAAGGTGTGGCCTACATACATAAATTCCCCAGTTTCAAATGTGATCCCCAGCAGTGCCCACCCAATGTGTTGTTAATTGCACTCTTGGCGCGCAGGTCGTCTGAGTAATTCTCGCAGATGGACATAAATTTATCCTGGCTGTGATATGTTCTCGTTTTGTTTGTAGATGACCGACAACCCTAAACCCAGAGCTGATGCCATCATTACCCCTGGTGTAGAGACAGAAGGGTGGACAGGGTCTCATCCGCATCCATCAGAGGGAATCTGCCCAGTTTTGCGGCGAAGTGGCTTTACAGGGTAAAAGTAGGCGTATCGATTCAATGCAATTCAATCTTTATATTTTATTATTGTAGTTTTTTTTATTAATGATAGAAAACATATGAATTAATAACAGGACAGATATTAAAACACTAGATTAAAATCTATGGTCATATGACAACATGAAACAGAGGAAACTAAAAAGGGAAGTTTGCAAACAGTTCATCTCCTTGAATTCATCCATTGTTGGACACAATTAGGGTTAGGGTAACACGCTGACCTCTACGTGACAGCAGTGCTTGGCAGTGTCCCATCCAGAAACACATACCGTATTTTCCGGACTATAAATCGCACCTTTTTTCATAGTTTGGCCGGGGTGTGACTTAAACTCCGGAGCGACTTATATGTGATATTATTAACACTTTATTATATCATTTTGTTTGTTATTTTCACACTGACAACCGCAAGATGCTATAGTTTTCTGAATAACTGTTAATATGTTACTTTAACATAGCAGACAGTTCGTTGTCTATGCGTCATGTCGCTGAAGGTGTTACGTTAGCATACGTACATCTATTCACCATGTTGTTATCTAATCTGTTATTATTTTAAATTGCATTTCAAGATGAAATATCTGCTCTTGGTCTTGGATTTTAGCAAATATATTTCCCCCATTTCCCCCATGCGACTTATACTCCAGTGCGACTTATATATGTTTTTTTCTTCTCTATTATGCATTTTTTGGCCGGTGCGATTTATAGTCCGGAGCGATTTATAGTCCAGAAAATACAGTAGTTGGCGTGACAGACATAATGTAATATGCAGTTTGAATGGTCAACAAACATTTCTCTACAACCAAATATCTTGTAATTTAGAGACCACTACAAAGGTGTTCAGAAATGCCTGGGATTCTTGCACTAGTAAAGCAGTTCATATTTCAGTCTTTTTTCAAATGCTAATGCACCTGGACATGTTTAAAAGGTGCACTCTGAACTACTACTAAAACATATTGCGACGCTTGTCAGAAAAATGTTACGTCTTTTCAAAATTGTTCAGCCCTACACTCAAGGATGCAAAATCCCTCTTCTCTTCATCATAGCATTGGAAAATCAATGCCTCTTTTGCCTCAGAGGGGGATTCAGGCTGTGTGTTGAAAGGCTATCATCTTTATGTTAATAGGTGATGAAGGGGCAGCACAACAGCGGTTAGTGGGTACAAATGGTGTCCTGAGGAATATAGGATGGAGTTTAGCAGATGAACATATTGTGATCGAAGCACATGGATCATAAAGCAGGAACAAGGTTGTCCCAGTTACACGCTGAAGCCTGAACTATGACGACGCCACAGTAAGGCAATACTAGGTATAATAATAATAATAATAATAGGGAATGTAGTAGGTTTGAATATACTGGACGGAAGGAATTCTGCCAGTCCATAGCTATTTTGCACTTGCTGTTAAAAAACAAGTTTGTAAATATCATGTAGAATAACAATACTGTTATTATCTTATCTTATCAATTTTTCTTTAATTATCTTGAAAATTGTTTTGTATATTTCCTGTAGTCTAAACCTAAGGACGATTTTCACAGTTTGGCTAATTCAGAATACTATAAAGGCTATTTTGTTATAAATATGTAAATAACCCAGATTAGCGGATTCCACTACCCTGTTTGACCCCAAGAAACGTTTTTTTCTCACACACAATGACATTAATCATAGTATTGGGACATATTAGGAAAATATTACTTGATTGAATTAAAACCCCCAATCCGGATCCCGGACGGCGGCGTGCAGATTGAGGGTTTTCACCTTCTTCGGTCGGACCGCCAGAAGCATCTCTCCGGAGGGAAAAACACAAGGCGTAGGAGTCTGTTTCTACATCAACAACGCCTGATCTTCAGATGTGACTGTGATCTCCAAGCACTGCTCTCCTGATTTGGAATATCTTTTCATTAACTGCAAACCATTCTACTCACCACGTGAGTTCGCCTCATTCATTCTGGCTGTTGTTCACATCCCACCGAGCGCAAACGTGAACGTGACACAGCGCGCGCTTGCGGACCAGATTCTGAGTGTGGAGCGGACCTTCCCGGACTCCTTGTGTATTATCCCGGGTGATTTTAACAAGCTGCAAAGCCACAAACTACCAAAGTACAGACAGTTTATTAAAGTTCCGACCAGAGAGCAAAGCATGTTGGATCACTGTTACATAACAGTCAGTAACGCCTTCCGCGCCGTGGCTCGCACATCTCCCGGCTTTTCAGATCACACCATGGTTCACCTGATCCCCACGTACAGACAGAGCCTGAAGCTCTCCAAACCTGCAGTGAAGAAATCTAAGAAGTGGACCAATGAGGCAGTGGAGGAGCTCCGTGCGTGTTTGGACATTACAGACTGGGAGGTTTTCAGAGCTGCCACAGATAGTTTGGATGAGTACACGGACACTGTGACACCCTGTGACGTCATACAATTCGATTCTGTGAGACAGCATTATACCAACACAAACCAAAGTCACTTTCAACAATGACAAACCCTGGTTCACACCTAAACTGAGGCAGTTAAGGCAGCAGAAGGAGGCAGGGCACAGGGCTGGAGACAGAACGCTACAAAGATGCGAAGTATGGATTTAGCAAAGAAGTTTCTCGAGCGGAAACCTCTGGGGCTCCAGCTTCTCACCAATCATAAGCCCCGAGCCCTCCCTGCTGCAGACAATTGAAAACTGGCTGAGCAACTTAACATCTTCTACTCCAGGTTTGATGTGACCACCCCCTCCCCCACGGTGGCCACCTCCGCCAACCCAAACCTGCCCCCCCCCACCTTCCCTCCACCACTCTCTCAATTCAGGAACAGGATGTTCACAGGCTATTTCGTAAATCCAACTCCCGGAAAGCTGCTGGACCAGACGGCGTCTCTCCCCACATAAGACACTGCGCAGGAGAGTTGACCCCCGTCTTCACAGACATTTTTAACACATCCCTGGGTCATGCCATGGTCCCAGTCTGCTTCAAGTCTGCCATCATTGCCCTGTCCCAAGAAGCCCCGGATCACTGGACTGAATGACTATAGTCGCTGACGTCAGTAGTCATGAAGTCATTCAACGCCTGGTTTCCTGCCCACCTCAGTCCTCCCACCTCTCCTGCTGGCCCCAGCAGTTTTTCCTACAAAGCCAACAGGTCTGTAGACGATACCATCAACCTGGCACTCCACTTCATCCTGCAGCATCTGGACTCCCGGGAACCTACGCCAGGATCCTATTTGTGGACTCCCAGCTCAACATTCCTGACTCCACCTGCAGGTGGATCACTGACTTCCTGACGGATCGGAGGCAGTGCGTGTGACTGGGAAGAATGGTCTCAGATACTCGGACTATCAGCACAGGACTTCCACAGCTGGACTGTGCTATGCTACTTCTACTCCTCTGCTCTTTCTCCCTGTACACAAACTGCTGCACCTCCAGCCATGACTCTGTAAAACTGATCAAGTGCGGACGACACCACCCTCCATCACCCTCAGACGGGATGAGTCCGTCTACAGGAGCGAGGTGGACCGGTGGTGTCCTGGAGCAGCGGTGACAACCTGGAGTTCAACGACCAGAAAGACAGTGGAGATGATCGTAGACTTCAGGAAAGTCACAGCCCCCAGCCCTCCCTCATCCTGACAGACTCCCCCATCACCACCGTGGACTCCGTCCGCTTCCCGGCACCACCATCACCCAGGACTCAAGTGGAGACCTCCATCAGCTCCTCATCAAGAAGGCCCAGCAGAGGATGTACTTCCTGTGGCAGCTGAGGAAAGCACCAGCTGCCAGCGCAGATGATGGTGCAGTTTTACACGGCCATCATTGAGTCCATCCTCACCTCCTCCATCACCGTGTGGTACGCTGGAGCCACAGCCAGGGACAAACAGAGACTACAGCGCATTGTGCGTTCTGCTGAGAAGGTGATCAGCTGCAGACTTCTATCTCTGCAGGACCTGTACGTCTCCAGGGCTCTGGGACGAGCAGGTCGGATCACAGCTGACCCTTCTCACCCTGGACATGGTCTATTTAAACCACTCCCCTCAGGCAGCAGGCTAGGTCCACTCGGACCAGAACCTCCCGCCACAAGAATAGTTTATTTTCCTCTGCTGTTGGACTCATGAACACTTCTTAAACACCTGTCACTTTAACTGCAACTATTCATCACTCACTGCACTGTCACTTTCTGCACTACAATTTTAAATTTAACTGTAAATTTTGTGTACATACCAATGCCTTTTTTTATTTTTATTTTATACTATAGTCATTTAAATTGTTTCTTAATGCATGCCCTTTTGATTGAATATATGTTGTTTTTATTATTGATCAGTGTTTTATGTTGCACCTTAATGCCGAGATAAGTTCCTATGTAATTTTGTTCATTGACAATGGCAATAAAACCCATTCTGATTCTAATTCTGATCTGATATATTTGTTTAAATGTGTATTATTATATATTATAACTTTCTGCCATCTGGTTGTGTCCATGGAAGTGTTTTTGCTTTTTAGAATCTAAAAAACATTGCAAAATCAAAAGTATAGTGGTCTAAACCAGACTTGGAGAGACTTATCCATGCGTTTGTCTTTAGTAGATTAGACTACTGTAACGGCCTGCTCACTGGCCTCTCCAAACGAGCTGTAAAACAGCTGCATACATCCAGAAGCTGCTGCTCGGGTCCTGACCAGAACCAGAAGTACGATCACATTAGTCCTGTGCTCAGGTCTCTGCACTGGCTCCCTGTGGCTCAGAGAAAGACTTCAAAGCAGCTCTGCTTGTATACAAGTCTTTCCATGGCTAGCACAAAGTACATCTCTGACATGTTAGTGGCCATATGAACCATCTCGGACTCTTGAGGACCTCAGAGACCGGCCTCCTGCTGGTGCCCAGAGTCAGGACTAAACATGAGGAATCTGCGTTTCAGTTTTATCGCAGCTAAAATCTGGAACAGTCTTCCTGAAGATGTGAACAGGCCGCTACTCTGGCAATGTTCAAATCTAAACTAAAAGCTGTTTTGTTTGGCTGTGCATATGACTGAAATGCTTTTCTTTGCACTCTTCTCTTTTATGTCTTGAACTATTTGAGGATAGCCTGAAATGGCTCTTTTAAATTAAGATTTTGTGATTTCTGCCATGTCTTGTGATTGAATGCATTTTTTCCTGTTGTGTGAAGCACTTTGAATTGCCTTTTGTACGAATTGTGCTCTACAAATAAACTTGCCTTGCCTTGCCTTGCTTTGCCTGCATGTTCCACAATATGGGATTAAACTTTCTTGCATTGAATCAACTAAAAGTGTTTTATAGCTGAAAGAAAACCTTGAAAAACATGCATTCTTCAGTCAAACAAACAAACCAAACAAACAAACAAACAAACAAACAATTTATAAAGCACTTTTCATACAAAGCATGTCTCCATTTTACAAGTCACTGGGTAAAAAAAAAGGCAATAACGCACCAATACAAATGCACAAAACCCAAACTAAAATAAAAACATAATCCCTGACATAGCACAAAGTCTGTAATTGATATTTGGCGATATTAAAAACAGTGAATTGTTTAGATTGTTTCAGACCAGGTGTGCAAAACTTTAAGAGTGATGCGTTTTAGTATCGGATCGTTCTGTTGTCTGGTACAGCTCGGCAGTAGATTTATGTGCTGGGTTTGCGGCGGGTACACTCTGTGGGCATAGGGGAAGTACACAACAGGAATAATGGACTGGAGATGTTCTTCTGCATCACGTCTTGACTGATGGCTCTTAGTCTCTACAGAGTTGTTGTTGGTGATTTTTAAGGACATATTTAAAAGTATAGATATAGGCTATGAAAGTTCCTGTATTGACTCTATAAACTGGTATATGAAGAGGCATCATGGGTACTTAAAGCCTTTAACTAAACAAAAATCGGCAGACCAACAGTTTGGGACAGAAGGCAGGTGCAGTGCCGCAGGCTTTATTTGACATAGTTGCAAATTGTGCCAGTAAACACACTTTTGTAATGTGTTTTGTGAAAATGTTGTGCTAGTCATTATTTTTGCAGACAATAAATGGATCTTTATCTTTTCATCCTATAATTTAATATATCTATTTTATCACTTAAAACCTGAATGCTCCCATTGCTTGTCTGCTAATCTGATCTAACACAGTAGCCCAATTTTCCAGAGCAAGCTCAAAAATGTGGTTACGTGCTACAAGCTTGCCTCAATTTTATGCCAGATAAATATAAAAATATATGTAGTGTGCATTTATTTTATTTTTTTTCTTAATCAAGTAATAATTTTCCTAATTTTTGTGGTATTGGTATGATTTTTCCTTTACAATGACCCAGAGAACAACATATATGGTACACTATCTAATTCTTGGAAGATTTAACTCATGAATAATGACAAGTTTAACCCCTTGAACATGACACAGACCAATCACCAGCTATCATCGGCCCATTGAGTCCATCTCACTTTTATCTGTTGAGCTGTTACTTTGAGATATTATCATTCCCATCTCTGCCTCCTCCATTGACCTGTGCATATCATGTGTTTACATAAGTCAGACCCGGGCCCCCGCCTGTCACTGTGTCCCCTCCTGATCACAGCCTTATTTACAGTCAGGCCCCAGAGTTTCTGATTGATGGTCACAATCTCATTAACACTGCAGTAAACCACCAAAGCCTCCTCCCTTTCACAAGTGTGGTCTGCAGGCTCTGCCCTCCTACACAGGACAGACATTAAGTAAAGATTCTTTCAAGGGTTTGGTAGAGTTGGGATCTAGTTACATACATTTAAATACATACTTTCTCCTTTTGCAATTTGAAAATCAGGTAGTCCCAGTTATAACAGAGGGTTTCATGTATTTCTGCTTAAAAATCTATTGGGCTAACCATGCTTCTCAAAATGATCAAACCTACCTTTGCCACAGTGCATAACAGACTTAAAAAAGCAGAGGGAAAAATGTAAAAAGGCAAGTGGGGCATAAAAATCTGGGCTTGTCCAGTACACCTCGCTGACGTGAATGATTTATTGGAGTAGCTGGACACTTAATAATTACTTAACACACACACACATAGATCACCCGTACAGTATTTCTGTCAGGCTACGGCGCAAGAATGGAAATGATATGTGATTGATGCCAGGAAGCAGAGGCCTGGCCCAAAGGGGGAGCAGTGCAAGGTCTTACTTATAAAAACATCAATCAGTGAGCAGGCTCTGTGAAGCAGCAAACACCGACACCACGGCCTTTCAGGCCAGAGATGCACATACACAACTATAGGCTTTCCTGGTTTCAACTTAATGAAGACGCTGATGCCTTGTGCGTGGCTGCTACAGGAGATACATGTCCTAGAGCTGTCAGCTTTACAAACCCGAGGTCGCTGTAAACAAACGCAACACGAAGTCGGCCATCTTGGAGCCACTGATTTTACAAGTGGAAAGAGATGCACAACAATAATACATTATAGGTGTTGCATGATTTCTGAAATACAAACTATCTATCTTGAACTAAAGGAAAAGAAAAATTGACATTACAACAAAGGGCATATCCAGACAAATGAGAGCGGCGCATCAGGAAAAAGAGCTTAAATTATTACCTAGTTCGGCGGAATAGAACCTGTTTTTATAATGGCTTTACATCAATTAAGTGGCAGTTTGTGAAGAAAAATTTTAAAATAAAAGAAAATCGCAGGAAGTAGAGTTGAGCAGAATCCTTCGGTCGATGTCATTAGTAAGAGACGAGTCGGTGTAATCCCTCATTTGTCCAGGAGTGTACCATTGTAGAAAAAGATTCAGTTGTAGTCAGTACTACAGTCAGTACTCTGATTTGGGTATATTTCAGAACAATGTAAATATAGTTGTGACACATGGTAATGTTAGATTTTATTGCTCAATCACTGCTGGCCTTGATTGCCTTGGTCAAAGATGCAGAGACAATTTCATGCAAATGACTCTATTTCTGACCGTTTAAACATCAATTTAACAAAATATAGCTGTTGCCAGGCATTATTATTTAACAAATCATAACTTTTGTACAATTTATATAGATTTTGTCAGCATGGGTACAGTTGTTTATGCCCGCTGCTTCATGAGTTTACACGGGGCATAGCTAAGGGCTGCACCACTAACTGTTTTTTGGAGCAGCCGCTCAGCGCGAGCGAAAGTGGAAGAGGAGGAGACAGGTAGTGCCAGAATTTAATCTTATCTGTTAATGTTGTTTTTATTCTTCACAAAGCTGTTTGTTGTCGACGTGACCAAACAACGTTCTCAAAGTCTCATGAGTCTCATACCATGGAGCTCATCTCACTAATAAGTGATTTACCACTTAAAAGAACTTAAAAAAATGCAATACAAACATTTCCTTTCTTTTTGCTGATAATCTTGATTAATTGTAAAATCGCAATATTTTTCCATAATAATAATTAATAATAATTATGACACTAAAATGTTATATAGTGACTACTTATAAACTTAGGGGGGAAAAAAACATTTTAGTAAAGTCTTAAATATGATCATGCTCATTAGGTTTTTGTGAAATGTGTGTCATATGCAATTTAAATATAACTTAGCTTGAGGTGAAAACTTGAGTTAACTTTGACCTAATAGTTTTGTGCATATTTGTAAATGAATAAATAAAAGACTGATGCTAATTTAAACTGAAAATGTTGGTCAGATCAGTAGGTGAACAGTGGTGGTCTGTCGTTAGCTTGTTGGCACTCCCCTGGGTGGTGAAACCTTTGTGATTGGTGCTACAGCTGTTTACCAGAACGTGTTCCCCTCATTATTTTTTACCTTTAGAAAGGTCATTTGTCAAGCCCTTTTTAATTGGGTTATTTTTCATGGAACAAACACAGTGCCCGGGAGAGTTTTTTCATTGAAGATGTTGATAAGCACCTGATTCTTGTGCAACACCGGCCGGCGCTTATAGAGAAATGTTTATAAATATATGGACGTAGATTAATCTGACATTCATCTTCACTACATCAGGGTCATTGCAGCACAACCACAAGGTGCACACACGTTTGGCATAATAATTCTGTTCATTTGCTGCTGTGATTTTAATTCTTTCGTTTTCTTTTGTCTTTTGTGGACATTTCATTGGAGACTTTCTTGAAGGCGGAGTGAAAACACTTGAGTTTTTTTCCACTGCTGATTTGCATAGCATTATAGTGCAGGTGCTGCGGCTAGGGAAGGGTCTGGAACCACGCTAATGAATAACCTTGTTTTAATTAACTTCAAGTTAAAATGGCGTGAAATTGAAAATGATTATTGCCAAAGTAAACATGCCTAATTAGGATATAAGGGGTGTAAGTAAATTATTTGATAACTATTGTTTATTCCGAGCTGTGCCTCACCTGCTTTAAGGCAATAATTATTCTCAACAGTATTTTATAAATGTGCAAATATTGCTATATAATTAATGGAAATGTGATTGTAATGTTTTTGTTACGAACAGCAGAAAACACTTGAAATTTGATACGATACAAAACATTGGAATTGGAAACAGGAAGTTGCAGTGCTTCTATTGAATCACCTTTCCAGCGAGACATACATATCAGTCTAACATAGTTCTTGAGATGGCTTTTTCCTTTCATATATGTTTCTATTATGTGTTATAAGGTATAAAATGTAAAATATCTATGCAAAGTATTTAAAGCCAGAATAAAGCCCAATATATCTGCTTTAAGAGTGTTTGCTGGTTAAGTGGCAGTACCTGTGGTGAAGAGCGTTCTTATTTCTCCATCAGTGCAGCTGTGCAGAACAGATTGAGACGCTGGCACTTACAGGAAGGGTCCCGTCTCCCTGTGATGAATGGGCCTGTCAGATTAGGGACAATTTGATCATGTCTGTTGACTCCGAGTTTAATTTCATCGCATCATGAGCGCCCATGCATACAGACGCATATGCTCACGCGTCACACTCTGGACCACCAGATTAAAATTCAGATTGGAACCAAAAGTTTTGTTGTGGTTTGGACTGTGCTTGAACCAGTTTTTTAATACATTTTTTAATCATAAAGCAACAGAATATAATTTTACTCAAGGTGTGTTTCATAGGTTTCACTAGGTCGGGCTGCTCATTTCAATGGGTAGGGCTGCTCATTTCAATAGGTAGGGCTGCTCATTTATTGAAAATATAATCACGAGTATTTTGGTGGAAATAAATAAATAAATGAATAATAAATAAATGAATAAATATATATATATTTATTTATTTCCACTGCCTTTCTGCTAAGCTATATGTCTAAATGAGTATTTAAAGTCTAGGGTTAGGGTCTATTATGACTTAGGTTGGTAGGATTGCACCTGTGGTCAATGAAAAAAAAAAAAAAAGTTTAAAATTACAGGAAGTGCTGAGTTCTGAATCCCTATACCCATGTCAACAAAAGGCAACATGCCATTTAAAACACAAGACAATTGACACTTAACTGATAAATGATAATTCAACAAAATAAAGTTGTTATATAATATTATTGTTTGTCAAATAACTATTGTGATATTTATATGGATTGTGGCTCTTGTTTTCAGTATGGTTGCTAGCTAACCCTTGTGGTATTACCAGGGGCTTTTCTAGGATGTGATGAGATCTGAGGCTCAGCTCGATAAACGTAGCCTTAATAGCACAGGGGGAGGACAGTGGCCATGGCCATGTCATCGGGCTGGACCATGAAAGCACCAGCTACAAAATTGCGCAAAATCTATTTGACCAAAACAATATACATTATAGCACTTGCTATAAACTCCACCACATCAGCTGCAAGCTTTGCTTTGTAATTATGTATGTAATGCATGACTGTATTGTCCCTGCTAAATAACGAATAAATCATGGGTTACCTGCAGGTGTCATTTCATTGTGTGGTAGGTTATGAAATCAGACCGCCATATCGCATATCCGTGCTCCATGTGTATCTTTGCATTTAGACATTCCTCATTAGACTAATTTCTCAGTGAATATGAATCATATTGTACTAAAACACACAGCATTTTGACGCATAACATACAGACTGTGCCCTCTGTCCTTGATTTCTCTGTGTGAGCTGATTTGTCTGTGTCTTTCTTTGTCTTCACGTCTGGCTCTGCTCCTGCGCTTGTACTTAGCGAGTAAGCAAGAGAGAGAGAGCGTCCTGCTAGAGCGCCCCCAGAGGCCCTTAGCCTGTAAAACTCTGTAAATTAGCCGCATTGTTGTATAGGCTGCAGGGTTCAAAGTTTTGGAAAAAAGTAGCTTATCGTCCAAATTGTATGGTATCTACGCAACTATATACGCTTTGCAAACATATTATTTGTAAAAGGGGGCATGGAGCATTTAGGGTCCTTAAACCGTGTAGCAGACGTTTATTTATTGCCATTTAAATCTTGTGCTTCAGCCAACAACCGTTTGGCTAATTAACCAATTCAAAGTCAATTTAAGGTAAGTGAATCAATGAAAAAATCTGATTGTTCTGGCTGCCTGCCTACACTCTCCCAATGCCCCCAAAGCACTCAACAGCTTTTCACTACCAGTGTCGGTCAGAATAACCAAAAGAATCAAAATATTACACAAAACTATCTCATAGATGTGGTCTTACAGTCCAGGGGCTGCATGTCAAGAGCTGGAGATCACTGTTTGGATAAGCGGATGTTTATGGCGCCTAATGAAATTAAAAGCTCATTAGCTCTAACTACTTTTGTAATGTAGCTTGAGTCAATTTGTGAGTGAGCATTAAAGGTGATACACAAACTAACACACTTGCTGGTGGAGTTCATTGTAAGAAATTAACACTTAAATAACCAATGAATTACACAACCCTGCAAACACATTTTTATGTTTTGTGGGCATTTTTCATTCAAATCACTGTTGCTGATTCACTATTGGTTACTTTGGATCGATTACATCAGGGCTAATTCCAGCTTGCCTGGACAGCCAAGAAGACCCCACTCGGGGAGAGGGCTTTTGGGAGTTGTGCTACTCTTGTTAGCCATGCTAGCCTCGTTAGCTTGTGAGACGGTTTGAGGCTATGGGCCGTCAGCTTTCTTTGTTTTGCACCTGGAGCATGACCTTTTCTTGCTTTTTCTGTGTTTACTCATCTTTTGCCTGGTTAAATATATGAGACAAACAAGCAATGGAGTTCACGGGATAATTCCTGTGAACTCTATTCTATATAACAAAAAAACAAACAAAAAACATGAGCTGTGACAAACAAAAAGCCAAATGCATCAATTTAGTTGGTTATTATCCATAATTAGTCATAGAAGGTACTTATTCGACACGCTACAGCTCAAGCCTTGTACTCCAATAAATAGACATTTTTCCCCTCTAGGGTAAAGAAAGTGTACACACAATAAGTATTGAGCCCCCAATAATATTGTTCCATCTTTAATTTATTGTTATTTATTTATACTATACTATAAGTTACTATAAGTTGATCATGATCTCTCTGGGTGGAGTCTGCATGTCCTCCCTGTGTTACCGTGGGTTCTCTCCGGGTTCTCCGGCTTCCTCCCACCGTTCTAAGACATGCATGTGTTAGGCAAAATTGGCCACTCTAAATTGGCCCAAGTGAATGAACGTGAGAGTGAATGGTTGTCTGTGTGTCTATGTCTCTGTGTTAACCCTGTGACGAGCTGGCCACTGTCCAGGGTGTACCCCGCCTAAGGCCCAAAGGCACTGGGATAGGCTCCAGTCACCCGCGACCCCTAAAGGGAACAAGCGGTAGAAAAGGAATGAAGTATGAATGAATATAAGTTGATATAGTCATTATTGTGACAGGGCTATAGGTGATTAACTCTCCAACAGAAAACTTACTAAGTGCACCTTAAACTTACATAGGGCATCTTTCATTTTAAAAGAAGTAAACAAGTAATTATCAAATTATGAGGCAATACAAAGTTCATACAATGGTGTTAGCATCTTGAGGCAATTAAGCTGTGAACTGTGGCCTTACTTTGAGGTGAGATGAGTCCGGGAGACTGAAGCTTGAGCTTCTGTTTGATAATCAGTGAATGTTTTCAGAGCTTAACTTATGAAGGGCAAATATACTGCAACTTAAGCAGAGAACAAATAAGTGGAAGAGACAAGAGTTATTCATATGTGCCGTGAATCCTGACACTTTTAATGTTTATTTTCAGTGTCACAGAGGCACACTTTAAATTTAGACACTTATCACCGAAATGCGCCGCAAAGTGAGCTTCAAGGTAAAAGTCAAGCTCAATGTGTGAAAGTGTTTATTTAATGGCTTTCTGCAAAGCGGAGACGCCAAAGTAGTCCTATAAATATATACCAAAACAATGCACTGGTTTGTTTGCAGTTATTCAACCCTTATGGTGAAAACAAAACGTGTGAAAGAGGATTTTAAACACGATAATTAATAGCCAGTGTGAGTAAATGTTTTCTCTCTGCAAATAAACGGATTAAATCGTTTTTTGGCTAATTAATGTCGGGAATCTTAGTCAGTGAAGTGCCATCCATTTTGATTGTGGCTTGTGTCAAATTACGTTTTATGCCTGTGATGCAAATCCCACTTTGTCTTTTGTTCTCTCGTTCTTCAGCACAAGATCATCTATAGTTAAATGTTTTGTTTGATAACTAAGTGAAAAAATTTGAATTTGCCTTGACAAGCCCATTGTCTTTTGCTGGTTGGAGTTTCAGAACAAACAATCTGTTGTAAGAATTCTTTACTATTGTGTGATAGGACCCAATATACCATCAGGGGTCAGTAACAGGAAGTTGTAAGTTATTTTAAGTTAACTAGAAAATTAGTTATTACTTGCCACTATGTCAGAGAAATACACACAATAAAACAATATGCAGAGAGAAAAACCATAAAAGCAAAACGCGCCCAATAATAGGTCAAATTGTATGGCCAATCGGTAAATTAATCTAAAGTAGTCAGATCAGTGGAGAGGCAAGTTCACTCATAGTAGGAATGCTTGTATTTCAATGCACTTTTAGAAATAAATACACCGTAATTGAATAAAAGCAATAAAAATATGTTTAATGCGATACTGTGGAACTTTTACAGGCAAAGTAAAGACATCTCCATTTAGACAAGCATTGTGCCTCCTACCAGAATAGTTACATGGTGCACCCTTAGACCACGTAGAATTTGTTTGTGTTCCTTGTAGTGTTGTTTATTGCAGTGCAAGTTTATCCGAAGCAGTCAGCGGTTGATGAATGAAAGAACTGCAATGTAATGAGGACCTAAAATGAGTGTGGAGTCTCTCGTCTGAGCTCCTGTAGGATCTGAGTCATTAAATGGCAGATGGCTATTAAATTGTGAGCATTAACTTTGTGAACTATCGCTGCTCTGTGTACAGCTGCTGCATCACTGAACTCAATGATCATACCAGTCTGAAAACGTCTGAATTAAGAGGTTTATGACCCCAATCAACTCGGCACAATGGAGGGTTTAGTCAAAGATGAGGTTTCTGTCATGTCTTTGCTGAGTTGTATTTGAAGATTACTTTTTCTTCAGTGCCAATTTCATATGCATCAAGATACATAACTTGTACTTCAGAATATCTTCTTACTAACTTAAATAAACATACATTCGGTGCGTTCGTACAAAATGGGGTCCAAAAGTAACATGCGTGATTTTCCACGTTAAGTTTGGGATTTGTAAAAAAGACAGCTTGACGTAGGATTCTGCGGTTGTGTACGCAAACTCCGCACCGTGTGTGTGGAGTGTTCAGAGACGAGGCAGAAGGTGACCTGCGCTCAGAAAGGAGAGAAGGAGCCAGTTTGAGGAAGTTTGTGTTTTGTGAAGAATGCAATTTCATCAATAAATCTGAGTTTTCATTAAAGATCATGCGCCTGTGTCTCTGCTGCAGTGACTCTCTGCCCCTTCCTCTGTGTCTCTGTGTGTCAATCAAACCCACTCATTATCAGCTCATGTTTAGGTAAATCTCATTCATGATTCACTTTGCATTGTCCTTACAGGGTGAAATGAAGGAGTGGAGGAGGCGCTACGTGAGGCGAGATCATGTGTGTAGATTTCTGCTCCAGGTGTGATCCGTGAGAAGGAAATGACTTGCTGGAGTGTGTGCGGACGGTTTTATAAAGCTGGATATTTTTCTACGTAGGTCAAGTTTGGATTTTGTCCCCACATACTCTTTTAGTCAGGGTTTCACATCCATTTTTATAAATGAGAGCCCAGATCTGGGGTCTTACCTCACAGTAAGAATGACTGTGAGGGAACGTGTCTCTTTCCAAGATTTATTGGCACGGATTAATGTAGCTACCAGGTCTTGTCATGCTCAGCTTTCAGTAACATTTGAAAGTCTAACATTTCTGACTTTAGTTTTGGAGGTCAAAATTAAACTCACAAAAGATGATAGCTCAATTCAAAATTAGTTACCCAACAGTGTTATGGAAACGTAATTTGCTACCCTGTGAGTCAAGTGCAACAGTGGGATGCTTGAAATTTTACACTTGAAAGAAAATTGACTTGGACCCTACTTGAATATATTTTGTCACCTTTTCCCATTTCATTTTATGTTGGTCCTGAGAATAAAAAATAAAAAAAAGTTGATGAAAAAAGGAATATTTTAGATTTGAAGGTGACCCATTTAAACATACACATGTTTATATATATTTAAATGGAAAATGTGACGTACTATATTTATAGGGTCAACATTTAATTTTCTTAAGAGCATTTTTTTTTTTCAATGTCAAGCATGTTCTTCTTGGCTTTGACATTTTGAATAACACTCTTAAGCAGTTTATGTAAATCATCTGACGGTGTGTTTTAATCAATGCTTACAGAAACACAGTGAGGCAACAGATCGATTATTGTTAAAGAACAGCAGCCAGCTCTTGTACCCAAAAGTCAATGCTCTCACACTACACAGCTCCTCCCTGCCAAGTATTTGTACAAGACACAATTACAGTAGAAAGGCAGCGTATGTGTTGACAATTATAGTGCTAGGCTTGTCTGATGCACTGTGATGTGATCTGAGAACAGCTGCCAGGCATCAATATTGTTGTGTAACAATAATGTGTTTAGATCATCCAGACCTTTGTCTCTGTCAGCAGGCGTAATGTCAGGCCATTCTTTACACTGTGACATCAGCATTCACACGCCTGTTATTATCATAGACTCAAACTGCCCTTGCTAAATATCATATACAGTTAATCCACTGGAACGCTCTCGTATCCTGAAATTAGTCTTAAAATGACGTTTGTGAAAAATGTATGTAAAGTAAATCAAATTGTGAGAATATGTTAATCTAACTAAAGATGGGGATTTTTTTGTGAATTTTTGCCCCTTACTGTTTCAAATATTGTTTCTGTCAAAAGTAGACAGCCGCTTATTTGTCTGCATCTAATTTGAACAGATTTAACTTTAACTAGGAAGAAAGAGTCTGATATGTTGCTATTTTACGTTTTAAGAGGAGTGTGGCATAAGGTTTTGGCCATGGGCACCAGTACAAGATTTGGTATTGGGCCCTATTCGGAGCATGCACAGAAATGCACAAACAAGCACTGGAGATTTAGGACCACTATAGTAAGATACAGTCAGTACCCCTCTAAAATCACAGACAGGGAAATACAATATGTAAAGACTGGCCCTGCATTAGCAGCATGCGCTATCCGCTAATCACAGTACGAGCATTTTACTCACCACGATGTTGTCCTCTGTTGAAGCCAAACCATCTGCAATAAGACTATTGGTAACAGAACGATCTGTCCCGCTGGGTCTGTGTCCTGTGCTTTCCTTCACATCCTAAACTCCAGAACTCTGTTGTGAACTCTGTTCAGTCCAGACACATTCGTTTATTTTACTTCTGTACTGCTGTTAAACTACAGCTTTACTTCCCCAAAGTATAAAGTAAATGGTCTTCATTTCTTCTTTCATGTTAACCTTGTCCGAAGTTAAGGTAAACTTCCATGTTTTAAGTTATGTGAGTGCTGCGCTGTTACTAGGCTTTGGTCATATGATATGCATGGTTTTATTGGACAGAGTGGAAAAGGACAACTTCCAAAAAGATTGTATGGGGAGGTGCATTGTGGGCCCCAGTTCAGTCGCATTGACTGAACTGCCTGATGCTCAGCCATTGGGTCCAAGCCAGGAATATGTTTAAACTTCCTACATGGTTCCTAAATAATATAGGTACCAGCTTTAATATGTTTTGTCTGCTTGAATAAAGTATAAAATCTACCCCCTTACATGAATAAATATCTAAGATCTAAAATCATAATTTTGAGTCAAAATTAAACGTAAACAATTTATCAACGCAAACTATATGTTGCATTGGGTTGCAAGGATGGACCACCGCCAGAGCTGCCGCTCCCATCGCGCACATAACGCGCAGTGCGTAGGGCATCAAGTGCTCCGAGGGGCACCACCAGCTTGAATGACCAGGCAGTTTGGACTGAAACATGCTCTATTTGTGCAACAGCTTGGCAATCAGTAGGCATAGTCTGTCTTTTGATCTTTATCAATACAATCTAGGACTCAAGTGTCGCCTCACTCTCTCCATAGCGAGTTTGAGATGCGCAGGGGCAGCTACAAGCCACAGGTTAAACAGAAGCAGACTGATCAAGGGGACAGCTGGAACCAGTTTTGATCCCGCAGAAGTTTTCTAGGAACCCCAAGGAGCAAAACGGTCTTTAGATGATGAAAATTGGCCCCATATATTCAATTAGAAACAGGAAAAAGACTGAATGAAACAAGACATGTGATGCCTCAGCATGGCACGGCGATGTTTGCGGTGTTTGAGCTGACACCGCAAAGCCAAAGTGGTTCAACTTCTTACAAATGTCTAATCATGTTTTCATAAATGCATCTGAAAGCCTGAATAGTTTGCAGCCTGTAGTGTTTTCTAGATGCTCGATCTGTTCTGCACAAGAGCAGGAGAAGGGCTTTGGGTGACACTGGAGCATGGGCGGAGCAAGGATATTTAGGGACTCCTCATAATAAACTGAGTAATGATTTGCTCATAATATTGCATCTAAAATGCATCAGAATACAAAAAAAAATAATTTGGTTTGTTGAAAACTTCTTGGTTGTGGGCCCCCAGATCCCAGTTAGGATTGTGATTTATGCAATATTTACAAAATAAAATTAATAAAAAAATACAACCCTTTCGTACCTTTTTACACATTCAAAGTGGGGTGGGCACTGAGCATTTCTGCTTTGGGCACCCAAATGGCAAGCGGACCACTGCAATACACTTCTCCGTCTAAAACAGCTGCTCTAAAACTTTGTTAGTGACACAAAAGTCATGTGACTAACAATGTGCCAAAGGGTTTGTGAGAGCTAATCAGGCACCCCGGCTTTAACCTTTTAGGAAAAAGGAAATCCTATAAAATCATTTGGACAGTAACAATAACTAACTGTGTAGTCATGTTTTTGGCTTGAAGGATGCCTTGGTTAAGTATAAAATGTCCAGGCTCAATCTCGCTCTTTATATCCTGAGGGTGCGATGAAAACTTTGTGGTAATGATTCAACAAACTTATTCTCTCTTTTTTTTTGTCCATCGTTTTGGTCCCACAAGCACATTCATTTCAACACCGGGTATTTAACATATTAGCAATGTTTGCATATAGAGCCTGAATATTTATCAGATGGAATCAGTGGTTTTGTCAGACTTGTTCCCTACAGGAGGTGAGCGTACAGTAATTGGACCGTTTTTTGTGTTTGGAGGAAGTGCTGGTGCTGCAGAGATGTCATGTAATAATTGATGTTTCCTGAATAACTTCCTAATGTTTGAGAAAGAGGAGCAGAGCGATGGAGCCTGTCTGATTCGGCTCATGTTTAAAGAGGCTCGTCTCTGCTGCAGGGGCCTCAGCTGGAAACAATAACAGTAAAGGACAAAACCCAATCAGATCAAGGCTTATCTCATTGGAGCTCATAAACTCTGGTGTGATGTGGCCAACTTTACCCTTTTAAATGTGTTTTAGAGGTAACCACACTATATCAATCCTCAAGAAGAATTCAGAGATTAGTACGACTTGCAATTAATTGTATTTATTATTTGATATTTTTAAGGGACATTTAAGAAAATGTGGAATATATGACCTTTGCATTATTCCACCGCTTGCAGAAGCCAGTCGGTTGTTGGTGTTTCAAAATCAATATCCTCGTCAGAATAAAGCTGATGGATTTGCTTTCTGTGCATATGTTAAACTTTTGATACACAGACAAGTGCTTTTTAAAGTCTCCATTTTTAATTATATAACCGAATAGTATAGTCTTTCTCCGATTTTCTAATAGTTGTCAAAAGGTTGAATCTAACAAGATATTGTTGTGGAGCGTATACCTCCTACTATACTAGGGCTGCAGCTATCGATTATTTTAGTAATCAAGTAATCTAGCGATATTTTTCTTTGTTTAATTGAATAATCGATCTTTTTTTTTACACTTCATAAACCATTTTAAAAAGCATTGAATATTCTTTTTAATAAATGTTATAGTTCATAGTAATAAACAAATTTGTTTTTCCTGCTTTCAAATAACCCATTTGATTCTTAATGTTATGTAAGTATGTCCCTAAAACAGAAACATTTCACTTCACCAGTCAGTTAGAATATTATATTAAGAACTAATTAACCGGACTGTGTTCGTAAACAGTAACAGTAGCTATGAATTCATTTGCATTTTATTTCACATCCCTTAAAATAAGAAACTTGGTCTTTTGAGCTGTAACTCTGCAGTCATTTTGCAGCTTTAGCGCCGTGTAAAACGAAAGTGCCACAAATCGTTCTGTGCACCACAGATTCACACATTTGTATTTAAATATGTAAATGAAACGAATCATCGAGGCAATAAAATTATAATCTATGCGTTTTTGTAACCGAATTACTTGATTTCCTAGAATCGTTTCAGCCGTGAAGTATACACTGAAACAAATGTATTTATTGAAAAAAGTATTAGCAATAAAAATGGCTACAGGCGTACTTTTTAGTCTTGTCAGGAACGGGGACCCATTTCTATATTTTCAGCTTGGTCAGAACCAACTTTTCTGGAGATATATACACATTTTTGTGTTGATGGGGGAAACCAGAAAGCCCGAAGGAAGCCCAGGTGATAAGGTTACCCACTCTACCTTCTCTAATCAGAAGACACTTCTATATATAAATTAACTCCAAGCTGCCTTTCTTTTCTGAGCCTCTGGAGGTTGCAAAAACTACGCCTTAAAGCTAAGTCAAGCTCTCCTGAAATCAGCAGTGCATTTACTGTACAACAAATGTGACTGTAATAATTCTGAATAAGGAGTGACAACATGATGAACTGCTCTTATCCAGTCATTACTCTTCCATCACACTGTCACTCACAGAAATTGCGGCAGGATTATCTATGATTGCATTTGAAATGCAAAGCAAGGAAGCATTTAAAGAGGAAGGTTGTGGAGTACAAACCTGGTCTCCCAGGTCCCATACAGGTGCTAAAGGATGGCGCTCCACAGGGCTGCGCACACTCCCACATGGCATGTCATTTCAATGTCGGCAATGGCAATATGCATATCACAAGAAATTAGTGTTGTCATGATACTAAACAGTAAGAATAAGGCTTGATTCTTGATGCGAATTTTGATATCATAATAAAAACAAAAACAAAAAAATACATACTTATATACTTCCATGGTCTAGTTCTGGTACAGATTAAGATCAAGTTACATTACACCCTGGATAAGTATTTGTTCTAATTTATACCCTGGTTGGGTTTTGAATGAGTTTTGATTAGTAACTGTTTTGACCTGTAAACCTCAAGTCTTTTTTCTCTACTTAAAAGAAAAAAATAATATTTTTTTATTCTTTCGTCTTATTAACAAACCCTGCTGTCACGGGAGCTAAATACCACCAGTTATACATTTGACAGTTCTGCGTCCTCCATTAAGATGTATCCACAAATTGCTCTAATTACTTCTGCATATTAGACGCCTCACGCAGGGGGTCAGAGATTCGTATGTGATCAATTACAAGCTGAGTAGATTTCTGCCTCCGCTGCACCTCATCTCTGCGTGTTTTTATGAGCCTGGTGTTATTTATCAGACGACTGCTACCTGCGACGTCGGGATCCAAGCAGAACAGCAGGTGATGCAGTTGACACTCTGGAAACTCGGTTGAATCATGCAATGGAGCAGCTGCCCTTCAGCAATTACGGTTATGAAGCCATAAATCAAGCCTAATAGGAGAGCGAGAGGAGCGGGGCTTTAAGACATGTGCTCCCTCACTGCAGGCTGAGCTTGTACTGCCAGCTCATTTCAGCAAATCCTCTAACCGACAGCTCCAAAGTGCATTTTCATTTGACCTGGCCCAATGTGCAGCTCTAATCTAATTTAATATTGTCATTAACATATATTCAAGAATCAGTTGTACAATCGGAAGCATTTCACAGTGCATTTTTTTGTCATGCACGGATCATCAATAGATCAGGCCAGATACCAACTTCAGCACTGGATATTTTCATTACATTCATCTTAATAAGAATATTCATAGTGCAATGTTAAATACAGTAATGGTTAATTTTCTCCCTGTTAGTCCAGTAAGAAGTTGCATAGCAGTTACAAAGCTAATGCATACAACAGAAGACTGACAAGCAGTCATTTATGTTGGATCGAAACTATGTCCTTATTGTGACCTTTCAAGAACTCAAATGGTACACGATAACTTTTCCTGTAGATCATGGGTGCCCATTACATCAATCCCGGTCTACCAGTCGATCTCAGAGGTAGAGGTCAGTGCGAGTAGTTTTATTTATTGGGCGTTTCCTTGTGAGTTTAGACGCAGCAGCAGGACACCCCAGTCGAGTCCCATTGCCGGGAAACACGCACTTGCTGAAGGGAGGAGAGCGAGGAGCGGGAGCTGGGAGGAAGGACAGGTAAGGCCGTAACGCAATTCTTCCAGCTCACTCAAGGCAGTTTGTTGTGGAAGTGAGCCAAAGGAAAGCGGACTTTCTCAAAGGAGATCTCAAAGGATCTCTCCATTGATGGTCTCAAAGAGCGTTACCATGGTTATTACCACCAATAACTGATCTAAAAGTTAGAAGAGCTACAAGTGAGGTTATAATCTAAATTAAACTAAACAACTCAACTTTATTTAGTTGTGGCCACTATGTTTTATTTTCAAAAATAATCAGCTGTATTAAATGCTAATCAACACATTTTCCAACTTTTGTGTTGCATCTTTTTAGGCTCACATAGGATATTAAAGTAGACCTATTATTTTTCTACAGTCTAATTACAATCAATGAAATAAAATAAAAATATGAGTACATTATAATATAGGCCTAAATCTATCTTTGAGCTTTACTGAATCTAAACGTAGCTCACAAGCTGAATAATTGTGTCACCCTGATGTAGATGTAATGATGTGTAATGTTCCACAATAAGGCGTTAAACATATCGATCTTGCATCTATTCAATTATAGATGTTTTAGTGCTTGAAAACATCTTGTTGTGAAAAGGCGCACGTCTCCGCAGATCAGACTTGTAGTCAGCTGCTTGTTTTCAATGGAGAGATTTGTTTAATGCCATACTATGCAGCAACATCTCCATGGAGAAAAGCTAATTTCACTCACACACACACACACACACACACACACACATATATATATATGGTCATAATATTTAGTACATCTCAGGGCCATGTTCATCATCAGTTCGTTGCGCATTGTAGAAAGACTACTCCTTTATGAAGAACCATTGAATAATTGTCTGCGAGTATAGGGTTTCCAAGGTAAGTGAAGCAGGCGACTCCATTTGCCTGCCATCTCTTTTTCCTTTAAACTCATTCCATGGTTGAAGTACCAGAGTAAAAACCTCAAACACACTCATCATGATCTGCAAGTTTATTTCCTGTGCACTTGTGGAAAATGTAGTGGAAAACTGGTGACACTAACACACTATTAGAACTAAGCCATTCACAAAAACTATAATACAGAATTTCCTACATTTCACCTTCCCTGAACAGTTTAGTTGTTCATCCTGCTTTCCTCTAGCTTCCTGTACGCTGTGCGTGTCTCTGCTGTGGTCGTCTCTGAGAGGAGGTTCAGAGGTAAACACAGGTTAATGCTCTCAGACAGGCCGAGGAGAAACGCAGCTCTGTGACAACTCTCCTGTTCACTCACCAATGCCTTCACCACCTGCGGCCAAATCCTCCTGTCGCTCCAGAACAACTATTTGCCTAAATGTGGACAGACAGTGGTGGTCCCAGAGTGCAGTCAAATACAGGGTGAAAGTCAGACCTTTTGACTGGCCAAGTCGCCATGTTTTTATTTCGGTGCCAAAACAAAAATTGGGGCAGAGAATTCTTTGAAAATGATATTATTCCTGCAAAGATTGGTACATTTTTGTCCTTTCAGCTTGCTCCCCTTGTGTTTGCCAGAATAAACCAGTCTCATAGTGGTTTGACATGAGTTCATTTTGATGATGTTACTAAATTTGGCACCAAGAGTCAGGTGTTGTGAATTAATTCTCATGATATTTGTGGGTTCACAAACTCACAATAACCTATCTTGAACAGCTCACTCAGCTTGCTTATGAGCTCTGTATGTAAAATATAATGAGATATGACCGATTTGACCAATCACAAGACAGCATTGTACTGCAGCACAACAGCGATCCCAGGTTGATTTTGTATAGCACTCAATTATACATTTTTCTGCCAGGTAAGAAGTGTCTTGCTTAGAAAGAGTTGTCAGAAGTATCAATACCCATACTTACTAAATCTAGTATTAAAACTAGTTTGAAAAAACTAGAACTAGTATAGGACCACATAGTCATTTTAAGGAACTACTAGGTTTAAATACAAAAAACAACAATTGCTATCATTATCGTGGTATGAAAATACTGTACCTTTCCCTTACTATTGAGTTTGAAATGTTCGTATTGTTACAACACTAATGACACCCAGCAACTGACCCTCGAGTTGGTTTGCAAATACCTAACTCACTGCGCAACTGTCGCCACTGATCATGTGCTGAAGAGAAGCCGCTTTTTTCAAGGCACTTCTTTGGAATCCACCTCCCTGTAATTCAATTAAAATGTCCCAGTCAGCCATATTAACATGTGGTCTATGGGAACATTCAATCTTCATACTGATGACTGATCTAACAATTGGCATTTGCACTTGACATGAATACCATGACCATGGTAGATCTGCTCATTAAATTACATGCATAATGGTTGTCATTGAGTCATAGCTGCCGACCTACAGCAGACGCAAGTTGCGTCATAGGTCCTTATTGATTATTTACCAAGAGAGGTACATATGGCATCATTATGTGTATATATTACCTTTCAAATGTACCAAGAACAAGAACAGTAATATTCAGCCTCTTAAGAATACCCATGCCTAAATAAAAGACACCTGTCTGTTACAAGTGCTTAATATGATAGTACAAAAGGCCAATGCTTTCTAAAAAAAAAACAACATTGCCCTTTTGCCACATTGTTGTATAGACAGTAGGCTCGTTAGCTCTGGTTCTACACATGTCATCTCTTTCATGGGTTGATCAATTTTAATGGGTTTGGATACCCTCTCTGACAGGATTGTCAGAATTCACTCAGTTTGACAGATAGTTCTGTCACAGGTGCAAATCCAGACATTTATGCTCTATTAGCAGGGCAGTCACATTGGCTAATGGCTTTATTTACGTATATTTTCATTGTTCACCCATGGATGCGTAATGTGCATGATTGTTTTAAGTAAAAAAAAAAAAAGGTCAGAGCCTTGGGCATGTATGGACGTAAGGGAAAACAGCAAGGGCATCTTCGGTGCAGGAGAAACAGAAAATTACTCAAATAATGAATCAATTCAGTCTATATAAAACTTTGAGAGGATGCGTGAGAAGGAAAAGAACAATGGTTAAAATGCTCTGAATAGTCAATCGTGTAGTAAATTGAAACACAAATGACTGATTAGACCATCGTACGTAATAGATCAAGTTTTGGTGCTTGTGGGGACACAAGAGAGGATTTCATGGCCTCCTCACGGGGCAGGGGCAAGGTCAAAGGGCTCTCGATTGTCCAGTGTTTATTAATGGTCCCTGGCAGAGCGGAGTGACAGGGGGGCGATGGCGCTGATGATGATGATCGTTATTGCTTTCCCTGGGAGTCTGGTACATAACATATTTTATGATGCTCTCCTCGCCGCTCGCACCATTGACCCTTTCGATGAAATATCGTTAACAGCCGGCAGCCGTTTGGAAAATGACCAAAGCGAAGTGTGGGAATGAAAGACCCTGGCAGAGACAGCCTGTTTTTTGCTATGGGTCGGTACTTCTGTGAACAGGAATTCTATCGACCCAGTGGTGAACGAAGGAAAAGTTCCGACCAGCTCAAAATATTAACAATACATATTAAGTACTGTTCGTCCTTGTGGTAATATTCAGTGTTTATGTACGGACAACAAGTCAACCATGTCGATTCCAAGGCGGCTGAAATATGGCCCCTTGGGTGTCCCTGTAAGAACTATTTGCTATTGCTCGGGCAGCTCTATTTAAAATAACAACAATCGGAAGTTGCGATTACAAGCGGCTGGCTGGCTGTGCCCAAGGTCAACTTCCGGTTTAGGGGTGAATACACTGGCGTAAAAATATCACCTCAAATTGTGTTTTGTAATGTTCTGTATGTAGTCGTATAAAATTTTTACTTGTAGTAGAAGTATGAATCAATAATTAGATGTAATACTATAGTTTATCATTTTTTTTGCCGCAGTTGGCTAACAGTTGATGCAATAGTGATGGTAGTTTCTTCCCCATTACGCAGCAGTCAAGTAAACTTTACATAGAATAACATATTACATAAGGATGTGTGGTTGTTAAAAACTTTTCTTCTTTGTATACTGAGGCTATGCTTCACAGTCAAATTTGAAAACTGGAGCACCTGAAACGTTTCATACTGACTCGCCTATCTGACAGGCATCAAACTCACTATAAATCTTCACTTACGTTGATGTCAGGCAGCTCATCGCAATCGAATGGCTCTTTGACCAGCAAATTGGAAATTAATCTGAGCTAATTTGTATGGCGATTGATTGGTGAACTACACGTGTATGTATTAAATATAAACAGTGTTCCCTCTCCTGGGACTTGCAGGCTTCTTTAAAGGGCAACGTGCACTCGCACTCATTTAGAGGTGATAATACAAGCCACTCATCTCAGGGAGGCTGATTTTGGTTTTACTTATTTATTCATGTCTGCAGTGAACATTAGGCTCCTCCATCTTGTGTGTCCATTGACTTTTCTTTGTCAGACATGAATCAATAAAGCGGGTTGTGTTGACTAGTAGCCTGCATTGCCATTAGTCCCCATTTTAAACGTGTCTGAGATATCATAGTATAAAGAGGCCATCTTATTTTGTCCAGAACTTCTTTACTTCATTTGTTTTTTTCTTCTGTGAACTAACTATGGCTTTTTTCCTTTCTCTTTCCAATTCCAACCAGATTTGCAAACTATTTCTAATTTCAACATAACATAAAAACATTTTTTTGTAACACTTTATTTTTACGTAAACACGTAATAATATCATACCTTCTTTACTTCATTAAGAGCAATGTTACATTAACAACATGTAACAGCCACGTTAGAACTTATACCTAACCTTTGTTATTACATGCTATTAACATATGAAAGAACTGTTAAAAAAAAAGTCCCCTTGATTGTTAAATATTTCCGCATATATATTACATCTAGGTTTCCTTTTGTCTACACTAACATGGCATTTCTTCAATCAATCAATCATTTCCCCAAAAAAAAATCTTTCATCAAGCTTTATTTATAAAGTGCTTTTTTATACACATAGAATGTTAACACAAAGTGGCTTTACAGTGTCATTAAAAAACATTCCCACTTGCCCGATCCCACCCGTCACTGCCCCCACAACTGCTGACCCAGACAACACACAAACCTAGTCACATGCAGAGCAGTCACGCACCTGACGCACACACACACACACACACACACCACACACACACTAAAACCGCATAGAACAACTGAGCCAGGAACCAGTTCAACGGCTGAACAGAGGGTCCTCAAGATGTAACACTCCTAAAGCTCCTATAAATTGAATAACAATTAATTACAAATAATTAAAGACTAAATGTATACGACAAAAGCTAAGAGTATAAACATTTTCAAAAAATAAATGTAGTAAAAACTAGAACAATAAATACATACAAGGGTGTGGGATGAATAAATAACATAAATAAATTACAAATGAAGTAACTGGTAATAGATATCATTAAAGCTCAGCTAAAGCTAAGCTTTTACAGCCCAGGTCATACTTTTACCCATATTTCAACATTAAACCTTTATTGTGAACCACTGTGTCTAAAAGTACAGTTCCCGGGTTCTTCATCACAGCTTAATCTCAGGCTTTAATAGCTGTCAAATCAAGCGAAAACCTAAGCTTTGGTCTTTGCTCTTGATGGCGCTACAAATCACTCTGCGCTGGGGGCTGGTTATTCTGCTGTTAACACTCAGGCAAGGAGCACGGCACTGAACTGGCTCTTCCCGAGGCGATTAGGTTATTTCCTTCCTAGTGTGGACTTGGCACCATGAGAAAGCCAACAAATGGGAGGGGCGCCAAACTGCCAAAAATACTGCTTTTCATATTACTGTGCAATGGGGAGTTCAAGGAGCAATGCCCACAGCAAGCATGCCGCACAGCAAAGGTTTGATTTTTTGTTTAATTCAGTGTAGCAGGGAGGGGGTAGAAAATCCTCAAATTCTGACCTCAAACTAATGTTGCTACTTCAATCGCTTAAATGGTGAACTATGGTCGCTTAGCAATGCTATTGCTTTGCTTAGAAAAGTGTTCCATATTAATGGCATTTGATTATATATACTAATAATACATTTATACTAGTTTAAAGCAAGTAGTAAGCACTTTAATACTCCATATTATTGTTATGGGCTGGCGATTAAATGGCTGGGAGCCTGAAATCAAAAATGTTGGCTTTTGTTGTCACAAGGTCAACAGCTAAAATACTCCTAAAGCCTTTGGGGAGTGGCGCTAGAGACAAAAGCTTCAGATACGCTTTTCATTCTTTTTCTTTATGTGCATCAGGACTGTAAAACACGTTTTTATGCCAAAACGTAAAATGAATGTTTTCCTTTGAAAGCTATTACCCTTTTTTTTCTGGCGCATGACCATAGAGACATCCCTTTGCAACACCCCGGAGTCGTGTGCTTCTATGTTTATCGTAGATGAATATAATCTGGTCAGGCCGATCCAGTTACAGACGTCACAGGTTAAATTGCGTCGCAGTCTGCGCACACAGAGATACGTATCCCTTTGAAAGCCCACCAGGATCAGTATGATCTGTTGTATTTAATCTATGTAGAGCAGCTGTCCTCCGCCATAAGCATTCCACTGTTCAAAAAGGCTAGGAGCAGCGAGACATTTCCCATAGTTATTTCTTTGATCAAAATGAGAGTATTCAATGTTTTGTTTACTTTTTGTTTAGTATTGAGATATATTGGTGTAGTAAAATAATAATGTATCACAGGCCAGGAACAACTCACCCATCAAAGATTGTTAATAGCAATTTTGATACGCAAGATATAATAGATGAGATATGAAACTAAGATCTCATTTGACAGTATTGATACTAAGAAATCAATAAAAATATTGGAGTTATCCACAGAATAGTTTTAGAAATGATAAAGACTCATATCTACAGACTATAAGTCACAAACAAAATAAATAAAACTTTTTTCATAGATATATGGAACCGCATTCACCCTGTTGTTCTCTAATCTGTATATATTATTTTAAATTGCGATTTCAAAGAATAGAAATTTCTGTTTCTTGTCTTGGATTGTAGATCAACTAAATGATAATACCACCCCAAAATGCGAGTTTATAATCCGGTGGCGATTTATGTATGTAATATTTCATTCTTCTCTATTATGGCATTTTTGGCTGGTGCAACCTATACTCTAAGGATGCGATTTAGCACAGTCTGGAAAAATGAATTTCTATATATTGATTAGTTATCGTCACTACGGTATAATCTATAATTAGAAGATGTCAATCGTTTATATTGAATAGAGAATTGCTATAGCATTTTTGAGCGGCGACCTACAAAGACATAATATGGTAACAACGAGGTGTGGAATCTTCAACTCATGGTCCTGGTCAGGGCATCTGATACTGATCCTCCAACTGAAATACTACAGCCAAAAGTCGCATATCAAGTGGCAACTGTACATAGACTATCGCTTTCAGTATTGAAAATGTAAAGTTGGTGTTAGAGGTGATAACAAGTTGGCTTCACAGATTGCGCCTTCAGTGATCATCACGGAAGAATGGCCCATCTTGAGTTGGGATTATGATAGATGATTCTTGCTTTATACAACCACCTTCATTGTATGCTAATGAGCTGTATGTAATCTCCCTTCAGACTAAAAAACGATAATAGAATGCCACTTCACATTGTGCCTGGACTTCACATTGTGCTGGACCAGCTCTTCACCAAATGTTCTGGATTTCATGAGTAAAAAAAAAAAAAAAAAGTTTAATAATATTGTCTAACTGGTCATAAACACAGCTATCAATGTATATATAATTGACCGGTTTAGTCCTGTTTCAGTTATGAGTACTTTGTCTGTTTCTAAGGGTGGTCCACTACCTCCTTGTCTCCATGCAGATATTAACTTTGCCTGGAATATTTCACTGTATGGCATTAAACCTGTCTGTTTCCATGGAGACAAGTGGGTGACACTACAATTTCAGGCAAAGCAATATCATGTCCATGGAGACAAGCAGGTGGCAGACCCTCTACCAAAAAGTTTGCCTATGGCATTTTTAATTTGGATTTTGCATTACATTATTGGATTGTTGTCCTGGTTTTGTCTTAGATTTATTACTGTTTTACAGCTCATTTTAAGTCCTAAATTGTCCTTTAAAGCTGGACATTTACGCAATCAAATATAACCATAGCTTCAGTCCTCTTCTTTCAACTGAAAATATAGTGCCTCCTCCAAAACAAGTGGTAGCTCGAATTGGGCGTGTGGCGAGCCGTGATTTGTGCCGACAGGTCTCTGAAATTACTCTGATACTCTTGATATTGTATGGCACTGTAAATCCACTGTCTCATCTCTGCTTCCAAGCCGCTGTCAAATGTTTTCACAAGTTGTATTTCAGCCACATCCCCTCAGCACTCGGCACACTCAATAGAGAAATAATGAGAGCTGTCGACGGCCATGTCACATTGTTTTAGCTCTCCCCAATCCCTTTCTCCCCATCTCAGCCCGTTTTTTAGAGGTTTTTATAGCCCACCTCATGTCATTCATATTGCATCGGGGTCAGGTAGCCTCAAAACAAGTTCCGACACTGGCTGCGGCACGTAACTCACTTTCTCACCTTGGGTTTTATAAGGCGTGTAAAAGTAAAAGTATGTTTGATCACACAAAGTTGTCTTGAAAAACAATTGGAGCAGAAACCTGTTTTGATCATTGAGGTTTTGTTTTGTTTCTTGTACCACGTTTATTCTTTCGGAAAAGACTCAATTTAGATCCGCTGGACCTGGGGATTTGATTTCATTTTCACTTGTGGTGACAATAAAAGCGGCGATATTCCTTTAGTCATTGCTGTTGTTGCGATCTTGGACAAGAAACATGAATTTGAGTATTTTTTAAATTGGCTGGCATCTTGTGTCTCCAAAATGAATGAATGCACAATCATTTTGAGGACTTAAATCTGCAACTGCATAGCTTTGCAAAGCCTTTAGGTATTTCTAGTATGTTTTAGGCTTATTCAGATCATTTCACATTATTTAACTTAAAAATGTATACAAATCTTAACCGGGATAGTTCTTGTATTTTTGCAGAAGGAGGATGTAGACAATGATAGTAATTATTATTAATTTGCAACCTCATATTATTTTTACTTCCTGTTTGTTTAGCTGTTTGTTTAGTTTGTTTATCTCAGCTTGTTTGGATGGAGGGTCTGAAACTTAAATTTTTCATACAGATGTGATTGTTTTGCCTAGAAAAAGGTCTAAAACTTAGCAATCTTCATGAAGAAAAGCATGTGACTCAACCAAACCTTGGGGCATCACAAATGCCATAAATGAACAAATGAAAGATAGAAAAGGCAAAGCCATAACCACCTTAACCACATAGCCACGTTCATAAGACAAACAGGTGACTGACTCTCCACCAGAAAATGTATAGTGCACTTTTAAGATTTATAAAGTGATTTAAAAGAGGCATGTTCATAAACCCAAACTCCCTCAAATTAATTGGTGAGTTTTTTCCCCTTGTTGACATGTTCTTGTTCAGATGTTTTCTTATCCCCTTTAGCTGTTTAATAATCAGTTTGGAAGACTCATGATCTCACAATTAGAAATTCTAAATTAGTAATTCTCAGCGTTCTTCTAATCCTCACAATACAGAAACGATGATTTGTTAAAAGCATTAGCGCCTCGGCGAATGGGGAAATTCATCATTGTGGCAGCTGCTCTGACACTGTCTGTGTGGCTCTGAAAGGAGTGTGTTAGGCTTCTGGGATGAATAGTACAACGTTAGGCATTTTCTGTCCATTTTTACATTACCAGGAGACAACATTCAGGATAGTCAACAGATGCTCTTTTTTTCTTTTGTTAATTGTTTTTTGAAATTCAAAAAAGAAACAAAAAAGCTTGAAAAAAGCTTTATCGCACTTCTAGTTTTGTACTGTTCTATTCAAACTGTATGTATTGCATCCCTTATTTTATTTTTGACTATTTTATTCATTGTTTTTTGTTGCACCAGAGCACCAAAGCAAGTTCCAATAAAACTTCTTCTGATTCTGATACATTTTCCTCTCATTGTGACATTTAAATGCATGAAGCTTTAGCATATTTATGAAGGATTGCAAAAAATGTTAACAGGATCATCCAACAAAATACTTTAGGAATTTATACTTTTAAAATAGAATTACTCAGTGGGATCGACCTAAAGCAAAGCGAAACACCATTTTTATGCAGTGAAAAGTAAGACTAGTGGAGATAATTGCTGAATCCCATTAGAACTGAACTCAGCTTAAGGTCATAGCCGTGGTGGTGGTGGTGGTGGTGGCGAATTGCTTTATTTTAAAATTATATTGCAAAACGATTAAGTTTTGTTTTGTTGTTTTGTTTGTGCGGTAGAGTGTGGAGGTGGTAAATCATTTTTCGGGGCGTTTTTAAATTCGGCTATGAATCATTGTCGGAATTTCAAACAAAGACTATATGTAAATTGTAAAGAATTGATATTTTGGACTGAATACATTCGTGTTGTTTTTTAGCGAATTATCTAATAAAAAGTTGTTTTGTCTCACAGGCTTTTGGCGATCCAGTTGCAAGGATTCCCCCCGATGCTCTGTGTGAACCATCAGCGCCGCTATCGCTCACACACCCAAACAGAGGTAATTTAGTTCCTGCCTTATTTTGCTTGTTTTAGTGTATCCCTAGGCTGTTTGGAATGGATCTATCCAAGTCTGCTAACTTAATCTGCCACTGATATCCTGAGCTGTGGGGGGTGCGGACTGGCGTCGAGCTTTCTGATAGGCCATGCAAAAGTAACCAAGGAAACCATAGCGCGCTAAGTGTTGTAAATTGTTTAGAACTCGTTTATGTGTAATGTGAGTTGTGCGATGGTTTGCAGTAAACACAATCAATCTATGTGTCACATCTCAATTTGGTTTGATCATACGGGTAGATTAGACTATGATGATACTCTGGGGAAAGTATTTGAAAATATAAAGTACTCTGGCAAAGTAATTTATAATTTTTTTAACAACATTCAATATTAATTCTGTACAGGCACTTGATACGTTTTTAGGTGGGGTGCCAGAAACCTGATATTGTTGTTTTCCCTGAAATGTTACACAAAATGGCATACATTTTAGCAATCTCTATGGAAACAAGAAGGTGACTCCAAACAAAGTAATATTTTTTTGGCCATAAAAACACCAGAAATTGAATAAATGAAAGAAAGTTTGACCAGCAGGTAATGGACCCCCCTAGCAGAAAACATTTTTTTTTTTTTTTTACATCTATAACAGAAATAAATTGTTACATTAGGGAAAAAATGACAAGCAAAACCACTTCAAAAATACTCCTCTTTTCCTACCTTCTCTCGTTCAGACACCGTTGCCGTGTTAAGCATGTGTTGCCTTAAGTGGAGAGTGTGAGTTGTGTATGCAAATTTGGGACATAATTAACCAAAGTGTTTCAAAGGTAAGGCTCATAAATAATGCAGATTTCGTGTTAAATGCCTCTGACAGCCGATGCTGATGGTGCAGAAAGGTGGAGCTGAGCTGGTCTATCTGGTCGTCAGGTGCCTCCTGTGGAGTGCAGTAAATTGACAGAAGTGGAGACAGTGCAGAATAAATGAGGAACGCGTCCTATTAATAACACTGTAAATGTGACATTGTGCAGCTCTAACTGGGACATCTGTACACACCTGCAGCAACATCAAACAAAGCATGCTTTACTAAAGTAGGGCTGCACATAGTAAACAAGTGAATTACAGTATCAAGTTAGCTGGGTTTCAGATAGGAATAGGCAGTTAATAACATTTTAATCACAAATGAGATTCAGCCAGGTCTAATCATCAACTGTTTTTGTGTTAAATGACATAATTCAAAGTCTGAATTGGTTGCATTCATGAAATCAGTACTGAAAACTATTTTAATTTGGCATTTAAAAAATTTAATTTAATAGAAAATTGAGATTGGTCAATAAAAGGAAAATAAATTAAAAAAAAATGTTTTTTTTTCTTCTTGCCACTTCGCCCAGCCCTAGTTACAGTGGCTTCACAACGTTGATTATAGGCCAATAATATTCACTACAAAAGGGGGGCAGCTACAATGAGTATTGTTATGCAGATTCTTGCTTTAATATAGTTTGATCAAGGGCCTTGTCACTATAAGAAAGGGTTAGAGATTTGTTAATTTTCCTATTAAAAAAAAAAATATATATATATTATTCATTCATTTGTGTGTGACATCATATCGTAGAATTTGGAATCCAATGTTGGCTACATATGTTTGAACATGTAACAGTACAAATATTGCAACTACACAATTCACTTGAAACCCCTTTTGACATTGTACTGTAAGCTTTATGGCTGGCACTAAAATCAGATATGAAATGCGCTCCATTATTGCAGTGTGTTCAAATACTGTACATGCACAGAGATACAGCTTTGGACTCACTGTGGTTGCATGCATTTCATCTAATGGGACGTACAACCACAAATGATTACTTAGTGATAAAGTGATGGATATAATCATAGTTTTTATAGGCCTTCATTATCCAGTGTGTACACATTAAAATATAGTAGCCCTGGAGGACTTAAACCAACACAAGCAATTGAGTGAAGAGTACATTTTGAAGGAATAAACTTGAGTGAAGATACTAGAGTGGTTGTCTGTATAGGGTCAAATCTTGTAGAAACAGGCAATAAAAAAACAAGGCACTCCATTAGTTTTAGAAAAGTTAAAAACATCAAAACTTATTTTAATAACTTAAAGCTTAAAAAGGCGTTTGGGACTGGTATTATAGTGAAGAAGAGAAGATAGAGAGGTAGAGGAGGCTGCTGGTTCGACTGCTTGGAGATTAGGATTGAGTTAACCGTCACACTTAAATAAGACTACATTACACATATGGCTGAAGGAGTTATAATTTGAGAGATAAAGGTGGTAAATTTACTGTGACTGACTGAGAGAAAAATAAGGCAGCGTAAGATTTCTCAATTCTCATTTTTAGTGCGGAGTTGTTGGGTTTATTAACTTGTTCTTTTTTCCTCATTTGAAGTACAACAATTTTTGGTCCATTAATATAAAGCTAATTTTACTTTTCAAAAACATTCAAATTGAGGTAAAATATTCTTAATTCAAGCAATCTTCACTTACCTAGACATTAGTTTTGGAGTGCTGAACATGCAGTTTTACACATTTAAATAATTACTGTCACAATCACAAATGAACTGATTAACATATAAACAAACTAGTGATGAGTCTTCGTGTTTCCTAAAACAAGCTATTATAGCACAAAATGGCAGTATTATTAAGTGGTTAAACATTGTCCCAAAGCAGGAATAAATTATCATTCGGCTCATCATTGCCAAGGTGGCTTTTCTGAAAATATTGATCGAAAATATTGATTGAAATTACACTGCTTTCATCTTGACACTACCACTTGATGTTCCATCCAAAACCATTATGCCTCATGAGAGCTCTGCATGGAGAAGAAGGCCTTGTGTTCTGACGCCGCCTGTGACCACTATAATTACAGCCAAAAAATCCCCCCCAAAAAACCACAATTTATGAGTGTGGGGAAATGGAGAGATTTCTTCAAAAGCCAGCCTTGAATCCTGCTCACAACAATGTCGAAATGGTCATTAATTTGATCCAAAGCCGCTGATTAATCATAATATTCATGAGTTTGGCGTGTTGGAGAAGGGATTGACCTTGACTTGTGGTTCAATGTGCTTATATGCGAGTCACCAAATATCAAAGAGGCGCTGCAGATGTGGGACAGACAGCTTCACTCACACTGCTCTGGGCCAAAGCAGCACATGAAGGATCCAGCCCCACACTGCAGATGGGCTGCTGAACTGAGTGAGACTTGGGGTTACGCCATCCAGTGTTAGCTTAGATGGTTTTAAAGGACTTTTGCATCAATGAACCAGAAGAGAACTGAATTTAGTTGTCCGCACAGTAGAAATCTCCCTTAGTTGTTCATGTTCATTTAGACATTTTAGTTTGTTTTAGTTACAGCTTCAATGATTAATCGACTAATTGTGACCTGACTAGAACATATTATCATTATCATATTTTGATGATCATAATTGTTAATTATAGAGTTGCTCCGATCAGGATATTTGAGGCCGATCACAGATACCGATCAGCTGAAATTTTGATCTGCCGATACCGATCACGGTCGATACCGATCACATTGACTTTCTCTCAATTTCTTTCTTCTAATGATAATGAATATATCTTTATATTCAATATAAATAATTTATTATCAAAAAAGGCTTCTGATGATATGAAGTTCGGCCAAGTCTATCTAGTTCATAGGATTGAATGAATACTTGTGCCGTCATGCAGCGGTGCATCTGGCACAACCAAACAGTGGATATAGGCACAGGCTTTCACCCTCTCAGCAGTTTGGACAGTTTGAGGGAGGAAAACATGCAGAAGAGATTTATGTGGGACTTACGTGCTGTGCCACTTTCAAACACGACTTTGCCAAAACCATGAAGTGCTTTGCATTTTCACTTTCCATACGCAGACATTTGGTAACTGTGCAGCTTCAAAAAGCACATTTTCACAGCAAAATAAGACACGACAACTTTCACAGGCCTGTGGCTCTTTTTACATTTACATTACATCTTCACGCATGAAATGATCACTTTTGAATGAGTAAATCACCAGCATGTGCATACCTGTAAACGAGTGAAGTCCGTGCATTCTATCGATGCAATGGGAAACCATTTAGCTCAGGCTGAGCTCATATGGCTGATAAACGACACACTTGGCTCTCAACCTCTATTATGCTTTTGACTAGAAGACTAGCGGGTGATCTTGTAGTTCCGTGCGTGTTTACAGAAATACGTTTCTGCTCCGTGTTGTTGTCCGCTCCGGGAGCAGGCGAGGTGTGAGTGGCAGCAGACGGTGGATATGTCGGGACTTAAAGGACCACATCAGAGCATGTTTTAACCAAGACGGTTCAATAAGGAGCTTAAATGACACTTCTGCAATAACTTACAGATCATCTGCCTCCAGGCAAATGTGATGACGATGGAACGTGTGATCGGTGCGTCTGATCGGTCCATTTTGCAGATCACCAATCACGTGATTTTTGCAGTGAACGGCGGCTGGTTAATCGGAGCACCTCCAGTTCATTAGAACATACAGACTCTAAAACACATATACAAACAGACAGTATAACAAAGACAGTGGCATTATTGAATCAAAATGTCATCAATAGAACAATTCATTCGTAAATATTCTCTATCTAGAAGCCTTCAGTTAATATAGTTCAACCTTTATTTGGTTAAAAATGCCTTTAAAAGGTCACAATGGTCAGTAGAAATATTGTTTTGACTTGATTAAAATAATAGTTTGTTGCAGCCCTAGTTTTTGTCTTACTTTTGTATAATATATGTATATATACACACACACACACACATATATATATATATATATATATATTTTTTCTACATATAAAACAAATAACAAAGATAGAACATAAAAAGAATAAAAGAACAAAAACAGTTAAGTGTAACTTTATAATTCAATTGCACACAGACCTGTTCCTTAGACACTTGAGTTTGTATGCTTTTTAGAGGCTTTGTGATGGAAAAGAGGAAGCTTGGATTGAGTTTCCACTTGTCCATTTTATTAAATGTTTTAAATTTCTTTAGAAAATGTCTGTAATTAGAAAAAAGAACAGGCACTCACTTGATTAGAAGAAAAAAAAAAAAAAGGCTTATTTCATGAAATGTATTTTTTCTAGCCAAGTGATTGTCTGATATCTGTCTTCTTCAAAATGAATTAATTTTCCTCACTCTGTTGATAATGAGAATACCAGTTTTTCACTGTCTTTGCAGTTATTTGGTAATTGATTACTTGGTTTTTCATTTTTACCAGCAAAAATATGACATTGACAAATATTTTAGTTAACAAAATTATACCTGTGTCAAATGTAGACGAAAAAAAGTCACACATCACTAGACAAACTGTACATATGTCTCTAATTTGGATGCCTGTATTTGGTTGGGCTTTTCTACCTGATGCATGAGAGGAAGGGTATTTCTGCCACTGGACTGACAGACGTTGGAGCGCACACACATATTATGTTCTGTGCGGTGGTGCTTTGAAGAACCCCCCGTTGTGAGAGAAATGAGCCATATCTGATCTTATTATCTTACTCGAGGCTTCACGAACTGAAAGGAAATGTACATGGAGTCCTGACAAGAGCAACACGGTAATCCATGTGTAAATATGAGGGCATATGGAAAACTTTCTTCTATAATTACATAAAAAATAACACACTATCATGCCCTTTAGATATATTTTGGTACTGTTATTTTTCATTGTTGTGTGTTGCACCTTAATGCCAAAGCAAGTTCCTAGATTGTTAATTCTGTTCACTGACAATGGCAATAAACCTGTTGGATTGAGTTTCTCATTGCCACTATCCTGGTTGAAAAAAAAAAAAAAAATCCTACATTTGTGTAATAATTTAATCTTCATTTTTGGTCATTTCTTCAACCACTACTCGTCTTGAGAAATAGTATTTCGACGCTACTTATAGTTAAGTAAAAATGTTCAACAATTCTACCCACCTCTGGTTAAAATATCCCAATCTATCACAATATGTGCGCTTAACTGTCGCACAATTCCAAACTGACAAGTGACTACAAACTTGACCTTCGTTCAGACCAAAACCCTCCTTTGCCCACCAGCTGTGGAATGCTTTCACACAATGCTTTTTTGTACCATGCAGACCCCCGTTTAAATGCCCCAGACCCTAACCAGAGAGCCTTTAGACAGGTAAAAATCACACGCTCTGCAGAGGTGATGGACCTTCTGAGTGAGTGATGCTCGCCTTTATCTGTCAGTCTGGAATCCGGTGTATCATTTGATGGTTTCTGCAATTTATTTATTTATTATTTGTTCCCTGTCTTCTCGCACATGTTGGCCTCAAATTGAGTTATTCTTTCCCCTTGGTGCACTCTGCTGAGAGGCTGACAGCTCCAGAGATGTGACAGGAACAGCTTGATGGAAATACAGTGGATGACAATAATCTATTCAGAAGGTCAGTGTTGCCAAATGTTCTAAGGAAACTTAAGGAGCACTTAAGGAGCATTTCTATGTTAAATATAGTACAAAAGAGTCTGCCCATTCCATGTCAGTATATGTCATGTAGGATTTTTTTCATCATTTATTAATTAAACATAGAATGAAAACACAAGAAACAGACCATGACCACATACAGTAGGGGAAAAAAAACAACATCAATAGAAAATTAAGGCATAAATTGTGTTAGGGTTAATTTAAAAATCCCAGTTGGTACAAAGTCTTTTTACAAATGTGTCCATAGCATGCATTTTTCTTTTTCAAGAAAGAGGGTTTTGCTTATTAATCTTACGGATTGAATGACAATTATTTTTTCAAAAAGTGAATCAGGAATGTTTCATTATTGTGAAGCGTAGAGGGGCAGCAGATCAGTCGTTTTTGTCTATTTGCCATTGTGAGTTACAGTAACTCTTCCAGGACTCTCTAGGATCTTTGGTCCTATTAGAATTAGAATACGAATCAGAAAAAATATTTATTGCCATTGTCAGTTTAAAACATTCGTGAACAAGGAGCTTCGGCATTATGGTACGACATTAAACAATGAGTCCTCATAGTAAATAATAGTAAAAACGGGTTGGAACATAGCATGACTCCAGGGAGTGAAATTTCCTTGAAGACAGGACTCAGCTCATCCACACAGTGTTTACATCCTGTTCCTGACTGAGAGGGCCGTGTTGGAGAAGAGGTGGGCATTGGTGAAGGGGAGGAGGGGTGTGAATCCTTGATCAAGACATGAATGTTGGTGTTTAGGAGATGGGCCCTCATCATAGTTAGTTGGTCATTTGTCTAAGTCCTCTCCAAGCTGAGGCAGAGTCGTTGGCAAAGAACTGCTGGAGCTCATTTTACAGTGATTTTTAATTCAGCATTGACCCCCCAACTACAACAACACGGTTCAAGTGCAGGTTAGGGCACTTCTTTTTTCAGTTTTTTGTTTGCCATCCATCATAGCATTATAATGGCTGAATGCATGTGAAAAAAACACAAAATGCAATGTCATGTTCAAATGCATTCCTTTTACTCTAACCTTTGCAACGATATTTTATTTATTTTTTCATCACTCAACAATTACATGCGTTTTTCTATTTACCTCTAAAATGGAGACCTTTCAATTCCATCATCATTCTATTATTTATTTCTGACTTTTTTTTTGTTAAAATATACAACGGCAGTGTGTGAAAAACAACAGCTTTATCTCAAACACTGACCTTTAATTACTGAACCTTTTGTAGCAGGAGACTCCATGCTTTTATTTAAGGTGACATTTATAAATACTGAAATGTTCCTGTGAATTGCTTTTCTTTGTGGAGGTCCTGTGCATTGTTGGGCAAGATAGCATCAGTCCATTTGTCACATACTGTAAGCTTTGGCTCCGGGGCCTTGGTTCAGAAGACATTGTGCGGCTGGTCGGAGCTGTCCACCTGTCTGATGTAGCCGACTCACTTGTTAGCTTGGTCTGCTCCTATCAGTCACACCAGCGATGGAAGGTCCAGATAAAGACAGCTGTGTAACCTGTTAGGGCGCCTTAGACAAGAAATCAATGTTGCTTGGTTTTCAGTGACTATTTTACAGTCCAAACACCTCTTATCTGGTTGCCTGTTTTATTCAGTGACAAAGTAGAGGCATCTCAACACAGTTATTGCTCATTGGGAACAGAAAGACATGTAGTTTGAGCCATAGCCAAGGCTCACGGCAGATTCATTCTCACGATATTTGGCCGGAAGTCAAAAGGACAAACCTAAACAAACTACCTAAACAGCCTTTTTTTTTTTTTTTTACTTACACATAAATGCGCTTTGAAGAAGTTGTGCTTTTTTCTGACTCGGATTTAACAACAGTTTGATTTTTTTCGGCTTGATCCTGTGGTGACGCTTCGCTCGACCAATCAGCTTCAAAGAGGTTTTTCCGACTGCTTTCGGTAAGAGCCTGTTCAGGGATACAGGTTAATGCCATGAATCCTATTAATATTATAGTGTGTCTAGCATTATTACCTATTTTTTTTAGCAGTTTTTAATTTCTACTGCTGTTTCTGTACTTTCTGTTGCAATGCTGAAATGTACCAATTGTTGGACTAATAAAGCTAAATTTTAACTTACCTCAATAACATGACCACATATGTGACTAGCAGATTATCTCTTCATCATGGATCCTGTTTGTCAGTAAGATGCAATAAAGGCGACAAGTGAATATTTTATGAATGAATAAATCGTTTTTTTTCTTAATTATTGTTTTAATCAATATGTTTTATTGTGCTCTAAATAACAACTGGTGGAACTGAATTGAGAATCATTTCTTTTTATATGAACTATGTGCAGCACTCTGGACAACTGTTTTGTATTTTCATAAAATGTGCTGTATAAAATAGATTTGGTTTTAACAAGATGGGCAAGGTGTATGGCTGTGAGTGAATAGTGATGTTTGTTATAAAGCTTGACTTTCAAATCTGTTTTTTATTTTTCAAGTCCATCAAATTTGGCCTGGGAATGAAATGTATCAAGGGGCATTTTGGGGACTTGATTGGTCCCATGGGTAATTTTGAAGGAGAATGGGAATGATTTGGCTATATTTTTATATAACCTGGTTCATGCAGATTGATGTGTGGGCACTCTGAATTGAGTTCTACACATGAACCAATATGGAACGTACGTCTGTACGTCTCCAGGGCTCTGGACGAAGCAGGTCGGATCACAGCTGACGCCTTCTCACCCTGGACATGGTCTGTTTGAACCACTCCCCTCAGGCAGGAGGCTACGGTCCATCCGGACCAGAACCTCCCGCACAAGAATAGTTTCTTTCCCTCTGCCGTTGGACTCATGACACTTCCAAACACCTGTCACTTTAACTGCAATATTCAACCAACTCACTGCCAACTACAATTTAAACATAACTGTAACTTGTGTACATAGAAATGCTATTTTTTTTATTTTATTGTATAGTAATTTTTAAAATTGTTTCCTAATGCATGCCCTTTTTTGATTGAATATATGTTGTCTCAGTGTTTTATGTTGCACCTTAAGGCCGAGACAAGTTCCTACGTCTTTGAATTTTGTTCATTGACAATGGCAATAAACTCTTTCTGATTCTGATTCTGATTCTGAAAGTCTCGCCAGAAGCATCGGAAAAATGTAGGACGTGAAGAGAAATAATTCAAGCTGATTGGGGTGAACCGTCATTTAGTGCCCGCCTACCGTAATTTGTGTTTATCCAATTACAGTAATGACTCATAATGATCTATACCAAGTGCACGTTGACTGCAACAAGAAGTATCACGCATGGATCTATTAAAATATCACTACTGCTCCCATAGGTCCACTTAAGAAGCATGTTCCTCCACTTCATATTCATTGACTAAGACTCTGGGCTACCGAAGACTAGCTGGCATTTATCATTGAGGACATAGCTATCATTATCACGTGCTTCACAGCAGAAATCCTCAGCTTGGTCAACCATAAGAGCCACCAATGGAGACACAATAATAACGATAGGATTCTGCAGCCGCTGAAGTTCTTTAACCACAAGGGGAGAAAGTTGATAAATCAAACTCATTCCAAAACCAGACGGAAGAAAAGCAACATCTTTCCCATCCAAAAATTCACAAAGCGATTTCCACTGCTCTTGTTTCAGACAAGAAATAGTCTGTATTTCAACTAAAACAGAATCAATTACAGCTGCGCCACCATCTTTGTCTTGGTTATTTCACGCACACCTTGCTGTCGTCATTCCTGACAACCCGCCTCGATCCTCCCTGCTGCCATGTGATTGGCCCATTAAACCACTGGTGCGGATTCCAAAACAGAACAAAAATTGCGAGAATTCATCTTGCTGGCAAGGTTATATATTTTGCCAATATTGTTGTGGACAAACATTAGGATGATTGGTGTATTGCAAAAATGTTGAGCAATGGCCGTGCATTTTGTCTGGGGACACGTGTCTCACACCAGCCCGAGCGTGGTAGAAGAGGATTTCCCGACTGATATGCGCTAAAGGTTATCTGGATTCTGTATATAACATGCACTGCCAAGCAAAAACAGCAACGCATTACTCCCCCCAAAACTCATTTCTACTTTGCTCTTTTTTTATATTATTGCCACTGCAAATATCCTGCTCTTATATGTGGCCATAATTCTCCACTAAGCTTGCACAACACAACTCTGAAGCCGGAGAAATGAAATGAAACAAAATCTGTTGGTGCTTTCAAAGACCTTAAGGGTGCTCTTTTACCCCCCCCTCATCCTAAATGTGGCCCAGTAGTTTCACAGTGACACAAGAGTGGAGAGGGGGAAATGGCAATAATTGGATTTCTGCAACAACCGTCAGATTATTGCATTGTTAGAAAACAACATTCACGTATTTACCACAGTGAATCCCGCACAGAGTAAAATCTAAAGAAAAGATGGTGCAGAAGGCAGGCTGTTCCCAGTCTTTTCATGCAATATGGTAACATTTGTTTTCCCCATTACCTTTATATTGCAAAAACAGCACTGCCCTCTGAAAGTGTGAAATGCCCTCATAGACTCATTGCAGTGAATAATTAGGATGCTTAGAATGTGTTAAGAAAGTGGAAAATAACTTCTGGTACCACAACATATATTTACATTATTTACATTATTTACATTACACAAAGCATATTCATATACTTTTTTTGGTGGATATTGATGCACCAGTGAAAACAAGTGCTCCTGACTGTATAGTGCCTTATTTGGGTTTTGTACAAAAAGGGTAAGAAGAGAAAGGTGCCTGAGGCTGAGGAGAGCAGACAAGCAGCAGCTAACATCACTCACCTGGTTTCAAAAAGCACAGAAATAGCACTAAAAGCACCCACTCTCACTTTGTAACTGCTCCTTTGTTTAGCCGTGTCTTGTGTTACAGTCACAGCAGTACAAACACTCCTGTTCTGTCTGTTCCAAAGGGTTATTCACAATCAACAGCACTTTAATAGTATGTTTTTAAAACCGCATAAAGGGTTTGGAAACATGAGAAATTGTGGTGTCCATAAATATGAAAGCTGCATATCTGTAAATTGCCAGAAATTTCTGTAGATTCTTTTGCTTTACTAACCAGTGTCCTGAACACAAGCAGGTGACACCACCAAGACCAAGACCCCAAGACCAGGAGTTAAAGGTTAGCCACGCGTACTGTAAGAATGCATGTTTTTAAAGGTATTATTTTATATATGAATGCAAGACATAATGCAATGGTATATTCCAGATGAGATGACCACAAGAAAAGTTTTAGGGCACATTTAATTTTATATATTGTAATTTGTAAAGACCCAACAATAGTAAAATATTTTATATATAAAGAAAAAAATATATATAAATGAATAAACTATTGAAAACTTAAGCAAAAAAACAGTTCTATTGCTTCTCCAAACCTTTGCTCCTTGAATGCCCAGCATTTCCTCACATGCCGTATTTTCTGCCATCCTCTCCTTCCACACCTTCAGTGTGGGCACTCAGAGTGAGTCAGGCACATGTCATGAGTCCAGTAAGATACTTGTAATCAGGACCGTTATCGCATTCTCAAGTTTATTTTTTTCTCTTGTCTTCAGTCTTGGACACTGGTCAATAAATAGTACCACTGTGCCATGATTGTGTTTCTTTGGATATATAGTTCAAGTATTTTTATTATACTTTTCTGTGTTTATGTTTAATCTTTAAAAAAAAAGGAAAGAAGGAAATGAATAAATAAATGGCATCGCAATGTGCTCCTCAGCCTTAAAAAGATCTGTACATCTAAGTGGATTTTTCCTTTTACAATCTGAAAAAGTTAACAATTTGGAGCTTGAATGATATAAGAAATACATGTAAGAAGAAATACAAGATGTAAGAAAAAGTTGTCCTTGAGACAGCATTGTGCCTATGGAATCTGTGAAGCAGAGCCAGTGAAAGTTTCAGGCTTCAGGTTTATGTACAAAATAATATCACATGTTATCACTTTGAGTTTGATTTTATCGTGAGAAATGACAGACAGCTTTTGGATATCATAAAACTCTCCCAAGGATCCGTAGATAATATCTCTCTCATTCAGCTCATGCAGGCTTCTTATGGGACACTTTTGTCAGGTAAGGGCGATTATGAGCTGCCGAGAGCTTGACATTCAGTTAGTACTGCAGCCCAGGCAATCACTTGTTGTGACAGGGACACGGAGCTCCCTCTCCCGGCAGGAGGCTGATTGATTGGGCAGTCAAGAAGACAGGAACGTCCTTCACAATGGGCAGGCAAGGACGCAGCAGCCAGGATGCACTCACTCTCCTTCAAGAACTTTGCATTTTGCTTAACTAATCCACTACTCCGGATACGGTTGTCAGACTGGATGGCTGTAAATTGTCCATTATTCATAGAAATGATTTTTGATATGATTATAGGCCTTTCTTAGTACCTAGACCAGGATAAGATCATGTTGTCAAAGATGCAATAAAAGAATGATGCGAGTTGTTCAGCATCATGAAAGTAGTCACTGCCTCCAAAAGTTCCATAAATAGAAGGATTCTGTTTTTATGAATTCAAACGCAACACATTTTACAAATATTGATTCTCCCCACGGTGCAGTGGGGAGAATCAAGGAGATTATGTCAGTTCCTATTTCTCATATTTTACAATTTGTCACCCTTAAATTGAGCCAAATCCACTGCTTTGTTGATGTATACTTCAAATCAGGATCACAACTACATTTTCACTTCAAACGCAAATGTTCCTTCTTTCATTCTCTATACTTCAACTTCTACTTTAAAGATGTATAGATGTAGAGTGTGTTGTCTACTTCCAACTGCTACGTCATACATTAAAAAGCACCAATTGAATGATTGACACACCATAAGCCATCATTTTTTGGTGTTTTTTAAGTCTTTAGGTGGCACATTTTAACGTAATTCTTGCTCCTCAAATATAGAATAGAAAAGACAAATATAATGTGGCATTGTGACTCTTTAGCATTCAATCATCCCAGTGAGGACTTTGTTAAATATTTGCACTGCGCCAAGTCGCACAGCAGCTCGCCCCAGCACCATTACCAATGAGGAGGGCTCTGCTTTTAAATGTTAATTGCCATTCGCCGTGATTTCTCATTACACTGGTAGTAAATGATGTGCTCCGAGCTCAACTCAAAGGCTGCCCATTTATCCTGGCTCCGGTATTAAAGATTCTTTTGCTCCAATTGCATTCCCATGTGCTATGAATTAAAAAGGAATCATAACTGACTATTATTATTTGGGCACTAATTTGATGTGATAGTAATGGCTTCCTATGCTGCAGACGAGCACAACCAATTTAATCACAAATAGTCTTCAGATATTGGGAGAAGACATCTGACTTCTCTCCAGGTTTGATGTGACCACCCCCTCCCCCACGGTGGCCACCTCCGCCAACCCAAACCTGGTCACCCCCACCTCCCCCACCACCCTCTCAGTTCAGGAACAGGATGTTCACAGGCTATTTCGGAAATCCAACCCCCGAAAGGCTGGCTGGACCAGACGGCGTCTCTGCCGCTACATAAGACATTGCGCACGAGAGTTACCCCCGTCTTCACAGACATTTTTAACACCTCCCTGGGGTCATGCCATGTCCCAGCCTGCTTCAAGTCTGCCATCATTGTCCCTGTCCCAAGAAGCCCCGGATCACTGGACTTAATGACTACAGGCCTATGTGGCGCTGACGTCTGTAGTCATGAAGTCATTTGAACGCCTGGTCCTGCCCCACCTCAAGTCCTTCACCCTCCTCCTGCTGGACCCCCTGCAGTTCGCCTAACAGAGCCAACAGGTCTGTGGACGACAACCATCATCCTGGCACTCCACTTCATCCTGCAGCATCTGGACTCCCCGGGAACCTACGCAGGATCCTGTTTGTGGACTTCAGCTCTGCGTTCAACACCATCCTCCCTGCTCTGCTCCAGGACAAGCTCTCCCAGCTCAACGTGCCTGACTCCACCTGCAGGTGGATCACTGACTTCCTGACGGATCGGAGGCAGGTGCGTGCGGCTGGGAAGAATGTCTCAGACACTCGGACTATCAGCACAGGAGCTTCCACAGGGCTGTGTACTTTCTCCTCTGCTCTTCTCCCTGTACCAACAACTGCTGCACCTCCAGCCACGACTCCGTAAAACTCATCAAGTTTGCGGAACGACACCACCTCATCGGGCTCATCTCGGACGGGGATGAGTCGTCTACAGGAGGGAGGTGGACCGGCTGGTGTCCTGGTGCAGCGGTAACAATCTGGAGTTCAAACGCCCAGAAGACAGTGGAGATGATCGTGGACTTCAGGAAAGCCACAGCCCCCAGCCCCCTCATCATGACAGACTCCCCCATCACCACCGTGGACTCCTTCGCGTTCCTGGGCACCACCATCACCCAGGACCTCAAGTGGGAGCCCTCCATCAGCTCCCTCATCAAGAAGGCCCAGCAGAGGATGTACTTTCTGCGGCAGCTGAGGAAAGCCAAGCTGCCAGCGCAGATGATGGTGCAGTTCTACACGGCCATCATTGAGTCCATCCTCACCTCCTCCATCACGCGTGTGGTACGCTGGAGCCACAGCCAGGGACAACAGAGACTCAGCGCATTGTGCGCTCTGCTGAGAAGGTGATCGGCTGCAGACTTCCATCTCTGCAGGACTGTACGTCTCCAGGGCTCTGGACGAGCAGGTCGGATCACAGCTGACCCTTCTCACCCTGGACATGGTCTGTTTGAACCACTCCCCTCAGGCAGGAGGCTACGGTCCATCCGGACCAGAACCTCCGCCACAAGAATAGTTTCTTTCCCTCTGCTGTTGGACTCATGAACACTTGAAAACACCTGTCACTTTAACTGCAATATTTCATCACTCACTGCACTGTCACTTTCTGCACTATAACTTTAAACATAACTGTAAACTTGTGTACATAGAAATGCCTATTTTTATTTTTTTGTGTATAGTAATTTTAAATTGTTTCCTAATGCATGCCCTTTTTTGATTGAATATATGTTGTTTATATTAACTCAGGTGTTATTACTCAGTGTTTTATGTTGCACCTTAAGGCCGAGACAAGTTCCTACGTTTTTGAATTTTGTTCATTGACAATGGCAATAAACTCTTTCTGATTCTGATTCTGATTCTGATTCTGACTATGTAAACGGCAATGGCTAAAAGTCTGTATTGTTTCTGTTTAGGAAAATCATTTTGAAACCCATTTTATGCCTTTTAATTAGATAATTTTGGATTGAAAAAACGACATTGGACAAAAATTTGTTTTGAAGTGAACGTGAAATTAACATAATTTTGGCATTTTGTCCGGCCTTATATGTCAGAGTGAAACCCAAGCCCATAAAATATTCTGCCAAAAAACAGCAATTAATTCTAGATGTATTTTTACATCTTGAATTTTGTGCTTTTACCACTGAACATGAAGCTTGTTGGCGACTAACTACAGAGATAACCACAAAGAATATGGAATGTATTACTGGGTTGTTATAAATAGAGCTACTTAATAACTTTGACTTGGATTTATTTAAAGTCCCTTAATGAATACTGCACATATAGATACAGCACAATAGTGTCTCCTACATGTCTTAAATCATGTAGGGAGCTTCGCACAGCTCTGTAATAATAATGTGTGTATGATTCATGACCAGGAAGTGTCACAGCGAGCCACTCCGTCTCTGACATCGGTCTCCATCTCAGGCCGATGTTTCCGAGTCAATACACCAACATACAAATGAGAAGACATGGGCTTTGGGTGTAATGTGTGCGAGACAGAAATGTTAGTCTTGTTAGTGCAATTCTAAGATAATTTGTCAAATCTTTATTTTGTGTAAAGGGATATTTTGTCTCTTTCTTTTGGTTGTGATAAACCTCTGGCACTAATTTTCATCTCACTATTCATGTTTACCTACACCAACTACATATCTTCTGATGCTGTTAGTTCCTTCTCTTAATCTCTAGTATTTCACTACTCTTTTAATAATTACCTCATCAAATTTAAAAAACGACTGGTTACTATATCAATACAATCTTCAAATAATACTTTAGCCTTGTGATTAAGTGTCCATTATGTACATTGTGCTCTGCCTCAAGGATATCATGCAAAATCAGCTTTTAAAAGATTTGAACCATATTATAAAGGTCTAACCCACTGAAAGTTGTTAGAGTGACCCAATGGAAGATTACGTAATCGTTTAATATTAATTTCCTGCATTGAATATGTCATTGCTCCGGATATTCTCATTTCACCTAATATCCTAGACGCTCACTACTCTGTACTTCCTTTGTTCTGCATTCTTTTTCCATTAATGATGATGCATGTAGGATTCAGCAGCATTGTATTGCCATTTTGATACATATTTTGTTTTAGACCAAAATTTAGATTTTAAATTCCCAAAATAAATAATGATGATCCTCGAGTGTCAAATATGTATACCTGGATACTTTGAACACCCGTTTAAAAATCCTCTAGAGGGTGGTTGCTGCCGTTGGGCTCAGAGCCTGTGCCCCTGTGTCGTCCAAAACATTTACTGTAAAAGGAAGTGGCAGAAAGGTCAAAGCTCTGATGTAGTGATTAAAATGCTGTCCACGACGATGCTCTGCTCTCTCTGCCTGTTTTATGTGATGGACTCCGACAACATCACACCTTTTGCATCTAGTTACCGCACTCCTAACAGCTGACAAAGACTTTCTCTAGCAAACTGAAGAGAAATACATGTTTTTAACCATAGCCCCATAGAAGAGCACATTCAAACTCCAAGAAACAAGTTTCTGTAGATGTCAAGAAGGGCCATGTAGAGTAGAATATACAAATCATAATGTTGTGATATATTTAAAGACTAAAACTAAAATAGGTTGCTACATTTCACATACATTTTATTTATGTAATTTATCTTTTATTTATTTTCACTTCCTACTATTCATTTTGTTAAATTACTTTTCCTTCACTCCCTTCTGTGTCTTTTTCATTTGTGAAAAAAGCCGTGGTAGTTGATTACACAAGCTTTATTATCATGGAAGTAAGTAATTGGACTCCGCCTTCTTTTAAATTAGGTTCATTTTCTCAATATGGTAAATGAAAGTAGGTAAATTAATAAATTAACCCCTTATAAACAAGGCCTGGTGTGACAGATAAAACGCTAAGTTGTAAATAATTTGAAGGATGAGACAATATGTGCAAATTTATATTGCAAATTAAATATGCAATGTACATTTAAAGTATATGCAATGTAAATTAAACAATAGACCGATCTGTTATCAAAGTTCAAGATCTTTGCACTTTGTCGGTTGCCCCGTTTACCCTCGTTCAGCATTGGAGGTCAAATGTGTGGGTAGAGATGTTAAGGATATGTGGTTATTTGATTATTATGATCACACTATAATCGTAAGTTCTAAAGGGTCTGCCTACTACCTGTCTCCATGGATATGTTATTGTTCTACCTGGAATGTTCCACAGTCTGACATTAAACTTATTTCGCCATGGATACAAGCTGTTGTTACATGTTTTTTCAGGGTGAGTTTTAGCATTGAAAACCAATGTCATTCTATGGAACATTCCAGGCCCAGCAATAACATCTTCCTGGTGCAAGACCCATGACCCATGACTAAAAGTTGCTTCATGCAACATTCTCAATCGGAAAAGTCACATACTTGAGGAATGGTGATGTATCTATTGTAAATGTGAATTCAAGTGTCACTGTGACATTTGGGACAGTGACATCCTTATATCAGTGAATAAATTGTATCTTCACCTGAACAGCAAGTCTTTGTGTAATATAACTTTTGTTATCAGTAACATTTATCTTTCTTCCTTAGTCCAGTAATTCAAGTGGTCGCTTAAGATACAGTTGGAACAGTACAAATTCTGGAAATGTGGTTTTTTCCCCCCTCTCAACATACATTTCAAGGTCAGGCCAGTAAGTCTTTCAGCTGATTCAAGATTTACTGAGGAATCTATAGCCTGGAGGAGCATCACCCAAGTCAGCAGCACCAAAAGTGTCATGCGCTGACACCTCCTGTGATCTCTGAGATGGGCTGGGGGTAGGCCTTTGATACCACGTCCCATCTATCAGGCTTCAAACTCCAATGCCACATGCATATTTATACTGCTCTTGTACTTATACCATCGTGCAAAGTACAAGCAAAGAATAATGAGCTTCATTAGTGGAATCCACCCACTTCTACGACACACCTGGCCCATGTCTATGTGCACTTTTTTAAATCTTTAATAAGTAATTAACCTGGCTGAAATGCTAGAGCTGAAATGGCAGCCTCGCACTTTGGTGGCTGTTGCCGTGGAAACATTGGATAGGAGTCACCGCGTGTCGGAAAACAGATAATGTTCAGCTCAGTGAGGAGGAAAAAAAGTTAATTGGTTTTGACTTTCAACCATAACTGACCAACACAGGGTTTTGTAAACACAAGTACTCAAGCAGGAATACCAGATGCATGTCAGTAAATAAAAAAAAGGAACATTTAATCCTTTAAAATCAATTTTTACTAGTTGTAATATTACAAAGTTTAAAAACCATTGATGCCCTATCCTGTTTAAAGCCCATTGGTACAAGTGGCATTACAAGTGAAGATGCATAAATGTTGTCCAGTTCCAAGTCTGAATACATGGAGAGAATTGGGAAGGGCATCTGATGTAAATAGTCCACTAAATCATGAAGTAATTCCTCAAATGATCCACCAAAAGGGCAAAAAGGAAAACAAAAACAATATTTAGTAATATTCGAAGTAAACTTCAAGCTGCATAAAAAAATAAATAAAGATGTTGGTCCGAAGGCTTTACTAGAAAGACAGTTGTAGCGCCAAATGGGGAGAGAGAGGCTATAGACATTCAGCAAATGGTCAAGGCTGGGAATCAAATGCACAACGTTGACACATAACGCCCTTATCCACTGCACCACAAGGTGTATTTTCAATCCGCAAAAGGAGGGATTATGTATTTATGTCTCATATTTTCCTACTTGCTCACAAACCCTTTGGCACATTGTCAGTATCCAGATGTGTACACTTTCGGGGGAAATGACGCAGTCAGTGTGCAGAGGTCTGACTTTGTTGCATAATGGTGCTTTTATTACCTTGGCCGAAAAACTATATGTATTTATAAGGTCTAGTACCCTACCTTTAAACACACAATACAATATGGACTCATGCTGTAGTGCCTTCAGTTAAAAACAACACAATACAAATCATACAACCACAATCACAGCAAAACATACTTAACAAGGCACTGCTTCAGTTTCTAGGCACCATAGCGTGTGAACGCCTTATATATGTAGGCAAAAAAGAGTTTTTGTAGCGGTTGAGTCTGCACTGGGTGACCCTATAGTGCCTGCCTGAGAGCAGAAGGTCATACTAGTGGAGGACATGGGAAAGGTCATATACCATCCTCTGAGCCTGTCTCAGCACAGACAGCTCAGAGATTTGTGTTGTCTCATTCCCATGATTCTCATGGGGGTATTTATCTGGTGCAAGAGTTTTGTTTTCATATTCCTCTCAATTTCAATAAAATCAAACTAAAATCAACCATCAAAATCTGTGCATACGCTTTAGGGTCTTCTAGGTGGTTAAGTGCAAAATGTGTAAAGCAGTTAAAAGCATCATCGGTACTTCTTCCCTGCTTGTAAGCACATTGAAAGGGGTCCAAGACAAAACATTATTTGATAATCTTGAAATAACAACAATTGAAATAACAAACAGACCATACATAAACATAGCATAACATAAAAACACAGCAAGATGTGTACCGCAACCACAGCCATAATCCAGTCATAAACCAGCAAGCTCTGAAAAAGCTGTGCTAGGAAGAGTATCATTGGTCAAGTTTAATAAATAGCCCTTAAACAGTTTGAATAATATAAACCATTTTCCACAACCTTCTCATAATTGAACGATGAATGGAAAAACAACTTAATAAATTGCCTTTGGCCATTCTGCTGGCCTGACTCGATGAATATTTGGAGTGGTGTGGGGGGCTTAAGTTTGACAAAATGTAGAGAGAGGAGAAAAAGATCTGAGCTTGTGGCGGATCTGCAGATGGAAGCACAGTCATGACAGAAATCCCTCACACAAAGGCAGAGGTGAAAAGGCCCTTCTTTAACCAGATGCCTCACTCAGCAGAGGGAGGATTAAAACGTACTAGTGCTTATGTGGCATAAAGACTTATAAAGAAAACTCGGCAGGATTCCTCAAAAACATGGTGTGAAGGTCAGCTTTTCAGAAGATGTCTTTTTTGTGCTAATGAGAATACAGCAGGAGTTATACTGTAGTGTATGTAGATTTTCTATCTCTGTACTCTTTAACCTTTCTTGTCCAAAAGGGGGAATTACAAGTAGTTTGAACTATTTAAACTGATCAGAAATGTAAAAACATGCATTATCTAAACTTATGAAGAATTGGGACCAGGCTATCTGAGTAAATAACATGGATTTTCTCTTCATTTTAGCGCCTATGTGGGCAAGAACTGAGAAGTTTCAAATCCAAATCCACTTATTTTATCTGGTACATTTTATACAGTTTCCATAGTGCTCAACAGAAGAAGAAAGAAATTCATTAAAAAAACAATAAGAGCAATACTAAAAGCGATAATTACTAATGCAAGTAATAAATAGAACAATAGATACAAAAATACATTTAGGAAAAAACGGTAACAAAAATACAGAGGATCCCTCGACTTAATGCTCTGTTATACAGTAAGCCAGGGAATAAAAGAGCCTTAATAAGTGTTGACAATAAATTCTGTCCTCAAAGTTTTTCCCCCCTCAGTTTTATTTACCGTATTTATTTTTTATCATAAATGTTTTCTTTCCAGACTTGGGATCCTTAAAAACGCACAAGAAAATAACAAAAACAGGGTTATAAAGGTATTTTTGTCAAGATTTGAGATACCGTGTTTGAATTTGAGACTGGAATTTCTAAGTCTTCCAGTCTATACTACTTCAAAAGTTGTTCAAAGATGAAAATCAGCAACTAATGTTATATATATATGTCACTATAGGACCAAACAAGCCACCAGCCAATTCTCACAATGGTATAACGTTATTTAAATAGAGACAGGTGAGGACTTAAAGGAAGCTTACATGTCCACTTAAAGTGACTATACGTTGCACAGGTGCACACCATGATACATTTGAGCCGTTAAATCTAGAGTTGGCAAGAGACGATATCTCAATTCAAACACTCAACTGCTTCAGCCTTTATTATAATAGATGAGTGGCAGTAATGTAAAACAACAAATAAGCTTTAAAGATTACCACACCCATAAAAGTGCATTGAAATGTGATTTACTTTTATTCAATTAAAAAAAAAAAGTCCTCAATCAAGGCGCTGTAACTGTCTTTTAACAACGTGAAAAACCAAACTAGTTCATTTTAAACGGCAAACTTATTCCTCACCTTCCTAACACATTATTCACAGCAATGAGTTTATATGTGCTTTTCACACACTTCAGAGGCGACAGCTTGCAAACCGCACACTTCCTGGTTCGCAGACAATACATCACTTGAGAATTGGATGCAGACAGCACACACGGGCCTTATTTGACTTCATGAGCTGCTTTTACAATATATCTGTACAGGGCTAAAACACATTTTTACTTAGATACAGGAAAACATTTATACAATCCTTATATGTTGTGTGGGTTCACGTTTAAGTTGTATCTGTTTATCACAAGCAGTGTGTAGCACTACTACGTCCTACATTACAAGTTCTAGAAAAATAAGTGGACAATTTCAACCTGGAGTTTATTTAATATTTTGCCTTGTGTTTTGTATAGTATACAGTGCATTTTTCATATAACTATTGTTACTGAAGTATAGCCACAGGTACAAGGGAACTGCATTTTTATTAGTTATTATTTATAAATTGATTTTCCTGCATATTACTCCATAAATCCAGGAGGGATGATTTATGAGACTTTCAGTTCTCATACAGAAGGTAAAAGTGGGCACAGAAACTTTGTTATTGTTGAATTTGTTGAACATTTCTCCATTGACTGTCATCCCTGGTCTCAAATCTGTTTGATGAGACAGAAATCTGCCTCACTCTACCGAACTAACAGAGTTTCCTGGGCAATTAAACCTAAATGATGCAATATATCGAACCTATCCTACTATTAGATATGCATACTATCAGATCCAACTATAATACTGTGATGAACAATGTACTGCATATCTATGTCAATTGCAAATGACATCGACATTTTCACGTGTTAATTTCCCAATGGCAAGACAAACCTAAAATATCTTCTAGTTTAATGCAAATCTCTAATTTCTGAAAATTTCTAAATCCTTTTTGTTGTTGATGTAAAATGTTATGTCTTTGCAGCTCAGAAGGGCAATCTTATAATTTCCTCCAAACCAAACACACAGATATGAATTACATATCATGAAAGCTCAAAATTACTTTATATAGAAGAAATTTAGTTTAGTTCTTAAATTTTTTTAAAGAATAAACACAGAACATAGACCACTACAGAAAACAACACAAGCAGAGAGCAAACATCTAAAAAAGAACACCAGCTGAGATCAACTTGACATCGATAGAAACAAAATGACGGCACATTTATATTAAAATAAAAGTCACACTTAGTCCAAAATCTGTCAAATGTGTCCATTTCCAAATGAAATCTGAATGTCAGTTTTTCCATTTGTCTAATGCCTGTTAGTATGTCCGTCCGGTCCTTGATCGTTGGTGAGGTTTGTGTCATGCATTTCTTTGTGATGGCCTTTTTCCTACCGCCAAAGCACGCTCCAAAGGTATTCATTTATTGTGTCCATGGCAGGAGTTTTGAGGCCCAAGTACATAGTTCTAAAATTGAATGAGACTGCATTATCAAAAACAGTCTGCAGTGCATTGTTAAGTTCAGTCCAATATTTTTGAGAAAATGGACAGTCCCAAAATACATGATAGTGGTTTGCCTCCTTGCTGCCACAGTTTCTCCAGCAGTTAGCCTTTCCCTGTGAATAATGGGCACTTTACATGTTGTTTTGAAAAAACATGACACATTTTTCCTGCAAAATTCCCTCCAGACATGTAACTTTGTGGTCCTCCACTGGCATGTACACACATTTTCCCACTCCTCATCTGTCAAAACAAGATTACCTTCTCTTTCCCCTTTGTCTTTAATATATTTAGTGGAGTAGCTGTCCAGATTTGCAATGCATTGATTTAATTTAAATATTATTCCCCTTGAAAGGTCAGATTTATATTCTTGATTACTTTGTTTACATTCTTGGTTATAATAATTCCTTATTTGTAAATATCTATAAAAGTCCTGTTTCTCCAAGGATTCTTTCAACAAAGCAATTTATGTGATTATCTTTTACATTCTTTTACGTTTTTTTTTACAACTATTTATACCTTTTGTAATCCAGACCTTGAATCTCAGGTCAGTATTATTTGGTACAAAACCTTGGTCATAAGCCAACCAGTTTAAGTTTTTACGTAGGGATTGTTAACTTCCTCCAAATGACTCAACCGTTTGTCATCTCTTGTCAGGCCTGTACAGAACACTCCAACATAACATTACTCTTTCTTCATATTCTGGATCACTCCAGTGCAGCAACAATCTCATTTGAGCTGAAATAAAGTCATTTTTCAGACAGGGTAAACCCCAGCCTCTTTTTTTCTTCTGATAGTAGAAGAGTTTTGAATCGGATACGTTTTTTCCCCTTGTCATACAAAGAGATTGTTTTATTCCGCTCATCAAACAGCCGGTTGGCGATGGAAATTGGAAGAGTCTGGAATGGAAATCTGGGCAGAACATTAATTTTTATAGTTTCAGACTTTGATTTAGGCTTAAGTATGGCATCAGAGTCCATTTTTCAAGATCTTTCTTCATAGCGGAGAAAAGAGGAGTGTAGTTTTTCCTCTAAGATTGGTGACAGTTCTTTATAGAGGACCACACCTAAATGTTTAATCAATTCAGTTTTCCATTTAAATTGGTAGTTTTTTCTAAATAACAGAGGAGTTTGCCAGTGAGAGAGAATTTCAGTTTTTTGTACCTTCAGTTTGTCGCCACACATTGGACCAATATCATGAAGGAAATGCAACACATTTGGTATGTAAATTTCCGTGATCCCATAATAAGTTTGGTCAAATATAATGGGATATTATCGGCGTAACAGGCAATTTTGGGTTCTGTCCCATCAATTGTTCCCAATATACAATATACTTGGCCAGTGGTTCAAAAGTACAAAGCGAACAACAGGGCGGATCCATTTATTTTTATTCTTGAGGCCAATTATTTTCTATTATTTAATCATCTATTTTAAGTTTGCTCAGCACTTTAAAAAATAAGGTCAGCTAACAGAATCAAAAGCTTTCACTGCGTCTAGACTTATTATTACAAATTTGTTCTGTTCTTTTGAACATAATTGAGGTGTATATGAAGTCGATCCTTCCTGTCTTTAAGTATTAAAGATATGATGGCTTCTTTCCAACTCTGAGGGGTCTGAGCTTTCTTATGGGCACTGTTAAAAGTTGATAAAAGCAGTTTGTCTTTTAAAGTGTGAACCCGTCACTCCCTGGAGATTTACTGCTTTTTAGTCTTATAATTGCTCATTTGTAAGTTACTGTTTAGAACAGTTTAGAATATTACAATATTCTAAACTGTTCTTAGTTTGACATTGAGGTGGAGGACAAGACAGAATTGTTTCATAATGTTTATCTTTTATTTGTTAAAATGCAGATTTTGTTCAAATTTGTTCTGAACTGTTCAATTACCCAATTTTTTGTTTGGCTCTTCTGTCATAGCAGGTAATGCTATGATATTTTATTCCACTTAATCCAACTATTTTGGCAAATTTCAGCCTTGAACTCGATGAGAAAGTCCATAAAGATTAGAAATTGTCAGAGACCTCAGTCTTTAAAAATCATACATGATGTTTTTCAGTGCAAATAAGGCCTTCTCCCTTCTCTTCCCTGCACTTCAAAGCCATCAGGTCCTGGTTGTGCTATCAGTATTCAACCCACACGTACAATCACCATTAAGCAACAACTAAAGGTTTATAGTTAAGGTGTAGGCACATCCATCTGTCATTCTCTCCCTGTGTGACTGACAGGGCCACAAAATAGTTAGGAAAAGTTGTTTTTATTTACACACAATTTAAAATCATTGGTCGTTGCACAGGCGGCGTAAGGCCAGACAACAAAATCTATATCTAATTTCCAAACAGTTTAGGCTCTTTAGTTCCTTTTTATATTTATGATCTGGAGTTTGAGGCTGCTAGGAGTGAATTTTAAGCAATATTGTGTAATACATGTTAAAGTCGTGAGAATTGACCTGTGCTATTACGGTTTGTTTCTATAACAACATTTAGTAACGAGAAGCACCTTAGAGAATAGGTCATCTCAGAAATGGCCGTACAATTTCTCTCTTAATAAATAAAGCAATGTTGTATTGCAAACTTTCAAAACTTTGTGCAGAATAATAATACATTAACTGAAGTTGCTAACAAATTTGCTGAAGAAATGTGTATCATGTGGTGTCAGATTATGTTAGTTTTTCAGCATTTTTCTCTTCCTGGTTTATCTTAATTTGCAATACACCTTCTTAAAGTAAATATGTGTGTTTATTTAGCTTGGAACTGGAGCAAATGATACCCTGACTTGTAACCCTATGTGACTGGATTAGTTCCTTTTCTTTATCAGTATGATTACATAATTTGAGAAATTGTTAACTGTCACCTCCAGAGTCTCGCTCTAAAACCTACACATCAAGTTAGAAATCTGGGGGTAATAATGGACTCAGATTTGAATTTTAACAGCCACGTCAGATCAATCACATCAGCTCAGCTTTTTACCATCTAAAAACATTGCCAAATCAAAAGTATAGTGTCTAAACCAGACCTGGAGAGACTTATCCATGCGTTTGTCTCTAGTAGATTAGACTACTGTAACGGCCTGCTCACTGGCCTCTCCAAACGAGCTGTAAAACAGCTGCAGTACATCCAGAACCCGCTGCTCGGGTCTGACTAGAACCAGGAAGTACGATCAATTAGTCCTGTGCTCAGGTCTCTGCACTGGCTCCCTGTGGCTCAGAGAATAGACTTCAAAGCAGCTCTGCTTGTATACAAGTCTCTCCATGGCCTAGCACCAAAGTACATCTCGGACATGTTAGTGCCATATGAACCATCTCGGACTCTGAGGACCTCAGGGACCGTCCTGCTGGTGCCCAGAGTCAGGACTAAACATGGGGAATCTGGCATTTCAGTTTATGCAGCTAAAATCTGGAACAGTCTTCCTGAGGATGTGAGACAGGCCGCTACTCCTTGGCAATGTTCAAATCTAAACTAAAAACTGTTTTGTTTGGCTGTGCATATGACTGAAATGCTTTTTCTTTGCACTCTTCTCTTTTATGTCTTGAACTAAGATGTAATTGTGATTTCTGCCATGTCTTTGTGATTTTAATGCATTTTTTCCTGTTGTGTGAAGCACTTTGAATTGCCTTGTGTACGAATTGTGCTCTACAAATAAACTTGCCTTGCCTTGCCTAATGGTCTTGTCGAATTATATGCAATTTGTCTTAATAGTGCAGTGACGTGTGCATGTGTGAACAAAAGCCTGGGCTTTGGCACTTTACAGGTTGTCCAGAATCTAGAGTGAAAATCCATTTAGCATGTTCCTGTTTGCTCTTAAATAGCAGATTAACCCCTGAGGCTTAAACAGACCAGCGGCTGATGTGGAGTATTGGAACAAAGCACCTACAGGGACCTCTATGTCTGTATCTGCTGCTTTGAGCTCAAATCTGAATCACCACAAAGATTCCGCTCCTGCTGAAAAGGTCAGTGATTCCCACGTTATCAGAGCAAATACATGTGCTCCACTGAAATAGGAAACTCTTATACTGTATGATGAAAACAACAACACAATAATAAATATATGAGTACAGAGATTACATTAGGCCTATATGCAACGTCATTTGTCCAGGCTTGGGATTGGCAAACAGAGTATACTTTGACTGTATTTTAAGCTTTTATCAATGTACCAGAAAACAGCAGTTCATTGAAAGGAAGTGGAGAGCAACACAAAACTTGCAGCTTTTTGTTTCGTTTGAGCTTGTCTGGCACCAAAGAAGTCCAGAATATCCATAGCTGATTTGTGTCAGCCAGCTGTATCTTTGAAGTGGGTCAACCACTGGGAAATATTGCCCCTTAACCTTTGTTGAGATAAGAGACAAGTGTGCCCTGCTTTTTGTCAATCTCTGCCTTAAAACTAGTCCCTCATTGGAACTTGTACATCTTAATTTTTGCTTTTGGTATAGACACAGTTGGCTATTTGTATATATAGTTTTCCTTCTTCTTTGACAGAATTCAAAATCTTTGTGTTTTGCCATAATTGTCAGATTTTGACCGTGCAACTTTGTACGCAGGTTTTTCCAGACCAATGTATCCCTGGTCACAAAGCCACTTCTGCCATCTCGTAGTTCTTTTTGCACCAATTTCATGTCCCACACTGATCATCCTTCATGCAGACCTTGTTTTGCCAAAAATTCTACGGCTAAAATCAGAAGTCGGGAGTCATGCAATGTGTCTCAAAAGCAAAAGCAAATATACAGGCAATAGGTGCCTTCTGAGGTTGCCAACAAAAGTGGCCTTTTGTCCGTCATAGTGGTCCCCCTTTCCTATTACGTGGAAAAGCAAAAAGTGCAATAACTCTTCCCAATGTATGTATAATGGAGGACTGACATGTAGCAACACAATTATATTCTGGTTTCTATAAAGCTTAAAGCAGAATGGAAAAATATAGCAGATTAATTGCTGTGGTTATAACTAAATATGTGTAATTTCACAATGCACATTGGATCTTTGCTTTGTTTACGAGCCAAAAAAACAGGTGACAGGTGCTGTATTGATATTGAAAGGGGTATGACAGCTATAGATTTCCCACATAAAAGGTTTCTGGCCCAAAGGCTTTATTTGACAGAACAGCTGTAGCATTAAATGAGGAGAGAGAGAGAGAGAGAGACGGTGGAGACATTTGGCAAAAGGTCAAGACCGGGATCTGAAATCACGACACAGAGGTGGTAAGAAAGACATATGTGCAACGCCTTAAACCACTACACCAACGGAGAGAACTGATTTTCCACATACGACTTTCAAAAGTCAACCGCGTCATTGTCAAACTCAGTATTGCCAAATGTTAACTTGCTGCTTAAAATTACATTCTGCAAAATTCTGTCCATCTTCATTCCTCACAGTCTTTGTAAAACAACTGATACCGCCACAGGTAATGAGGTAACACTAGCGGTTGCTAAGGCTGGTAGGTATTGGAATATGAATATGTTCGTTTTTCATCATTTTCCTCTTTCCGGCACATCATGGCAAATTATTTTGAGAAAGAGAAGGAAAACAACATCAAGCTTGCTGGTGGTTGTTTCCACCTCCCGGTCACGAGCATTTGCCAAATGTCTCTCCCCATTTCACACCATAGCTGTCATGTCCAATAAAGCCAGAAAAATGTCTTCTTAAAAAAAATAAAAAAATCCCCCCCCCCAGTTACAATATCCATTTTTGTTGTAGACTGTAAATAGAAAAGGCCTAAGCAAAGTATAAAAGCTAAAAGCAGATCAAGTTGGCTGTTTAATGTTAACATTGTATTGAGAAGTGATCATGTTATAAATAATGGCCATGGGGGAACTCTTTCTCCTTTTATGAATGACATAAAACAAACTAATCACAAGTGTTGGGGCTTTTTAACACACAGGTAGACTGAGGGTAAACATTTAATTTGACGTTGCTGATTTCAAAGCAGTCAGCCCTGGTGCGGCACAAACGCAAAGGTGGACCGTCACTTCTGAAATGTTGGTCCTGTGACTGCGCCGGACAGTGAGCAGCCTTTCTTGCTTTTTCAACAAGTTCTCTTGTAATCTTGCCCCGGTCCGGGCTCGCTTTTCACATGGGAGACTGTTTGTTTCCTCATTACCCATGGGCTAATGCTGTAGCATTCCTCTCCTGATTCTCCTTTGATCACGAGTAATAATGTGTCTGACATCGCAATTGATTCCAATTTGTGTTTTTTCTGGAAAGACGCACTTTGCACTGACTTGCTGCTGTTTATACTCGCGCTGAACTTCCCGTAGTGAAGCTGAGCTATGGAAGCCCAGAGGAACGCACTACGGGGAGGCGGGGAATAAAATCTTTTTTATTCCTGTCAAATCAAAATGAACCCCGAATTTTCTTAATGGATTTAATCTATTTATTGCCAGACCTACTAATAGATACCGTATTTTCCGGACTATAAGTCGCACCAGCCAAAAAATGCATAATAGAGAAGAAAAAAAACATATATAAGTCGCACCTTTGGGTGAAATATATTTGATAAAATCCAAGACCAAGAACAGACATTTCATCTTGAAATGCATTTTAAAATAATAACAGATTAGAGAAACACATGGTGAATAGATGTATGTATGCTGACGCAACACCTTCAGCGACATGACGCACAGACAACGAACTGTCGTAAGTGTCTGGTATGTTAAAGTAACACATTAACAGTTATTCAGATAACTATATCATAAAGAACATGCTGACAAGTTTACCAAAGCATCAGTATAACCCCAAATCAGTTAATCCATTGAGTTCTTCTTCCTCTGTGTCACATCTAAACAACTCCGCCTACTCCGGAGTCTGATGAAGCGCCGATTCTTCTTCTGCGTCACGTTCGTCAGACTCGTCTGCACAAGCCCAGAGCGCCTTCTTGCGGTTGTTAGTGTGAAAATAATCATCATGTGAAATGCGATATATTAATGTGTTAATAATATCACATATAAGTCGCTCCGGAGTATAAACCGCACCCCGGCCAAACTATGAAAAAAGGTGCGAATTATAGTCCGGAAAATAGGGTAATCTGTTTTATTCTCCTTCCCTGTCTCTGGTCATATTGCTACGCTCATGTATTTTGAATATTTGTTTTCTTCTCACAGCCTCCGATTAAGTTCATGAAATTACACTTCACCACAGGCTTTACTGCTCCATCCCCTGTAGACTTTAATTCTTTAGGACAAGTATTTCTCGCTGTTCTGGTCTCTCTTACCTCCAGAGATTATAAAGCCAATGACATATTAAAAAACCCTGAACTCATTCCTTCTGCTCCACAGTTCTCGAGTCCTCGGCACAGAAGGGGAGCTCATGCAGAAAGGATTTGCCCTATCCGGGTATTGTACCTGCTGTAAATGATAGATTTAGAAAGTGCCTGGGAAATGGCGAAAAATAATAATCTTCTAGACGTAAAGACATGACAAGTGAATAGACACAAAGGAGAAAGCCAAGCACTCAGAAAATTGGATTGTGAAGAGGGCCTTGTCTCAGTCAGAATGGCCGGTCGGAGGCGTTAGCGTAGCAGACCTTCATTAGCCCAGTCATTTGGCAGCGCTGAACCGTGAAGATGCTTAAGTGATATTGTGTTAACCTCCTGTTTTACATCTGCGCTGGAGCTTAAATGTAATTAGGTGGCTTTTGTTGCACCACCTCCCATAGTCTTCTGGGTAACTGACAATGGACTGAAGTCATTTGAATACTGTCGATACGATTCTTCTGATCTTTCTGCAGCTGGAGACTGACCAAGAACATAAAGGTGGGCAGAGGCTGATAAAGTTGTTTCCTCACAGCACGGGGGGGGGGAGTCTATATGGATAGAACGCCAAACTGTACTCAAAAGACTGAAATGAAGTTCATGCAAAAACAACTATTTATACAGGGAAGTACCAGTAAACAGTGTATTTATATATTTATATAAGTTTGAACTCATGATTCCCTCAAAAATGTTCATCTAACTCCCTCCATATCTTCTCCTTTTTAGCTATTGTCCCATATAACTTCCTGGCAAAAACTGCAGAACTGTTAAGCCCCGCCTCCTCATCGTGACAGTTTATCTTAATGAGCAGCGGATTTTAATTTACATGTTTTTATTTTTCAAAGCTGCATGATGAATCTATCAAAATACAACTTTAAGTTCACAAATGCTGAGGAAACACTGTTGTAACATGGTTTAAAGCTCATTTAAGTTGAATTTGCTTAATATGTTCCTTTAAAAGTCACCATGGAGCCTAACCAGCTATGTGGGAACTAATGTCCATAGCAAATGTTTTGTCAATTCAATTAAATTTATTTTTTTAACGCCCAAAATCACAACAGCGGTTACCTCGAGGGGCGACAGTGTCCAAAAAGCACACTTAAAATTTGTTTGTTAACTTGGCTGTTTTTTAATTTTCATGTGAACACTTACGGTGTTTAGTTACCACATAGCTGATTACGCCCGAGCAAGAGTTCAAACTATTTCATTTTTATTTTTTGGAAGGCTTATAAATGGGAAATTTACATCTGGAATTAAAGTGGTGGGCGTCACTGGTGAGCTCTACTCTTATGGAGTAGAGATAATACAATGAATTGTTTGCCTATTTCATTTGTTTCTTGTATTGTTAAGCATCTTTGAGTGTCCAAAAAAGCGGTATCATGCATTATAATATGAAATCTGTATCATATTTACATCTGTGCATTCTCACCTTCTAACGTGCAAAATAATCCTCCATTTTGGTTCCACAAACCTGATTATATTTTTGTGTCTCAATAACATCAATTCAGTTTAATATGATATATATACAGTAAATCTCTCCATGTAGTCATAACTACTTATCCTTTCTTTAACCTTAATTTAACTGCTTTATCGAGTATTTACCTTGCTTTTTACAATCTATTCATTTAGTTTAAATTCTGTATTCTCTTCTAATGTTTAGCTCAAATCTTCAAAGTACTGAGGCGTTCATAGCAGTGGAGTATTTGGTGTAATTGCCCAGTTTGGAGGCGTGTTTTTGTTTGCACAACAACAGTACAAACTCGCTGGAATCCTGAACAAATCACTTGTTTATGGCTCATTAAACAACACTGATCCTGTCATTTTTCAGTCTCCACAAACTATTATCACTGTTTCATTGTTGTGCATCACCAGGCAAATGTCCTGATTCATCAAATTCTGTCAAAATCATGCCCCTGAATGCACACGTCAAATAGTGACACGTGGGATGTTTGTTTTATACTACAATAATTTTTATGAAATGCTTCGTAAATGTAAGAAAAACAAGCAAAGTACAATAAGTATTTAACACGATATAAGTGCCGTATGTAGAACTATTTACATGCACTTGTTTCATAGTTAAAACATTTGTTTTTTATTTTCTTAATCTACATTATGCACTCATCGCATCCTAATTATGTTGCTGTCGCGCACCTCCAGACAACAACTAACATGCTTCCTGGTTTGCGCCTGATAAAGATGCTCAGTGATTAGATGCAGTCAACTCATTTTGACCCTAAGCATTGCCTTTATAATGTTGGGGCAAAACATGTTTACTTTATTGCATGAAAAGAATCAGCTTTAAAAGCATTTTTTTTTAAATAAATGTTTTATCTGGGAACAGACAAATAAAGTCAAATAAAAAAAAAGGATTTTAGTTTGAAAAAGTTATCAAAACTTTCAAACGGTTCAAAATCCATTAAAAAACTTAATTATTTATACTCAGTTTATAAAAATGACAAAAAAGCTAAATATACCTGGACAGAATCTTCCCATACACGAGAGAAAACAGCAGCCCTGTACCACTATATCTTGACCTTTAAAACACAATTGATGGAGCGGCTTCTAAATGTGGTGGCCTTTTTTCCTGAAACATTGACTGTGACAGCGGAAAGTATTTTTAAAAATAATGCAGCTATAAAGGTCTGCGGTGGTTGTGTCACATATCTCTACAGATCACATTGTGCACATGTAGTTTATAGCAAGGATTTACTAATGGTGGGTTCAACGATCTTCCCTGTACAATATTAAGTTTGGCATTCAGCATCATTTGACATTTAGGTAAGCTATACAGCGGGTACATTTACGTGGCCAAATGAAAAAATGAGACAAGAAGACTAATCAGATCCAATAATTAGATCTAATTTTTGGTATACACACAGGGAATCTGATCATCAAAACCCCAGGTGACTTGTGTCAGTTAGAGGATTTTTAGATTAATAGTTTTATTTTGGAGAAAAAGTACAATGAATTTTGAAATGACTCTTTCAATCTTTTGTCTCTGCTGTTTAAATGACATTTAAAAAAATCTGATCATTTCAGAAATCAGATAATGATGAGTAATGATCAGATTCTTGGTATGCATGTGAACAAACTCAACATTGAAAACAAAGGTAGATTTTCCTTTCTCATAGCGAAGCGATACAATTTGAAGAAAGTTTTAGAGAGGTATTTTTTATTATTACAAATAGGCCATGAGCACAGAGTGATTGCCATGTCACCATAGGTCTGCCCCAGGACAGCTGCAACCTGGAAAGCCACATACAACACCCCGAAAATGCATATTTAACCATCACAAGGACTAACAAACTCATTTAATGAGGTAAAAATGGTACTTAGTTGTGTGTTTTGTTTATAATGCATAATTATCATGACACGTTGAATCGCAGAAGGGTATTTTAGAGTCGCCAGTTTAGCTGTCTTTGGACGGGGAAGAACATCTACAGAGAAATAGAACCTCAAAGTTTTGAAGGTGTAACTTTTCTGACGAGGAAGTTTGCCTCCTGCTGGTGACCGTAGAAATGTTATTGCTTTGCCTAGAATATTCCACTGTATGACATAAAACAGTTGCAATTATTGCTTTAAAAAAAAAAAAAGAGAAAACATCAATATAATACGTGAGGAAAAACTTGATTAACGTCAAACTTTTCGGTCAGGTGGAGTACCTTCCAGAAAAGTTTTATAGTGCACCTTGCAACTTATTTTTGTGAAGTTTAACCCATTGAATACATAAAAATAAAACAAAAAAATAAAAACTAAAATTGTCTGTCTTGACTTTTCAGTTTGTGACTACTTTCTGTCCACACGTATTAACTCAAGTATCCCCGGCTCCTGCTCGAGAGTGTGTGTAGGTTATTACCGTAATCATGATATATTATAGCGTGCGTTTGACGAGAGAAATGGCGGTGTTATCCAAGCAGGGCCCGTGAAGAGGAGTTAGGATTGATCTGCTGCTGGTAAATGTCTGAAAGGTGTGGTAGATCATATGATGAAACTAATTTATGTGAAGAGGGTTAAAGGTCAAGGCACAATGGTTTCTGTGCAGTGAGGTGGGCCATATCAATCTATTGTGTGGGCTAATAAATGTATGACTGGATCTGTTTTTGAGATCTGAAGAGGATATGAGATTTGGTTCTCTAAAGTAGATTTCATTCTGTATATCGTTATTAACTATAATACAAGTCATATGAGCTGGGAACTGGTGAATGTTATTTTCTATGTTGAAATATACGTTAAATGTTTGCAGGAGTAGTAGCAATGCTAAGGTAGTTGTAGCAGTAGTAGAAGTTGCAATAGTAGCAGATTAGCAGTTATATTAGGCTTATTAGTCAGTGTTCAGAAGTAAATAATGACTAAATAACTAAAGTTATGGGTTTCAGCTTCCTGTTATATACAGCATTTGAGATGGTTTTAAAAAGTTATGTTTTGTTTTAAATTGCTATGGCAACGGTTCTAATTTATCATCATTAAGAAACCCATAGATACATGACCAAAATCTTTTTTTTAGTAGCTGTATTTCGGTACACCCAATGCCAACGTCTTGCAGACTGCCAAACACTGCGGTCTGGATTTGAATCTCGTGGATTTGCGTGAGAGCACTCATATACTGTGATACCAGAACACTGTTACAGTCCGCTGCCGTGTCTGGGACAAATAGACTGCTTCCAGATTCTTTCCAGAGATCCACGCGGCTCCTGGACCCACGGCCACAGCGCGCCGAGGTCAGTGTAACATGCCACATTGGTTTTAATCACTTTTCTTATGTGGGTCAGTGTACACCCGGCGTCACTCTTCCATTTGGTGATATTAAAGGGAATACATAGCAGTATTTGGTCATGCAAGGTAGACTTCAATTTTTGTATTATTTTGTAGAACTATTCAAACAACAATTGTATTTCGTCTTGTTTGGTTAAATTACATTATTCTGCTTATCTTGGTTTTTTTTAAATAAAAAATGCTCTGTTGTTAGCTTGTTGTTTTCTTAGTTTCCAGGCTAATAATTTATACATTTTTTATAAATTCACATATAATCTTTGGTAAAGAGAAAATAACCAGAAACTTGACTCGTTGCTGATGAATCTCATATGATAAATCTTGAGTAGAAAAGCACTTTTTTGTCTTTGTACTGGAGTTCTCCTTTAACCTTTGCAGCCTTCATGACGCTCTCCTTCACATGATTGTTAAGAAAATGTGTAATCAGGCCTCATGGCTTATCAGCTTCTTGTCTTTTCTGACCCAGGTGGTGTGCTCTCTTTATAGTAATGGGGGGGATTACAACTCCAGTCTCTGATACAAGCTCAAGAAAGCCCTCTTTGTTGTCCCCCTCGTCACACTCCGGGATTCCCAAGAGTCTTAGATTGTTTCTGTGGGACCTGGTCTCCAAATCCAGACTTGTCCTCATTCTCTCCCCGTAGTTTCACCACCTCAGCTCTCAGCTCCTGCAACTCATCCGTATTATTCGTTGTTCCGCCTCTGCGGAGCACTTGCCGTCTCCTCCCACCTTCAGGCCCACTTCATAGGCTTCTATTTTCCAAAAGCAAATATCGCTCTCAGCCCTCACGTCAGCTGCCAATGATGCCATGTTATGCCGCATTTCACGTAACATAAGGGCCAGCTGTTGTAGAGTAACGTCCTCTCCTCTGTCTGCACCGTGGAGGGCGCTTGTCTCTTCGGCATTCGCCTTCAGAGGCGTCCCCTCAGGAGCCGTGTTGGCCACATTAGTAGCATTAACTTGTGAAAGAGTCTGCTTTCCGCCAAGGTTACAGTCCTCCAGCTTCGATTGTTTAGTTCACAAAGACGTTCACAATTGCACCATTCCTGGAGCCAAAACACATCTTAATGCAAGTATTCAGCATTTTGCAATGTGAGTATTCTTACCAACACGGTGAGTTATCATAAATAGAGATCATTCCTCTCCTCCCTTTTTTCTGGACTGCTATAACAAACATGTGGCCCATTCATTTGGGAAAAATCCGTTAGATGCCAGACCTGCTGCACCTGGCCACATGTGTCTGGACAGTAGTGGGCAATAAGGCTTTATCATCTTGAGCCAGGATCCAACCTGCTGCCTTCTACAATGACAGTGAATGCACCATTGTTGCCTGCTATAGAGTATTGGTTGCAACATTTTTAGTATGGTATATTTGTAATATCAGTGGAATCAATAGTTTTGGTTGAATATGAAGAAACCGAATCAAGACGTTGGACACAGCTCAAAATACTATTCCATAAAACAAGACACTAAAACATCATTGCAACCACTTTTCATAAACAAATGTGTCAAGCTCCACATACACTTCACTGTCAGTCCTAAACTCAGAGCCTCGAGCTACAGACAGCTGCATTTAGTCTGATGTTAGGCCCCTATTATGAATGCTCTGATTAGTATACACATAATGCTTGATTAGATTGACATCCACCTAGGCTTTGTTTATGGGCCCCCGGGCTGTGTAAAAATGTGCTTCATTTTTTGCAATTCATGACCTTGAGTTAATTAAACCTCTTCTTTTAAAGGGATAACAATATTATATATTAACTTTACTTTTATTTTCACCGCATTATAACAGTATTAACTCATTATTAGCTGATACTCAGATTGTTCATACATGTTTGAGTGCCCTGAAATACCCAGAAAAAGTATAACTGCAGCCCTTTGTACCAGATGTTCCACACATTAATAGTGAACTGTGTAAGAGTGCGTTAAACTACTATGGACTATTCAGATGGAACAGATTGCAACCATTACTGAATTTTAAATTCTTTTTAATTTCCTTTTTTTTGTTCAATGTGATTTTCTAAATTCATTAAAAGTATCTTGTATCTGTCTCAACATTGTCTTTGCAATGTCTTTGTATGCACTTCCCAGAGCGCTGTCGAAAAAGAGAGCAAGACTCAACTGGTTAATGAAAAAAAATAAAAATGTTTTCTAATGGGTGAGATATCTGATCGTGCCCAGACTTACACAGTGGTCCTCTCTGTATGGGGACTGCGAAAGTGTCTCTAGGCCACCGAGGCAGATGGATGCTCCCCACTTCTACCACAAGTGTAATCTGACCTTCGTAACAGTACAAGTAGTAGAAGTGGCATCCATAATGATAACAACAATAACTTTTGCCTAACATATTATGCATTCTTTGCTTTGCTGCCTGGGCCTAGAGTAGTTGCTTGATGTAAAGTCCATTTTTGGCGTTATCATTTTAAACTACTTTCTAAATATATTTTTCTTCCCCCAAAATTCAACTCAACTGTGCATAAAAATGTCTTATATATGCATGCTCCATGACAAGTGCTGGGGTTAACGGTTTAAGTTACAGCTCAAACATAATAACGATCATGTTCTTATTTTTGTGAAATCAAATGTTTCTAAAAAACTTTTAATGTGTGCCAGTTTGATGTCCTGTGGTGATGGTGATGTCACATTGCACCTCATGTAAAAATATCTTAAATGCTATTATAAAGAGTTAAATACAAAAGTATGTAAGGGTTGAGCCTTAGTTAAAACACTTAATAAGTGATAAAATAATTTCAAAATGTGGCTGCACAGGTGCGTCACATCGCAGGACAGAAGGAAAAGTAGGCCGCCTTCTGCGCCATCCGTGGTATTTTTAAAACTTCCACTAGGCGCAGGAATTTACTTAACTCCACGCAAACTCAGACCGTCCTGTAAGTTCTGCGCAAAGTCTGGAGACACGTTGAAAAGACGACGCTCGTGGAAAAGGCCAGAAGTGAAGAGAGTTTGAGGAAATATTCAGTAAACACATCTTTTAAAAATCATTTTATTCAGAGAGATTATCACATTTAAACACAGTTTTATTGAGAATAAGAGCACCAGATAGAGCTTCATGTGTCACATGCTTTTGTATTTTGTACCAGCATTTGTCTCTGCAGCAAAAGCGTTTGTCCCTCTGCTGCTGATTCTCTTTCCCGCTGCTTTCGCTCCGTCAGGAAGGGTATTCATGTCACTCGTGCACGCTCACTTCCCCCTCCACTATTCAGAACAGGGCCATGGTCAAACCTCACGCACATCTCATTCAAGTCTGAAGGACAACAAAAACAATATCTGCCAAATAGCCTACAACCTTAATAGAGAGGGATGAGTCGTTGCAATCTTTTTTATTTGTACTTGTCATAAAGCCTTTGATGTGGCTTCCCCTCGCTGTCTCATGTGCCTCGATCAAACCCACTTATGGCCCTTTTATAGTGTTTTGGAGGCATGTAGAGGGCGTGACGTGACATGGGTTCACATGCGCAGATTTCAGCTGCAGGTGGAATCTATAAAGCACAAATTGCGTGTTGAAAAGTGCATGGAGTGTTTTATAAATCTGGAGTTTGCGTGGCATGAGCCTCTAGTTGCCACTTACAGTACAAACTTGCTCAGCAGAATTTCTATGCAGTCCTTTTTAGATGAGGCCCTTGGACTGACTGAGTAATGGCGTCTTCTCCACAGGAGGATAAAGATTACTCAAATATGCATGAATCACTCTGAATACAACTTGACAAGGGAGAATGATTAAAAGCTTCTAAAAGTTTATTTTGCATAATAGGTCTTCTTTAAATGTATTAGTTGATGTTTAATTTTGAGACAAATGTGAAATGACTGTAAATTGAATCACAACAGGGCAGAAATATCACAGTATACCCTTGTTTGTAAGTTTCCAACGTAACCCTTTTTCATTATTATTTTAAATCTCTTTTTGCAGCATTTTCACCATAAACGATGCACTAATTATTCCACTTTTGCATATCTTCAAAACAACATTCACAATATTATCTACATTTCGATATATTGCCCACCTTTACGGAAACAATAGTGGTTTCATTGTACCTTTACAATGACTCAAATTACAATTCTGTCCAGCCTTTTTTTTTTTACCTCATGAGCTGCCGTTATACCTATAGGCATGTTGTGTATTCAGTGTCTTACAATGAGAATGGAGAGTTGTGTTAGAGAGGCAGATGGGTGCACCCCGCTGCCCACTGCCACTGCTTCACCCCATTGAAATCCTGTTAAAAGCATGATACCTGCGACTAGTCTGATTATATCCGCTAACCCTGACTGTGCAGCCCTGTACCGGCACCGCAGCTGCCTTGCACTAGACATGATTGACCCTCCCAGGGATGCATCATGTCCAACAGGCGCAGACAGAGCTCGAGCGAGGCACATGAGGTGAAATGGATCGTCCGAAATGCCTAATTAAGTATTATTATGCCACACAACGGGAGGTACCTGAGAAATAATTGGCCACGATGACAGCTAAATGTTCCAATCTGGAGGTGAAGCCAAAAGCGCTGGAAAAGGTCACATGCCATTATCCGATTTGCTGATTCGTATTAGAGCCGTGCTGTCAGAAAGCCCCCCTCGTTAATTCACTGCTAACATACTTTCATCATCAAAAGCCTCATCTTTAGGACTGAAAAGGGGACTTTTTTTAGGTGTGGACATGGCTTTGTCTGTTGGTTTTGATCTGATGCAATTACATATCCTAATTCTAGCCTTTTTCTTCAGACTGCTCAGGTGTATGAACTGTATTGTTATGTTAATGCATATCATATACAGGAAAATGGTCTTTTGAATTCATTTAATTTCTTCAGAATTATCAAGGTACTAAAGAAACTTGTCCAAGAAATAATAATATAGAATTTGACATGGTAAACGTAATGTCTTCAACAGTTCAACAAAAAGTTTTAGGTCAAATTGAATACAGTTTTATGGCTATAATGCCTGAAATTCATACTACAATATTTTTTTTCTCCTTGGATTTTTCACTTGCATAATGTGGAATTGTTCAGCATTTTAAACTTTTTAACACTACTACGTTCTGATCCATTGTGAATCTACTTCAGGTTTAGGCTATTTCACCTTAATTGGTAAGAGTTATTCTGAGTCTAATCACATATAAAAAGTCTACTTTCTAATACTCAGGAGAATCACTTATAGCTGTCACTTCACTTTGAAATCGTGAATATGACATGTGAATTGCTTTTAACGCAGGCCTTTTTGCCCAAGCCAGTCCATACTTAATGCAATAGAATGATGCGTTTGTTTTTTAACCATACCATTATGTGTATAAAGCTTTTGAGAACTTAGCATGGGACAAGTTGGAGCCAAAGTAACAGTTTAAATATCTACTACATCCAGTTTGAAATAGTTTCAGCTTTAAAGGCAGAAAATGTACTGTATTTGCATTTTTTTTCGTAAGCAGCATTTTATTAGCATTTTTAGTATGAAATATTAAAACAGTGATATATTTTCTTTTAACAGAAAAAAAAAAGGCTTACCCACATACAAAAAAACAAAAAACATATAAAACACAGAACAAAGACCAGAGAGCAACCGACACAACAAAATGAACACAGGTAGCACAGAACATCTCCAAACAACGTCACAACACATCTAACCTAAAGTAGTTGCCCAACCCAGTCCAAAATGTCATGGATTTTGGACTGGGTTGGGCAATTTGTCAATTTCCAAAGTTCAAAAGTGATTTTTGTTTTCCCGCCATTGTCTGTTTAACCATTATAATGCCAGTCCAGTCCTTAATTGTAGGTGCGACTTTTGTGGCTTGTCTGTGATTTCCCAGCTGCAGTATGTTCAAAAGGTATCCATTCATGTTGTCCATGGCAGGGGTTTTCAGGCCCAAATACATAGTTCTGAAATTGAGTGGGGTGGAGGTGTCAGAAACAGTCTGCAGTGCCTTGTTAATTTCAGTCCAATATTTTTGAGCAACAATCCCAGAACACATGATAATGATGTGCCTCCTGGCAACCGCATTATCTCCAACATTTAGCCTTTCCCTGTGCGTTATGAGCACTTTGACTTGAGGGTCACAACAGAACTGAACTAAAATTCAAACTGAATTTTAATACTAAAGAACAGGCCCGATACTTGAATTTGAATTTGATAACACAATGATTATAGCTAAAAAATATACTTTTTGGTAATGCTTTAAGATAAAGTTCCTTAGTAAACTATTTATAATGCATTAATAAGTACTAGTTATTTGTTTATAAGGACTTATAAGGCATTTACAAACATTTATTACTGATTATTGAATCCTTTCTAATAAGCAGCTCATTAATGCTCGTATAAACCTTTTGTTCATCGATTGTTACAAGCATGCTTTTTGGGTAATAGCTTATTTGCATTTTTATTGTAATATAAGCCAACTGCAAATGCTAGTAAGTGCTTGTCAACAAATATCTAGTATATGTCGATGCAAAACAGTCCAGGTGACTACAACTGAATCTTTTTCTACAATATGACCATAAGGTGTTTTACCTGTTCTGATAAACACTTGGTCTTTATCAATACAAGTATAAGACCTCACAAAGGTCCAACTTTAGTCTAATTTTTTGGAGTATAGAATTGATGAGTTTGGTATAGATGTACAGGCAGCTCTAATCCACATGCAAAATGTGTCTGTGGGACAGGTGGTGATCAGATAAAGACAAATTTACAGTCAACATTTTCCTAAATTCTGTTTTAGTGACAGTAGAAGCCTATTGCATGTTTTATCCTTGATAATAAATGTACAAAATTGTTCTCTACCTCAATAATAGCACCGAAACATCCATTGGTCCAAAACACCTCTATTTGTTTTCCCAGTAGACTTGTAAACAAACAGTGTGATGGTGCTGCTCATGGCTAATGTTGGTCAATGTTATGCTTTGTCCCTGTACAGAAATTTACATTCTATTATTGTCTCTCTGGAACTCAGAGCATTACACAAGTGATAGTACTGATCCATTATATAACAGTAAATGATGCTGGAGGTTCAAGCAACAGCCATACAGAAATGTTCTGTTTGCTATTCATTGCCTTTTGAATGCTGATGATTATCTCTTTGTACCTTTCAATGAGAATTCTTTATGTTTTTAATGCATGTAGAGAGTGATACTAGGTGGGCTATTATAGTGAATGTAGTGTTCTATATTTTCTTTGTTTAAAGCCTTTTCTGTTGATCAGCAGGATTGATCATAATGTACACAATTTAAGCTGTAAATCATAAAAAATATTGCTCTTCAAACCACAATTTCGGTACTATAGTGTCAATTAAAATTTTACTCAAAACTGATATTAACTTGCTTAATATCAGTGCTTAAAGGTGCACTATGTAACCTTTCTATTGGAGGGTCCATCGACTGTCTGTGGAGAGATTTTTGCTTCACTTAGATTGTTCCATAGTATGCCGTTACGTTTTTCTCTGGACTTGACAACCAGGACAAGTCACAGGTCAGCTTTGTGGAGAGGCAACCGTGTTCACAATAAGAATTCATGTTTTTGAGCATGAAAACCTCACCTGTAATTGTATAAATGCAGGAGAGATGAAGGTGCCGTATCCCTCACGAGCAAAGTTACATAATGCACTTTAAAACATATGTTAACTGAAGCAAAGGTGTGAACCTTGTGGTGAGGTTGGATAGTTTCTTATAACCTCTTCCTCTCTTCTTATAACTATACCATAATTTGCCTTAAGAAAGCATGATCAAAGACTTATATTTTGCCAAGCATGATTCAGGCTTAGTAACTACTTTATGGTACAGGGTTAGTTATTTACTTCCGCCTTCGTCAGAAGACCGAAACATGTCAGCCACCGAAACATGTCAGATAAATGTACCACTGTCTTATTAGAAGAAAAGTGAAATTGAATGTTTTGTTTTGTCACACTGTCAACTTCATTAAAACATTTGTTGTAGTTTAGTCAAAGTCGCGAAGCAGTACAGGAGATCACAAGATGAGACAGTGTAGATAGGCAGGATATTAGTGCTCCTTTTACTCACTTTGCTCTGAGGTTCGCTTTGTTGTGTTGTTGGCATTGGAGGGAAGCTCATGCGCTAACTACAGCCACAACTTGTCAGAGTTAAAGGGCCACAGCCCCATTCAGCGCAAATAGCCTATTCAATTAATTTGAGAAGTTTGCTTAGGTTCTAAGCTACATCACTGCATTAACACACCATTGGAATACTGAAAAAAATCAGGTAGGCCTTTTATTATAAACAAACAAAAAAACACCCCATGTGACATTCCACTATTGGCAGGCGCCAGAGAAAACTTTTTTAAATGTGTTTTTAATTTCATTCTTTTTTTTAAATTTGAATTTATTTCACACAATTATAACATAATACAATATGTTTGATGACATTAAAATATTTTTTGGTTTGATTTCTCTTTATGTGCATCTTATTTAGGCATTCAGAGGTTTTTTTTTTTTTTTTACTACATTGAAAATAGAACTGAAAATGCTTCATTGAATTAATAAAACATATATAAATACAATTGACTACTGACATATACGAGCCAGTATAGAGTTAATACAGCAGTGGCTAGTGTTGAGTGCTTACAAAATAGTGGTATATCGATCCTTTAGTACAGTACTATGTGCAATCTCCAGAATCGCATTATCGGACCAAAGCGTTGCAATATTTATGCTGCTCGCCCTGTTTTGGCCCATGCCTATAATTGCCCCTGTGCCCCCGGAGCCTCTTTGTCAGCCAATCATTCAGAGATGTTAATGAGCAGGTGCTACTGTGCCGCTGATATCTGGCCCAAGACTGATGTATTGATCAGTGCAGATGGATCAGGATGTGGGTGATACAGCAACATTACATGATTTATGCAGTTTGTAATACGTAGAGTCAGGGAGCCCTCGGGACATGGCTACATTTTCATCATCTGCCTCTGTTCTGCGCGGAGGGTGCAAGCCCTGGTCGACTATGAGATCACTCAGGGAATATTCAAAGCCATTGAACGTTTTAAGGATTTGGATCCAGTGACTCAGCTGCAAATAGGACTGCATGTGATGGGATAAAACTGGGCTTTTCTTTGTTGATATTTCAATGTCTTGAGGAAGTGAAGCTCTAAATCAAAAGTTATTTGGCCCAATCTAAATTTCCCAAATCTTCACTTTAACCAGACCAAAGGGAAACCGGATGAACCGCCCTCAAAGAGCCAAAACGCTCATCTCAATCAGTCATATCTAACATAAGGGCTTGCCTACAATTTGCCTCAAAAATACACTTTCTTGTCTCTGTTTATGCTAAATTTGATTTACTGCTTGGAAACAGCAAAACAAACAAAATTCAAAATTTCCATCCCTCCAGGAATAAAATAAATACATAATTACAATCACAAAAACACAATCTGGCCCCTTAAAATGACGCATTAGTTATTTTCCATTTGGGACGCTCATTCGTGATTCATCAGACGTTTCTTAGAGCATTTTTACCATTTCTTAAAATTTCACTCGCCTAATGAACACAGCCTCATGGTTCGAGTCTGTCCCAATGGAAAGCCCCAGTGTGCTCCACTTAAGCACTGCACAGCTGACAGAAAAGACTTTAACCAAAAAACAAGTTTACACCAAAGGGGTTTCAAGTCCATTTTAATGAGGCACAGTTATAAACATCAACACCCTCTGACCTTCATAACAACACATGATATTATTTTACTGCCTCAAAATTTACCTAACTGTGCGACAACCTCCCACTGACTGAAAATAATCCCCAAGAAGAAATATAAATATTGTTATATAAATATGACAAAATAGTAGAAGAGTCTGTAGAGTCTGTAGAGTAGAATGTAGAGTAAGTTATTATTAGGATTTTGTGACATTTTGACCTGGGCATAGTTGGTGGGTGTTGGTCAAGGAAACAGTTCATTTATTTAAAGGTTATTACTAATATTTGTAAGTTCCACAGCAGGAATATCAATACTTTACTTTTATGGCTTGAGGTACTTTGGCTTATTCCAACATAACATTTTCTGTCTAGCGACCATTACTAAATTTACTTCCATATGTTGGTATGTGGCAATTCTTCCAGAAAGTGATATCGTGTCAAACATTTTATACACAATTTTGCCATCAGCAGCTCCAATGACTTGATCAATATAGTGTATGAGAACTTTGTGTTATTTGTAGGCATAGACTGACTGGTCTTGAGAGTTTAAAATACCTTGATAACATTTACTTCTATTCATGCGCTTTAAGTAAGTGGATTAACTGGATTTTGGTGCTCAGTTTTCAGTCAACAGGTAAATGTAAAATCTGGATACATTTTACTGAATTAATTCGGTTAATGTCAACTTCTTCACATTCTCATTTGATGACTTTTTATTAACAGAATGTTGAAAATGCAAGGTAGAAAAGATGTCAGTGAGATGGTTACAATGCTCATTGCTTTGTCTAGTTTCTTGTTTTTAATAAGTCCTTATTTGCAAATGAATACCTGTTTAATTAAAGTCCTGTTTATGAATGGCCAAAAGATTCCTTCAACATATCAGAACTTTCAAGGGGAATCATCACTAAATTATATAAACGCATTAATAATCGATGCAGCCTTTCCTACTAAATATATTAAAATTAAATGAAGGACATTTAGTTTTGACGGGCGAAGTACAGTATATATGCATCCTAATGGAGAACCACAAAGTCACATGTTCGGTTGGAGTTCTCATTATTCACAGGGAAATGCAAACTGCTGGAGAATCTGTGGTTGTCAGGAGGCCCGCCATAACCATGTGTTTTGGGACTGTCCTGTATCACAACCCGGCTTCTGGGCCGTGACGATGACTAAAACTACGGAAAACATAACGAACGGAAAATTAACCAGTTCCGCAGACACCCAAGAAACCCAAGATGGCCGTGTACGGTGAGGGTACAGTATATGGCGATAACATGGCAAGGAATGCAAAAGAAGAAAAAGAAAACGAAGGGTGGGCAGGTGGGCAGGTGGGCAGGTGAGCGGCGAGCTGAGAGAGACTGCGGCGAGAGCTTATGCTGCACAATAAACAATGTTGAACAATACTTTATTCAACCAATATTTCAGCATTTATGCCTGGAAAATGCTACATATTATATACAAGTCTATTGTATATATTAATTTGAATTGCTAAATTAAATGGATTGTACTTCCTTTCAAATATGTGTGAAACAACACTCCAACAATTATTCAAGCTTTCCTAATAAACTACTGCTCGTATCGATTGACCGAAAGGTAAAAACCATCAACTCCATGTCCACATCTACATTTGCTCGCACAGATCGATATTCATGTTATTATGTACTAAATGTCACTGCGTAATGAACAACATGTCCCCCCGTGGTGATGGTAGACTCCAGCGGCTCAGGGTGTTGTACGCAGCTGGTGGGGGGTACTACATGTTTTTGTGAGTTTGGAGGCAGTTCCTTTAGGAATTTGTATTACTTGAAACATTCTAAGTAGTCAATGATCAAAGTCATGTAGCGCTTTTCTACCTCCATTGCAAACTCATATCACACACATTCCCTCCCACATTCATACACCAGAGAATGTAGACTCAAGAGGAAAGGTTATTTTTGTGTCTTGCCCAAGGACACAATAATAGGATGCACTGATATCAGCGGGCATAGAAGTGTTGGCCTTCTGGTCAGGGGGTAAACGCTCTTCCACTGAGCTACTGCAACTTGCATGGTCCAAATGAAAAATGAAAGACTGCTGGAATTTATAATACGCTGCTTTGTTATTGTTGGGAAGCAACTAAATACACGAACCAAAAACACGACTACTTACAATTAAAACATTTAGTATTTAGTTACAGTTACTCTTTCATTTGGTGGTATTCACGATATAATTACTTTCCTAAAATCAAAAGAATACATGGTGGTACTTGATCATGCAATTTAGTCTTTAGTCAACTGCATGGTATTATTGAGAACAATGGAAAACACAGCTCTTGCAGTGCGCACATTTGCAAAATTTCCCCTCTAATTTATGATCATTAAATGGATAACAAACATAAAGCTGCCTTACTCCTGTGTCGCTAATATACTGTAAGGCATCTCAATGTGTTCGGAATACTATACTTTGACTTATTTCTTAGGTAATAGTAATCTTATGACGTAATGATGAAAGTCCAACTGACAACAAGGTCTTTGGGGTTGAATAATGTCACCAATTTCTGAAGCTATTGTTGAAAAAACGAATGCTGACAGAAAAAGACATTGAACTTTGTGCCAGTTTTTGTTTTCATGTGGATAGGCCCAGCAATTACGGAGATGTTAATCATGACAAATCTGTAATCCGACAGTTAAACTATATGGATTCTACAATATTAACCCATCAGTTTCAGGATTGGAAGGATTTATGAGAACTTTTACTCCTTCAAAAGATGTAATATTCTGATTTGAATTGCGTTTTTGCCACACAATGTAATGCGTATTTGCAATTGAAAAAACCGAACCACACAACAAGGGCGTACTGGGACACCGTAGCCCCCTCTCGTCTATGAAGCAGAGGCTATGTCGTACCGCCAGGCCTTAACCTCCTGCTCCCCGTCCCATCTGCCCCTGCTCCCCCGGCCCCTGAGAGGAATAACAAGTTGGTCACTAGAGTAATGAGATCTCAAACGCAAACAGGTAGCAGATAATGATATGGGCCAGTCAGAGTAGTCGCTGCAATCAAGGGTATGATTAATGGGCACGTCAAGATGGGTTACATTACCGGGTGGAAAAGCACATGCACTCACACATGTCAAATGACTTTCATTTTCTCTGTTCTAGATTCATCAGAGAGAAAAGGATTATATCTCCTTATCACACACTTCAGAATGCATCGGAAGTCTGTTTCTCGTTTGGATAGTATTTCAATAGCTTGCACGTCCTCATGTATAAATGTTTCGTGCCTAAGCAAAAAAAGCTAATAAAACTCAATGTATTTTTTTTTTTAGACTTTTTTTGTTTTTTTGTATATTGGCACAATGTAGGCCTAGTACTTCAAATTCAAATTGAACATTATATCAATATGGTAGCCTCTATAATTAAAGCTAGTGTGTTGCTGTTGCATATATTAGTTCTGTGGTGATTAATTGGATTTTAACTTTCTGGCAACATGTCTTTTCACATATAATATTGGCTGGTTTCGATCATATGTGATGTTCACAATTTCTGTCCTATTTCAGTTTAAATCTGCTGTCGTGTGTATATACAATACGATATACAACTTCGGAGTCACGATTATTGTGAGGGTAAATATTGCAATTTTACGATTAATCATGATTATCGGCAAAAAGAAAGGAAACACTGATTTAGTATTTTTTTATGTTTCAATTTCCAAATAATCCTGTGAGACACGCAGAGAGCACTTTTTGCTTTGACTGGAATGTTACACAGAGACAAGCATGTAGCGGACCCCCCACTAAGAAGTTGCACTGTTTGCACCTTTAAAAGACCTGACTGCTTTACGGATAACGATCCTAATGTTGATTTATTCTTGATGACAAAAACATTGGACACGATGGTCAAGTGGTTTGTCATAATTTGGTGTTTGGTTCTCCAGTAGAACGAGCCTCCACATTGGCGTTGTCATTTCCAAAACTGAGTGTGCTTGAATCTATGTGAATCTGTGATCTGAATGGTCATTACCGAAAGCCCAGAACCTGCACCAATCATGAATCAATGCTTGTGCGGCCTCTGCAGCATGAGACAATTATGGAGGTTCTGAGCTGAACATGAGCCAAGGCCTGTCCATAAACTAGCAGAAACACTTGGATGTGACCTTTATGTGCAGGTTAAGGTTCATTTGTTATTATAGTATCTTATTTTCTTTACAGTAAGAACGCAGGCTGCATGCAGTTCCTTTTAAAGTACATATTTTCTTTCTATCTTCACAGCAGTTCTTGAAAAATATGGTCTTAGCTTGCAGGCTTGACCTGTCAGTAGAACTTGCTTTAGCAGAATAATTGCCCACATAGCATGCTAATTAAAATAAAATACATAGTCTAGCATAGTCGTAGTTTGTCTAGCGAGAAGCTCACAGCATATTGAAAGATTCTATGTTATTACTGTAAGATGTGACCCACTGGGACCACATACTGTGTAGTTCTGCCATATTCAGTGGACATAGTTTGCCGTCAGATGCAGTTCCATATGTGATCCACTCTTTTACGCAGGTTTGGGACAGTTACAAAGAGCCCAACTAAAGCAAAGAATGGATTATTTTACTTCAAAATGCTTAGAATGGATAAATGGTGTCATAGACTATTCCGCTCTGCATTTCACATGAATGTGTATTGATAAAAAAACAGCATATGTTTTGACTGTTAGAGTGTAAACAGTGTACTCTTCCCTATGCAGCCGCGGGTCAGACCTGACACCGTGAACTCCAAAACAGAAGCGAGAGGTGGGTTTTTTTCCTGAAAGTGAATTCATATATTATTTACATTCAACAACATGCACCGTCTATGTTTTGCTTCAGTGGACTTGGGTCAAAACCAGATTTAAAGTGACTTATAGCTTTTGTTCCAGTTGCTTATAGAATAGTCAAGATTTCTGTTTAGAGATGAGAAAATGTCATTTATTTAGTTATTTTTGTGAACATCTGGTGACATTCAATGACAAAGGCAAATCCACTGCTATTTCACTATTCAATTATTGTTTGTACTTTGTCAACAGCACACAAAATACAATCTAAGAACAATATATTCACACATTTAGTCAGAATTTGAATAAACCTTGTCCTCGATTAGCTGAGTAATATTATCTAGGAGCAGTACTAGTAGTTGTAGAATTAGTCATCTGTTTTAAATGTTGCTGTCACATTAGCATTAAAGACTTCGCGGAGGCGTGGCCTAAGCAGCGATTCTTGTAAACGCTCATTTTTCAGGGCGCTCCCCATGTCTGTGGGGTCAATGTGATTCTGTTCCAACAACTTTACCGCAACCAATCAGAGAAGCCAGACAGTGCCAGGCTCCGTTGCCTAGCGACGACTCTTAAACTTTAGAAATAGCACGAACGAAACCAACACAGTTTCTGCAAACATTTCATTCTTCGTCAGCGCTACAGTGAGTGTCAGGATCCTTACCTCCAGTGAATACAGTGCTCTCCTATGTCATTTAGAAGCAAATAAATGTTAATGAACAAACATTTCTTCAATTGGTTGTATTTCTGCTCTAAATAAGCACACATGAAAGAGATTGTGCGGCTCGGTGGTCGAGTGGATAGCACACCTGCGCTCTGTGTGGACAACCGTGGTGGAAGAGGCCGCTCACGCGCTCGCCCCGTGTCCTCGTGTATTTGTTTTCATTACACAGCTTGTTGGGTCACGTGACACTTGCGCCCTCCTCCGCTTGCAGCCAATACTTGCTGAAATCGGCCAGCGCGTGTCTGTGCTTCATGTGAGACAAATAGTTGTTGCAAAATGTCTTCATGTTTGTGGTCTGCAAAATGTGTGTCACGTCTCAAAATCGCGGAGAATTTTAGGTATACTTTATTTTCTAAACCCTTTGACCCTTCTTTTAATGCTGCTAGGGCAACCTGTTAGGAGCAATGGGGACCCAATTATTGTATTTATTCTAATGTTTATATTTCATTTTTACTTAAGTGTTACGACCCAAGTGGACCAGACATATTTACAAAGGACACAGGAGTCAAAAGGGTAACAACATTTAAATGGGTTTTTGGGATGGGTATTTGGTAGAACACCTATGGTAATGTATTATACAGTTACTGCAGACTAGAAGGTAACGTTAATTAAATTGTCTAAAGGAAAGAAAACTTAATTTCAATGGACTTGAATTTTACACTACTAGAGTAATTGTGTGTACACTTGGAAGGCTATTTGTTATCCATTGCCCCTGGATAGTTAAAATTGTCTCCCTAAAAGCAGCATTTATTAACATAAAAGATCCAATATGAACAAGTCGGTGTAATCCCTCATTCGTCTAGTATAAATCAGTGAAAGCATTAAATACATTAAAGCCTAAAATGAAATCCCAGTGTACAAATAGCCAAACAAATACAGAAACAGCAAACAGTATCAAGCCCTGCAATTAACAAATGAACTACTAGCTACAATTTTACAAAACAAAAACAATATGGTGAAGACAAAGAAGATTTAGCCACTTAATGTTGACGCAACTGATTTGCTATGAGATGTTTCTTGTAGAGGATGTAGGAGGGCAGCGCTCTGATGTTTCCGGGGCCGCTTGAACAGAAAAGGCTCTCCGGCTGGATGTGGAGCACAGTCCCTGCGCTGCCTCTCTGATTACCCGATGTGTGGTGTCTCTGATACTGACAGAGTGATTAAGTGCACGAGCCACAAACCATGTATGACCTTATATCAATACGAGACTGGAGAACTGCATTTTACCTTGAGCAAATAACACTGCAATGATGTCTATCATTTACTATTTTTCCCCTGGAAACATCTTTGAGGAGGTGCATAAGTGTGAATGAGTAATGCTAACTCTTGAAACACTGCATATGTTTGAACTTGAAGCAAAGTGATCCTTGAGGCAAAAATCCACTGATCCCTGGTTTATGTGCACATGTGTAGAGCATAGCAATTCTTCAGTCCACTGCCTCCAACCTCCCTTTGGGCTTGATGAGAGAGAGAGAGACATGTATAGAAATGAGTGGTGCTGGCCCATATGGTCCTTCAGAAGTTAACCCAGATCTAATAATGTGTTGCATTCACAGTCTTGTATTTGATGATTTGATCATTTCAAATGGAGGGTGGAGGCTTTTATAACTCTAGATTCACTGTTTTTAATATAATATAATATAATATGATATAATAATTGTAATGTAACGTAACTTGATTATCTTTTATATTAGGCATTGGGTCCACAAAGGTTTTTGGGATTTGTAAATGGCATGTGAATGTAAAGCTATTATAATGGCATTTACCATGAGCTATAGCTTCACATTCTGAAGCTATTGTGAAAAAAGATGTGACTTTTGTTTAATCAGCCACTAATAATTTAAATCATCAATCATCAACAAATTTAGTGATTGAATAAGTTTTATTTGGGCTATACAGACTCCAAAACAGAGGGTTTTCTGTCTTTTTTGTGTCGGAATTACTCCAAATTGAAGAAACTTGCAAACTTAGTGCTGGAAAAAAGATTTTTATGATGTACTAAAGTGGTATCTCTTTAGCTTCATCTTGGTCCAATTTTGTGCAATTTGAATTTAATTACCCGGTGAGTTGTTTGTTGCAGCCTTACTTTTGTTTATTTATGCCGACAGAGAAGACGTTGAACTTTTGTTTCACGTGGATATTCCCAGTTACGATTGCGATGTTTACCATTAACTGGGTCAATAAATCTGCCATCTGACAGTTAAACAGCAAATTCTACCACACAACCTATAGGAACGGGCCCTGTGGCTTTTATCTTGTATTACACCACTGTCGCAGGATTTTATGCTTGTAAAGGCTAACCAAAGCATTGAACCGCGCCTTGTCCCCTCTCAGCACTAGAACATGCAGATATATACCTAGCCTTGTGCCACCCCATTCATTATTTCAGCAGTTTTTTAACCCGGTTGAAAGCAGCAGCAGCAGAAGTCAAGTGTATATTTGTAAAGTATTGAGGGAGTTTAGTATCAGCCTTATCCTGAATGAAAACACGCTCGTCCTCGGCTTTTGGCTTTGATCATCCCGTCTCTGGTTCATGTTGCCTGCTGTTTTACATCAACAAACACGCCATCTGAAGCGAGCACGATGCCCCAAACCGTGTCTTTTTGATGCTATGTAGAGTGAAGAACTAATTACAGGTGTGTTTCAGATATTAGCCCGGGGGGGTTAACAGGTCAGAATCTAAGGGATTTTCAGATGTCATCCAGTGAAGAGCCTCAACCCTGCAACACCAGGGCTGGGAGACATTATTCTAATATTAGATTTTCATAATTACAGTTATATGTAAATAGGGAAAAACTATATATGTAAATAAAATAGGGTTTGTGTAACCAAGGGGTCTGGCATTTTTATACATCATATGCTGTTTTCCGCTTTATTTTAGATGTAATATACTTATTAACATAAAACATTTAAATACATTTTATTATTATTATATTTTTTAATAAAACATTAGCATACCGTGAATATATCAAAAGGACAAAAGTAAAATGTATTTAAATTGAAAAGCTCTGGCTGTCTCTCTCTTGGGGGCCACCACTCCTCCTGCTGTCCTGACCTCAGGTCAGCAGGTCACTTGGCATTCAGATTCCATCTATAAACCATCCGACTGGACTGTCCTGTCGGCCCAGAGCAGAGGAAATACTTCTGCAGCACATCCTCTTGTCGGGACAGTGTTCGGACTTCTGTTTTATCTTCCATCCGAGCAAAAGCAAAAGCTAAAATGATTACTTTGAAGATTTCCGCGTTGCAATGAATGCACGTAGCATCGCGCTTCTTGTTGCATTTGCTTATATTTCTGACTTTTTCTCTGTGAATATGAGACCAGAGTTGCCAGAATTTGAGTTGTGTGTTGCCTCTGAATGAGCGGTAAAGAGATGTATTTGCACATATCACATATTTAACGTAATTAACATATTTGAAATGTTAACGTGTATTTCAGTCATTACTAGATCTATTAATGTTAAACACAACTGAAAAATGCTCAAAAGCACCTCAATATAACGTAGGAAATTTTGTTTTATAAAAATGAACTTCCCGATACATTGGCCCCTCATTGGCCCCTCATTGGCCCCTCATTGGCCCCTCATTGGCCCCTCATTGGCCCCTCATTGTTGCTCTTTTAAGCATTATATCATTTATTAGTGATATAATATCTCTCTCTCTCTCTCTCCCTCTCTCTCTCTTTCATCTTCTCTCTCTCTCTCTCCCTCTCATCTCATCTTTCTCTCCTCTCACTCTTCTCTCACTCTCGTCGCTCCTCTCTGGACTCTCTCTCTCTCCCTCGCTCTCTCTCAATAATCTCCGCGCTACTGCCTCATAACACTCTGCTCCTCTTTCTCGACCTACATACTCCTGCGCCCCTCGCCGTCTTCTCATCAATCTCCCCTCCCTTCCAGCGCTGTATGTGTGCACTCACTCTCACTCTCTCTCTCCCTCTCCACTCTCTCCTCCCTCTCTCTGCCTCTCTCTCTGGCTCCCTCGCTCTCTCTCAATCTCCCTCTCTCTCACTCTCTCCCTCTCTTTCTCTGACCTCTCTCTCTTCCATCGCTCTCTCTCAAATCTCCCTCTCTCTTCTCTCCGCTCCTCTCTCCTTCCCGTCACCTCTCGCTCTCCTCTTCTCTCCACTCTCTCTCATCCCCCGCATCTCTCTCTCCACTCTCTTCTCTCTCTCTCTCTCCTTCACATCAACTCCTCACTCTCTTCTCTCTCTCCTCCTCCACTCTCTTCTCTCCTCGACTCCTCTCTCCCTTCCTTCATCTCATCTCCATCTGCTCGTCCACTCTCTCGTCCAGCATTTCTCATCCTCTGCATGCCACTCACTGCCTTCACTCTCTCTCTCTCTCTCACTCTCTCTCCCCTCTCTCCTCTCGCTCCTCTCCTCACTCTACTCTCCTCTCTCTCTCTCTCTCACTCTCACATCCTCTTCTCTCTCGTCCCCTTACTCCCTCGTCTCCTCTCTCGACTCTCATCTCTCATCTTCTCTCTTCACTCTTCTCTCCTCTCTCTCCCCCTCTCTCTCTCTCTCTCTCTCTCACTCTCTCTCTCTCTTCTCTCCCACGACTCACTTCGCATCTCTCTCTCTCTCACTCTCATATACCTTTATGCCCTCTCCGTCCCTCGTCTCTTTTCTCACTTCTTCTCCTCTCCACTCGTTCTCACCTCTTCTCTCACTCCTCTCCACTCTACTCTCTCTCTCTCACCTCTCTCCTCGCATCACCTCTTCTCTGCTCCCTCTCTCTCTCATCCTCTCTCTACATCTCCTCCCTCTCTCTCGCTCTCTCTCTCTCTCTCTCTCCCGCCTCTCTCTCTCCTGCCCTCAACTCTTCACTCTCTCTCTGCTCTCCTCTAGCACTCTCTCTGCGGCGTCCTCGTCCCTCCTCTCTCTCCCCACCTGACATCTCTGGTGACTCTCTCTCTACCTCCTCCCTCACGCTCATCCATCTCATCTCTCTCTCTCTACACACTCTCTTACCCCCTCTCTCTCTCTCTCTCTCTCTGCTCTCCTCTCCTCTCCCGCCTCTCTCTCTCCCCCCTCTCTCTCTCTCCCCTCATCTCTCCCTCTCTCTCCCCCTCTCTTCTCTCTCTCACTCTCTCTCTCCCTCTCTCTCACTCACTCTCACTCTCTCTCTCACTCTCTCTCCACTCTCTCTCTCCCCTCTCTCTCTCTCACTCTCTCTCTCTCTCTCTCTCTCTCCCTCTCTTTCCCGCTCTCTCTCTCTCTCTCCCCCCCTCTCTCTCTCCCTCTCTCTCTCTCCTCCTTCGAGCTTGTGCATCCCGTGACTCCTCTTTCGGCTTGCGCTGACCAGCCGCTTTGCGCTCCAGCGCTGTCAGTGGTGTGGTACCTCGCTCGGCCCTGTGTAAACTCAGGAAGCAGCGGCATAAAAGATAACTACTCATGCTGACTGTCACGCTGTTCACTCGCACTAGTGTGGACCTGAATCAGAAAACTGTTAGTAGAAGATATACGGGAACTTACAGATTTATTACAGATAATTTCACCACTTTTTTTTATTTTTTTATCAGGGATGCCACTGTTCCGCCATCTAATAATTTAAGCACTGATCTACAGTTCATGCAGGATATTTTGACCACTTATTGATTAAAACATTACATATTTTTTTCTCAATTCTCAAAAATATTTCATCTTTCGTTTATGAAGGAAAACCAATTTCCTCCCCTTGCATTCCTCAGCACTGTTTTGCTTGTTACTGATTGCCTGAAGAAACGGATTGGATGTCGGAAAGGTTCAGAGTAAAATCTAACAGATAAATTATTCTTTCAGCGTTCAAGATAATAGCGCTACCGCTGCCAGCATCAACACAATCATCTCTAAAGCACCGCAAGCAATAATAAAATGTTTTCTTAAAACTTCGCAACAATGCTGTGAAATTGGTAAAGTAACATGCCAGGTAATTGTTTTTGGTTAAACTACTAAAAGTAGTGCAAATGCAGAGTTATCTGGCCTGTTAGCTAAATTGACAGCTTTGTCACAGTTGGACTGGAGACATATTATGCAAAATCAAATTTTAAGAGCTTTTAACCCACCCTCTCAAAGTTGTATTAGCATTAATGCATGTCTGGACAATCGTTACTGATTTCAATTCTACAAAACACAAATTATTTAGACTGTAGAATGAGCAATAATGTGGTCTTTTACTAGTTCTGATCTAGATAGATCTAAAATTGTTGTCTTAATTATATATGTATTTCTGTATGTATGCGTGTTTGAATGAGTATCAATTAATATCTGTGTTTTGATTTAGATCATTATTGTTTTTTTTGGATAACACTTACACTATCATTCTAGTCATAGAACATCACATAATGGTTATCCTTGTTCAAAAAACTTGAAGTCTATATGACAGCTTAGACTACACATTTCACTAAAACGTAGTGAACACATTTCAGATTTGACTAACATTTTTGCCTATTTGTCCCTAGTTGGACCATTTTTGTAACATTTATACTTCCTGGTTGGACATATGCAGCAAATATGAGGCAATTCCTTAACTGTTACCTAGCAACCGATCTGTAAACAAGGGCCATAATCCATATAAATTGCACAACAGTTATGATTTGACAAACAATATATGATAAAACACCTTTATTTTGTTGAATAATAATTCAAACTGTCAGAAAAGTGTGTCAGTTAAGTGTAAATTGTCTTGTGTTTTCAACGGCACGTCGCATATTGATGACATCACAGAGGGATTCTGTTTTAGAACTAATTTCTACTTCCTGTCATTTTAAACTCTTATTTTTTTAAATGTCTTCACAAACTGCAACTTCACGGATATAAAACGATGATAAATATTTACCACATGATGCTATCCTTCCAAACTAAGTCTTAATTAAAAACATATAGACTTAGATTTTTATGTTAATAAATGTTACGTTTTTACGTTAATGTTACGTTTTAGTGAAATGTATAATCTAACCTGTCACATGCACTTTAGCACATGTTGAAAGTAACATCCCAATTTATGACAGTTTGTTGAGAAAAAAATACATTCTATTAAACGCCTCCCAAAGCTTAAATGTGTGTTTGGTGCAAGCTACAATTGGATCTAAAGTGAAGGATTGTGGGAAAGAGCCACTCTGTGACCACAGGCATTACAAACTTAATTCAGTGGAGCACCCTTCAGTACATTTCCTCATTAGATTGTAGCAGTTCAATCTAAATGTGGTGCAGGGACCTGTGTGTTTACAGAAAGCACAAAGGAGCAAATATCAGGCCTCACAAGCTCACATCGTCAAACATGGGGCGTTCAGCAAAACAGGAAATACAATACTTTGTGGCTTTTATGTAAATCTGACATTTATGGAGGTGTCTGGGGCGGGCGGCTCTTTGTTGACCACAGATACAGGAGTTGTGTTAGTGCTGAGGCGGCAGAGGCTCGGCCCACACTTCATTATTTGTGAGCAACAAATAAATAACAGAAAATGACACACTTGCATATTTCATGGTTAATGTTAAATAGCCAAGAAAATGGGACTTTTTCTGAAACAGAAGTTAACATGCTCAAAATCTATTAGCTTGCAAATATTCCAAATGATATGTTCCTCCAATAAAAGTTTTTAAAATATTACAGTACATTAACTAATATTCAGTCTCACACACCACTACTACTATTATTGTCCAGTTTGCAAAGACATTTATTTTTATTTGTAATTGAGTTAAGTTATGCAAAAAACACCTAAGCACTCAAAGATGCTTCATTATCGTACACAATTATATGCATTACCACATTCACTTCTCAGTCACCCTGGATGGCTTCTATCGGATAAAGTTTTACTTCCGACAGTTAAACTATTGATAGTACTTAGTTTCTCTTTAGTTGCTCTCTACTGCCCCCCGCTGTCTGTGAATCTGCATCTGTGCTGCCGTTAAGAGTTGAGATTCTTGGCTCAAGCTTGGGAAGTTCTGTCTTAAAATATATATTTTTATGTATGATTAATTTCTTGGTAAAATGTGTTATTATAGCCTAATTATTATAATGGTCCCTCCCCTTGAAAAAACAAATTTCAGACAGTGCCGAAACACTGCACAAGCATTTTGGAGCGGAACGGCAAGTGAAGTGCCTTGCACAGGCAGGCGCCAGGCTCGTTTCACTTGCGCGACTGCTTCAGCAATTCAGAGTTTGCAGACAGAACACTAAAACAACACGCAGCCGCTAGCCTCAGATCGTAGCCTCAGATCGTAGCAAAGCCGCTTGTCAACCCAAAATACGCTCCAAGAGTATTTTTCCGCACAGTCAAGCAGATTTCAGTCAAAATACATTGAACATTTGTGGGGGTTTTTATGCATTTTATTGATTTGAGCAACACCACAGGCCTACCATGCTTTGATTAAACATCCAAAGGACGGATTCACGGTGATTAAACCATTTTATTTTCTCTTTCAAAAAGTCTCTGACACCTGACCTAACCAGCAGAGACGGTGAAGCTGAACATATTCAGAAGCTTTGGCTTTGGCAGACCAGTTCTATGGGCTGTAGTCTGCTCTAGACTTTACCAACGGGAGGAACAGAGACAGCAGCTGCAGTCGCTTCTTTCTGCTCGCTGCGCCACCTTTCCTTCTCTCAGTAGCCTACAAGACGATTGGTGACGGTCAACAACCACGGAAGACATTTCAACTGGTGGTAGATGAGGGGAAACTCGTGCGTTGGCTTTGTGCAGGCTTGCCTTGTTCATTTTAATAAACATATATTATGTTGTGTTTGCCTCGGGCTCAGGCCTGTTAATTACAGTTAATTGGAGGGGCCGCTTGGGCTCAAATATATAAGGTCTTGGGCCCGATTTTCTAGCTGCCGTTGAGTCTGACGTATAAAGTAAATTGTATTTTTGTAATCCAGAAAGTATGATTTATTTTGTGACTCTTCATCTCAAACCAGAACCGTACTGAGTGGTATTCATTGAAAACACTGTCCGATTATTCAAATGTCTGCTTCAAGGATTTCTTTAATAATATCCTCGGTGTTGTATACCTGAATGCCAACTTACAAATAGATTTTACATGTTGCAATGGCTTTGACGTCATGTGAAGGGCACCGCTGCAATTACTCACCAACATATCCATAAGTGGAAGGTCCAATTAACTGTCCCCCCACATCGAGTCTTTTAGTGCGCAGTGGACCTCGAGAGCCGCCATGAGTCACTCTGACAGGCTTCAAGGAAACTGGTTTATTTAGTATTGCGTAGTCATTAAATTCTGAATAGGGAACCTAAAAGAAAAAATATATATATACGGTAAGCCTTTATAATCAACATAATAAAACAAATGTGTAAAGATGTAAATTCTCAATCTTTTGTTTTTGTTCTAAAATCAGATTTATTTATTTGTATTATTTGTTTATATATTGTTTATATATATAGAATGCATGCACAATTATGTTCAGAATATCTTTTTTACCATAGTTCATTCAAATTATAACGGTCTGAGTTTATGTTCTCATTGCTAATGGAGTAGTTTCTTTTGATTTAAAAAAGACCATTTTGAATGTATACAAAAAACTACAGTGTTTATTATTGCTGGAGTGAATACATCCTCTGGCAATGACTTGTTTATATAAAGATTACACTGAATATTAGTTGGACTATGCAGCTGTAAAGAAGCCCTTAAAATAACTAAGGAAGATACTTTGGGCGTTGGAATAAAAATAAGATATCAGCGAGGTGACATTAAATTGTTGCATAAGAACGTCTGAATGCAGTTGTTATTTGGTAATTTTACTGAATTTTGCGCTCTTTTACCGATGTGTGATTGAAACAAGTGTATTTGCTTGCGAATATACAAAAGTTACATGGGAAGGAAAATTCTGAAAATGTGTAAGGTGAAGATCACCACAAACCATAATTGCTAACATTTTGGATTGATAAAAGAGTCAACCTGATTATTTCGGGACACTAAAATTTCACATAATCTCACATAAAATTTATTTCTGACTGAAATTGTTGGGTTAATTATTATTTTTTTGTTATATTGTGTCCAGATATTCTAAAGATGTGATACAACTATTTGCAGGTTCTTATTAAACTACATTTTACACAGTTTCCCTTCTTTTTGTTGCTGAAGGTCATCCACATTTCATTTCTGGACTCTGAACACAAACCATGGCTCAAGTTTCAAACAAATAAAATGCCACAGACTTTTTGGATGGTGTTTGCGTTGCCAGATGTGGTCTCCGTGTGTCCCTCGTTCCCTGTTGGTATTTAGTGATGGCGTGGGCTCTGAGCTCCGGTTCCCTGTGTGCGAGTGTAAATAAGCCAGGCCTCCTCCGGGAGTGACTCCATAAAACAGTGTGGTTAGCACAGGGCTGTGGCTGCCAGAGGCTACAGCTAAACCACAGACAGCAAAGTGGCAATATCCTCCATATCTGTGTTTATCTGGCACATAAGACACTGCAGCTATAAAAGGTACTATAAAAACTATATAGGAGAAACATTTGAAGAGCTCTATAGATGGAGATAGGAGATTTCTCGTTCCTTTTGGCTTGGCACAATAATACGACAATAATAAGATGTAACATCTTTATTGTGACAAACCATTCTTGGAGCTGCAGCTCTTGAAAAAAAAAAAAAGTAAATTTGTGATTTTTTTTTTCTTTTTTTCTCAAGGGTATGTGTTAAATGGAAGCAGAAGCATCTTATCTCATGCAATAGTTAAGTCACATTCATTTCCTCTTTTAATAACCTCTTGTGGCTTGTGAGGTATTCTTGGCTCATACATTTTGAACAAATTACCCAGATAGCTATTTTGGATGAGGCCCAGAAATGTATGTTTTTAATTTTATTTGACTGTACTTTGTTGTACAATTTTGTGAAAATTTGATTATGAAACCAAAAACTTTTTTTCACAGTTGTATTGGAATTGAAATTAATATTAATATAAATTGATGCTTTCACATTAGTCCTGTTTGCGTTCTAGAAACATTGCCTTTTTCATCTACACAACGTTTTGGGATTTTTGACAAGTTATAATTTATAGTTATAATGTATTACTTACTTGTATTACTTATATTCCTACCAGCTATCTGAGAGTCAGTCATAAAGTTTTCCGAACTGCTGTGGATTCTCCAAAAGCTTTGTGTTTTGTTCAACACCAATTCTAGACTGATGTGTAACGGATTATTTCATATTGCAATGTCTCTTCATATTAGTTTATCAGGTCACTATTGTTCAATGCATCCTGGAAATGAGGCACCTATACAAACTGAACTGTAAATAGCTCCCAAATTTGTGCTCGCAAATCATCATCAAAATTCACTTTTTTACTTCAAATTTGTAAAGTTAGGAGCACAGACAAAAATGTTGCTGCGTAAAACCCACATTTTTTGGGGGGATTTTGTTGCCCGTAGGCTTTATTAGACAGGAGAGGACAGGGTGAAATGGGGAATTCAAATGGGGAGAGAGAGGGGAAGACATGCAGTAAATCATCGGAGTCCGGATTTTAACTCACGACACTGCGGCCAGCTGCACTTGGAGCCTGGCATACGTGTGCTGTGACGTAACCACGCAACCACCGGGCCGCACAGAGAACCCAATTCATTACATTTTGAATTTGCAGATGGTGACACAGTGAAAACAATGCCATTCTACACATCTGATTCACATGTTGATCATGCATTAACACAAGATGACAGTGGCTACATCACCTCTCACTGGGCATCGTCACATAAAACTGGGCATCGTCACATAAAACTCCCCCAGGCTTATCACAGAAGACGCTTGCAATACATATATATATACCTGATTTGACGACTGTGAAAGAATCCGAGGAGTCCGGTGTGTTCGCTCTCCCTGCAGCTGCAGCTCATCTTCTCTCCTCCTCTCTTTCTCTATCTATCGACTATAGCTTACTTGAGTATTTATTACATGGGACTGTTATTTATCTCTGTTAAATAACTATAGGACTATGTAAAATATGAATTTGATAATGCTTTACTAAATGCTTGCTGTGTGCGCGTACTGAATTAAAACCACATTTATTATTGCCTAGTGTTTTTAACTCAAAGTACCGCCACATTACGTCCACCATAGACATGTTATACCTCTTTTAAAAACTCGGATCCTGTGCTATTCCGTCGCTGGATCTCTTTTTAATTACAAGACATCGCTAAGCATGAACAAGCAAAGAATCGCCAGCTGTTACTATTATAAACACAAGCACTGCTGCTGTCATCACTGAGTCACGAAAGTAATTAAATCTATCTGACTGTCACTGATTTAGGTGATTTAATTCGTCTGGTCACAAAACCAGTGTAGGTTTTGCAATTGGCTTTTAGCTCTGAGGCAAAGTAAGTAAGTTCTTCACTGCTCCTCACTGCTCTGTTTATTTTGGCGGATTACTTTCTGTCGCACATGTGCTACCAAATATTTTTCTTCAGTCGCACTAAACTAATTTTGGGCACATTTGTGAAAAGTGTCATCATTTTGAGCCCTGCAAACACACACACACACACACACACACACACACACCCACACACGTTCAAACACTAGTGTACTTTACATAGACACTGGAGATAAGGTGCGAAGTGCCTTGCATTGGCTGGAACTAGGATTGAACCACCACCCTCTGACCACCGTCTAGTTTGTTCATAGAATTTCCTATGCACTATTGGTCATGTTCAGGCAAAATATTGAGTTTATTTTCTTACCATTCATTTGGGTCTTCACTTCTGGGAGCCAATGAACTGCATTAAATATGCTCCAAAACTGTTCTGTACTTATTATCCACGGGTCATGATCAGAGATGCTCTAACTGGTTAAAATGTTTTGCCGTTTTAAGTAACGGCAACTGCTGTCTTGGACTTGACCCAGCACGTGGCTTCAACGCGCTTGAATTCCCTTCCAAATATGCCTTTCCTCTCGTGGTCGCAGCCTCTTGTGATGTGGCCCGCATGACTAATTCCATTAAAGAGGAAACAAGCATCACGCTCCCTTTTCCGTTTGCATTTGCATAATTTTGTTTGGCACTTGGAAAAGAGCCATTAACCGCTCTAAAAAGGAGACATTATAAAGGATAAGGTGGGGCGGATCTATTGTTTATTGTAACATTTCAGCAGCATCAGGAGGCATTCAGTCATTCAAATGTGTGCAGTTTGCTTGAGATGCCACCATTAGACGTTGAGAAGAAAACATCTCAAGCCTCTTCTACTGCCTCTTCTTAATCTTGGGCAGACACGTTCATCTGATCAATAGTCTTTAACTTTTTTGTTCCAAAGACAAGATTGATTGCCAGGACTTGCCGCATGCTCTGTCCAACTCCCCCTTCCTTTCCTCATTACGGTTTCAATTAGGCGATCTCCTGGGACGCAATGAGCAGTGAGTTGTTGAAAAACGTCTGATGACCCCTTGCGAATCACATCTAACATCGGATGTTGGGAGCACAACCTCTGACAAAGACTTCAGCAGAGCCAACAAGTGAAGGAGGCATCCAAACAAGTGGATTAGAGGGAGGAGCGGAGGGGGCAGCGGGGGAAGTTCTCTACTCGCCAGTCAAGAGGAAATAATGACAATGCTACCTTCTCATGAATTATTAAGCAGCTTGTGGCTATTTTGGTCCATCAAAAAAGCTGTATTTCATGGTCGGTCCGAGGCTGCGTGGCGGTGTTTTTGACAGCTGTATCACGGCTGATAAGCGGAGCATTGAGCTGATCAGGAGTGAGACAAGCGTCAGAGCAGCACACAGCGCTGGAGCCGGAGCAGCAGTATCAGAGCGCAGGCAGCAGCGGAGCTACAACAAACTCTCCTCTCTTCTCTCTCTCTCTCTCTCCATTCTCCTCGCGCTCTTTGCTCCGCTCTTCTGGAGTTGTTCCTGCTCCGAGCACGCCACTGACACGAGGAAGTGATCCAGTGCTGATAGCTGCCTCAAAACAAAAAACCCAAACGCAGACCTGGCTGCCCCCATGCCTATCGAATTTGTTTGCGAAATCAAATTTGCAGAAGGGGATGAGAAGCAGAAAAGCCAGCAGGATGGGGACAAAGAGAGCCTGATCGAGGAGAGCTGCTCCCCTCCGGCCAAAGACCTGGCCAGGTTTGCCAACTCCTGCTCCCTCCATGGGATTAACCACATCTTTGTGTCAGGACGCCTGGGCATCCGGCAGACCCTGTGGGCACTCGCCTTCCTCACCTCTCTGGCTCTCTTTCTGTATCATGCGGCCAAATGTGCCATCTCGTACCTGGAGCACCCACATGTGACCGCTCTGAACGAAGAGGCGACTCCGGAGATGGTGTTTCCTGCCGTCACCATCTGTAACATCAACCGCTTTCGATTTTCTGCACTCACCGATGCCGACATCTACCACCTGGCTAACCTCACCGGGCTGCCCCCCAAGAACCGGGATGGGCACAAACCCTCTGACCTGCAGTACCCCGCACCCGACATGCAGGACATCTTCAACCGCACGGGACACCAGCTGGAGGAGATGCTCATGAGCTGCAACTTCAGCGGACAGAACTGCTCCGTGGACGACTTCACTGTGGTGAGTCAAAGTTTGGACAAGTTTACTTCACTCACGTGCTCCTTTGTTAAAGTTACTACAGCTGTTATGAAGTAGAGTTTATGGAATATTGGAGTGTGTTCCTAAAAGTTTCAAAGCTCCTTTTGTTCAATAGACAGATGAAAGGAGAACACTTTGACAGACTGGAGGATTGAAATTCTCTTTGTGATTACACTCTGGGGGCTAAGAGGTTCCCATGATGCTTTTGTGCATGCAACATTCATGAGTTTGTGGTTTTTTTTCCCTCAGCCCCATGTGTCTCTGTATGTTCTGAATTGCAACAGTTCCTCCTCCACCCGAACCTTTTCTGTCAAAGAACAAAAACACCTCTCGCTTTGAGTAGCGCTGTCTGCCCGTGCGTGTGTGCGTGTGTGCGTGTGTGCGCTTGCTTGTATACTTTTCTAAGGCGGTTTAATGCAACTCCAGAAGCTTAGCGTGCATAGAAGCAAAATTGTCATCAAAAATAGCGTGGTGAGTGTCTTCTCTTCTCTCCCTGCTGTCGGTCTGGTGTGCTCCCTCGCTCCTGACATCGGCTGCTTCTTGCTGAGAGCCACCTTTCAGCAGAGCGGAGTAGTGCCTCTCCGACGTTGTATTTCAGTCCCGCTGCTGTTAAGATTAAATATTTAAACAAAGACATACATGATTTTTGCATTAGCCGGATTGACTAAAAGGGAATAAAAGAATTTCCAAGAGGGTGCGGAGGAAGAAGTGTCCATTTGTTTGTATGTATCAAAAAGGATGGCGCAGGTGAAGGAGGAGTTTGTTTCTGTGTTCTGGGCACTATTTATTAACACTGCTGTCCTTGCCAGAGATGGATTTCCCCATCGCTCTTGCAGGAATGGGAATATGCAATTGCCTTAGTGATGATAAAGTGCAGGTGTCAAGTCTTAATAGTGTGTGTTGAACATTGATATGCTCACCTATGAGATGCAGCCTTATCGCACCGGGGCACTACATCCAGTCTGATGTGCCAAATTAGACCAAAGAAATAATGACACGGTTTGCCTCTCATAGCAGTGAGATAGATGATTGCTTTGGCTTTGTCTCTGGTTAAAGGCATTCATTCAAAAGTGCACTGTGTACATTTTCTGATGGATGGTCCGCCACCTGTCATTGCATGGCGTAAAATGTTCCACAGAATGGCATTAAACTTGATTACCACTTTATAATAACTACACCTTAATGGGGTTTGGGGCTGAACAAAGACTTAATTCAGAATGAACAGTTTATTAAGAATCAGTATTCAGGGTTAGTGACTACTTAATAAAGGGGCTAAGCCTCAATCATACGTAATAAACTATTTGCTCATGCTTTATTAAGGATTTTAAAATTATTACCTTAACTTGTATGTCTTTATGAAGACAAGCAGGGGATCCCAACAGGCCAACTTACAAGTCAGATCTGTGGAGAAGCGACCCTGCGAAATGTTTTACATGAATATATTGTGTATATTGGCATATATTGTATGTACATCTTAAACATCTTAACGTCTGAATTATTTGCTTGCTAAAAGTGTCATAATATACTTGAATGGGGTAACATTTATTTGTATTTATTTATTATTGGTTTATTCAATAAATATTTGTCAAAAGTAAAACATTAAAATCACTCTTTGTAACATTTATGTGAATTAAGTTTTCTTGTATTCTCAGTTCGGTTTGTGGTTATACGCCTTTGTATTGTTTCCAACAGTTTGTGCTTTATACATTTTCTGGTTCATGTAAAAATGTTATTTGGTAATTGATGGCCAAAATTACACTTTTCCTTTATGGTCTGTATAGTGAGGACATAACACAACTATTTATTATTCAAGTATATTTCTTGGTGCTCTGTCCATCATAGACGAAGATAATTAAATTCTCTCGCTTTCTTATAGAAACATAAAAGTAGTTCTGACAGGAGAATGGGAGAATTTTCTTCTCGGTTGTTTTGTCAGGCGTTTGAAAATGTCACGCACCTCTGGGAGTCAGAAACTTTGATGAAATTGCAGAAAAAAGTTTGCTCTGTTTTTCCAGCCTATATCCACAATCAATGCTGTCATTTTGAGCCCATTAATTAGCATTTCGTCTGCTGTCCCGTGTCAGTGAGCAGCGGAAAGCATGCATTATTATAACAGTGGGCCACTTCACATCTCAGAGCAGGACCCCGTTGAAAGATTCCCAGAGACATTTGCGTTGGGCTTGTCAGTTAGATTTGTTTCAGGCTAGCTGCCTTCCATGCACAGCAGATCACTTTCACCAAGTCCAGCCGGGGAACACCATGAGGACTGCACTGGGATGACAGCTTAATGCAGAAGGATGGAGACAAACCACTGCTTATTGATGGATTTTTTATAGTCATGATGATATGTCAAAAGATCCTAAACAAAATTATCCATAGTCAATGTTGTGCGGTTGACAGCCCGTCCATCCCTGTCATATAAACAGAATAGGTAAACAAATAAAGAGGTATCTACTGTATTCTATATAAGAAATATTGAAATGAAAGGTGCTGTACCTGTTTTTTTTCTGCCTTAGAATGTGAAAAACAGAAGTAGTTCATTTTAAACTTTTCACAACTTTCTGGGGCCAGAGTGAGTTTAGCCGTTATGCTAACTAACATTAGCGCTCCCTGCTTCTCAGAGAATAAAATGTTCTATAATTAGACGCAGTAAGTTCCGCGGGGTCTCATTTTGACCCAAATAGATGCTTTTACAATATATATGTGCTGGAGGTGAACAGATTTGACTTTGTTACATGCAAAAAAAAAGTGTAGATCCCCTTTAATATGGCATTTGGATGAAAAAAAAAAAAGCCAGGTAGGCATATAATAAACTTTACTAAAACTAGATGCCCATTTGAGGAAGCATCTTCTGCTGAAAGATCGATTGGACTTTCCTTAGTTTGTTTTAGAATGGTCTTGACCGCACTGTAATCTGTATCGAGTATCAAGCCTTTTTTGAAATCTTGTTGACAATATAGTAATATAGAATGTACTTATTTTGTGTAGTGGTTGATTATGAGTTGCTGTTGTTTTTTGCTCCTTTGCAATGTTAGTTTATTGTTCTTCCCATGGGCCCCACTGGACTTCCTGTATATATATTTTAATAGAATATTTAAAATTTCACATCTTTGTCAGCTTTTTGCAAACTACACAAAACAAACTCTACCATTGTCACCAATTATTATAATACCAACGTTAAATCTTCTTCTGTTCTTTTTTTTTTATACCCTGTGAAGATATGAATTTGTTTCTACACATTTCATTTCCATATATCTCAGAAGACAATGCAAAATGATCTCTTCTACATAATGGCTTTAACATACAGCTGGCCGCCGCAGTGAGATTTGTTTTTCCTCTTCCCTTACATGATTATTTGACGTTTGTAATAAGGCCATTCCTTATAATTAAAGATTACATTATTGACTCACAGAAGATAAAGCTGATTCAACAAGCCATGAATAAATAGATTAATATTTTTCTCGCGGTCTAACACTGAATAATTGTGGCTCCATTGTGTTGGGAGATGAGCAGTGAGACCCATTGCCTTTTTTTTATGCGCACACATTGGTTTGGCTTGCTCTGGCTCGCCGCTGTATTTGTTGCAGCCATTATCAGATTTGGCTCAGAGCAAGGACAAGATCCCTTCTGCATATATTCAAGGTGGAGAAGTAAACGGTTATAGGGATGGCATGTGAGGTGATCTGTAAAAACACAGGTTAAGGCGGCCGCTTGTGCGTTACAGCGGCTGCAGCCTGTTTATCTTGTTTTATTGTTAATTGAATGCTTAGTATGATGCTTAGTATGATGCCCTCTTTGCCTCTTCGTCCTTTCCTTTCATCGCAAGACCTACAAACACATTAATATAAATCAACACAGGAGACAAACGTCACAGCAAACATTGTATGTGTGCACTCTGGAACACAGGAAAATCACTTCTAGGATGTCACGGTATAAAATTAATAGGAGATTTTTTTTTTTTTGTGATTAATCAGGATTATCAGCAAAAAGAAAGGAAACATTAATATTGTCTTTTTTTATGTTAAACTCGCAAATGTTCTTGTGAGAGGAAAATGTGTATTTATAACAATTAACCTGCCAACCATTTAATACGGCAGATCATTTAAAAATAAATAAATAAAATGGCCACAAATGGAGTCAATATTATACAGTAAATGTAAGCTTATTGGCATCTCATTGTAGTTATTTTATTCATTATATCAGTTAATAGTGAGATGAGCTCCATGGTAACGCCCAGGGGCGGGGCTCCTTTGGCTCACAGCGTTTGCAAGATTACGCTCTGGCACTACCTGTCTCCTCCTCTTGTCTTCCGCACGCTCTGCTCCTTCAAGCTCGTGCGTTCTGTGGCTCCCCTTATGGCTCGCGCTGTGGCTGCTTTGCGCTCTCGACCCAATTTTTTATTTTAGATTGTTTAATACATTAAAGGGGAACTAAGTTTTTAGCTGACGGGTCTGAAACCTTCTTTTCTCCATTGAGATGTTTTTCATTTGACTGAAATGTTCCACAAAATGGTATAAAACTTGGCCTCTCATGGAAAAAAGCAGATGACTCCACCCAAACGAGTATTTTTTGCCAAAAGGGCCAAAATTAAATAATTGTGGCATCCTCCTGGCACCCCATTGGATGTTGTTAGTGTACTAAGTTAATGTAAATGTGCACCTCCCTTCCTGTGTGCCTTCCCTTAGAGAGCAGATGGTTATTATGCCCTGCGCTCACATGATATGTACTGCTTGCCGCTACCCTGTGTAAGACTGTCTGAGTTTGAGAGCGTTTTCCTACGCTCCTCCTACAGTTTGGAACTCCCTTCAAGTGGACTTGAGGTTGAGGGAACAGGTCTTGCTTAGGGGTGAGAGAGAGAGTGGAGAGAGAGGGAGAGAGAGAAAGGGAGAGAAAGGGAGAGAGGGGGAGAGAGAGAGAGAGCGAGGCAGAGAGAGAGAGAGGGAGAGAGAGAGGGAGAGAGAGAAAGGGAGAGAAAGGGAGAGAGCGGGAGAGAGAGAAAGGGAGAGAGCGGGAGAGAGAGAAAGGGAGAGAAAGGGAGAGAGGGAGAGAGAGAGAGAGCGAAGGCAGAGAGAGAGAGAGGGAGAGAGAGAGGGAGAGAGAGAAAGGAGAGAGAGCGGGGAGAGAGAGAAAAGGGAGAGAGCGGAGAGAGAAAGGAAAGAGGAGAAGAGGGAGAGAGGGAAGAGAGAGAGAGAGAGAAGAGGGAGAGGAAAAAGGGAGAAGAGAGGGAGAGGCAGAGAGGAGAGGAGAAAGGAGAGAGGAAGAGAGAAAAGGGAGAGCGGGAGAGAACAGAGATGAGATAAGAGAGAGAAAGAGCGGAGCAGAGGGAGAGAGAGGGAGAGAGAGGAAAGGAGAGGGAGAGAGAGAGAAGAGAAAGAAGAGAGGGAGAGAGAAAGGGAGAGAGAGGGAGAAGAGAAGAGGAGAGGAGAGAGAGAGAGAGAGAGAAGGAGAGAGAGAGGAGAGAGAGAGAGAGAGGAGAGAGAGAGAGGAGAGAGAGAGAGAGAGAGAGAGAGAGAGAGAGAGAGAGAGAGAGAGAGAGAGGAGAGGAGAGAGAGGGAGAGAGAGAGAAGGGAGAGAGAGGGAGAGAGAGAAGAGAGAGAGAGAGAGAGAGAGAGAGAGGAGAGAGAGGAGAGAGAGGAGAGAGAGGAGAGAGAGAGAGAGGGAGAGAGAGAGGAGAGAGAGAGAGAGAGAGAGAGAGAAGGGAGAGAGAGGAGAGAGAAAGGAAGAGAAGAGAGAGAGGAGAGAGAACCAATCCTACCAAAATGTCTGTGAGATATCCATTGAATGAATAAGATAGTACCGGTATATTTCATACTGAACATTCCACATACAATTTTATGAATCAGAAAGTGTGCGCCTTTGAATGAAACCTGTTGGAGCTTTTTTCATGAGACAACCAGGTGAAGGACCTTTCACCAGGGCCATACCTGCTTGCAAATGCCCAATTCTGTCAGATCGTGGAGGCTAAGCAGGGCTGGGCCTAGCGGGAGACCGCTGGAACACCAGGTGCCACAGTGGGGCGCTAGAGGAAATGTTGTTGGGTCCTTAGGGCAGACGCTTCACTTTCACTTCACGCATTATCATTATTAATATTATAAACATAGGTGCACCTTTTAAATACAGTTTCACTTTTCATCAGAAGATCTAAAGAAAATACATATTTTTCATCCACCAGCAATAGTAGTCTATTCATGGGTTCCAGCTCCCTGTGCAAAATTGTTAATTGTTATGGCAACAGTGCTCATTTTACACCACTTCAAACCATGAATATCCATATTGGGCATTTTGTTTTGCACTAATTCAAGTTAATAAAGCCAACAGACCAGAGCCATTAAAGTGCCCCCTTAGTGCTGATGAAGAACTGATGAGCAAACCTGAAAATATGTAAATTTGAGTCTAAAAGTGTATTTATCCTCACTGATAATTCCTAATACAGCCGATTACGGTAGGTAATTAGATTGTTCTCCTCCCTCCAAGTCTACTGGAGAATAACATCATTTGTGCAGTAAATGATTTCGAATGAGAAAACCACCGATACAAAACCTGACTGTTTTGTTGTTTTTCTCGCAAAATTTAAGTTAACTCAAAAGTCGACAATATTTCTTTTATTCACTGAGACAGAGAAGCGGCGCTGGGTTCTTGTCAGTCTCCCCCCTTTTACCAGCCGTGGGCTTGTAAGATGTCGTCTCTCACTGATGTAAAGAGAAAAACACCGGTCTGATTGTTCTGATACCACCAAAGACGCACCCACCACACGACTGATGCTGAAAAATAACAGGCTTTTTTTTTTTTTATGTGTGCGCCTGTTAGTATCCATTTTGCAACACAATGTGAGATGTTATGGGTAAAATAGTGTGGTGCTTACTTTGGCAACTTGTTGGTGAAAGTGTTTTTTTGTGCTGGTTCCAACGCTGGATAAATACAGTTTCATCATAATATGTCAAATCCATATGTAAATAAATGTCTTATCCTCAGAATACATTTATTTACAGATACCAGACTGTTGTTTCTAGTCGCAGTGCTGAACTACAGCCGTTTTTAATGATATGTTTTTTCAGCTCTGTTAATTGTATCGCAACATCTTTTGTATCACCTTCCTGTGTCGGCCCCGCCCTCGTGCTTGTGTTTGAAAGTGCACAGATGGCTTGTAGAGTGACATCCACTTTCCCACTGGGCTCCACATCTGCACAGCCCTTTTCCAGATCACACACACTCATCCCCACGGCCTCCTGTCTGCCCTTCTCCACCGTCTCTGCGCCCCCTCCAGCATTGCCCCTCTTCTCTGCTCTGTTTCCCCCTCCTCTCTGCCCTCTCTTCTCTCTCTCTTCTCTTCTCAACCCCCCCTTTTCTCACTCTACTCCTGTCTCCTACCTCTGCCTCTTCTCTCTCTCTTGCTCTCTCCCTTCTCTCCTCCTCTCTCCTCTCCCCTGCTCTGTCTTTCCACTTCTCCCTCCTTTCTCACCCTCCTCTCTCATTCCTGCATCCTCTCTCCCTCTCTTGCTTCTCCACCAACCTGTCGCTCTCTCTCCCCTCCTTTTTTCCCCTCTCTCTCCTCCCACTCTCTCCCTTCTCTCCTCCTCTCTCCTTTTCTGTCCTTCCACTTCTCCCTCCTTTCTCGCCCTCCACTCTCATTCCTGTATCCTCTCTCCCTTTCACCTCTCTGTGTACCTCCTCCCCTACCCCTTTCCTCGCTCTCTTCTCTCCACTCCTCTCCCGCTTCTCGCCTCCCTCTCTCTTTTTCTCTCCCTCCACACTCTTTCTATTCCTCTCTCTTCCCCCACCTTTCTCCTACCTCCTCTCTTTCCCCTCCATCCCCATTTTCTCCTCCCTCCCTCCTCTCTCCCTCTCCTGTCTACTCCCTCTCCTCTCTTGCCCCTCCTTTTCTCTCTCTATCGCCTCGTCCCACCCTTTTCTTCACCCCCCTTCCACTCGCGCCGTTCTTCCCTCTTCTCTTCCTGACTCTCTCTTCCTTCTTGTATCCCCCTCTCCCTCCCTTTCTCTTCACTCTCTCCCCTTCTCTTTCCTCTCTCTCCCCCCTCTCTCCTCCAGAGCCGTAGCGGGAGCGTGAAAGTGACTGGAGATCTGGACTCACTTCCTCTCCAACAGCCTGTCTGTCAATTAGGCGTCTACAGTTGCTCCGCTGTGGGTGTCCCTGCCGCTGAGCACCCGCCCGGTGTCTGATCCACGCAGTCGGCCCGGGAGGTCGCACTGTTACAGCCACTCACATGAGAAGAGGAAAACAAATAAACAGGGACTGGAGCTTCTGGTTTAAAGTACCATCATTGAGCGTTAGGTCGACTAACAAGACCTTGGTCTTACTTACTGCTATTACTTCAGTTGTATTACTACTTGTACTAGAGTAGAGTCGGTGCTAACACTAAGTGAACCATGAGGGATATGAGCAGCCTATGGGTGTTTTGTGGGTGTATGTTTCACCGTTCGTTTGCTATTTGACCCAAACCACGTTCTTGCAGTGTTAGTGAGAGTGTTAACTTACAGCTTGTTTATAAGAAATGATTTTTAAAATGTTTTATTATTATTCTATATACTAAACTCTGGGGAGTTCCATTTTTCACAAAACACTTGTTTTTCAGAGAAATAAGTAACAATTTACAATAAACACCTTTGTCCCTATTTAGTTTATTGAATATTACATATCCTGGACATGTCCATGGTGCTGGTAGAGGAGGACTTCCAAAGTCTGAGGGGGCTGATGGTTCTACCATTCAGGAGGGTTGTGGTATAAAACTGTGCATTTATTTTTTAAGGTAATTATACAATTAGGGTTGGTGGGTTGGAGCCTAAAAGCTGTCCAAAGATTTATTGGCATCAGCTCCTTGTTCTAATACTCACAGTCCATTAGAGTGGACTTTATGAGATCAAGCGTTTATAAGATTTTAATAGATTTTTATGTTAATGAAGTGCTATTAACTAAATTAAAATAAAGCAGCATTGTGAGAATGATGTGATGCCCAGAGACATTTATTTCTAAGGATGGAAAAAAGTCACAACTCTTCTTTTTTTCCTTTTTTTTTGTTTTCTTGTTTAGTTTTGGGCATTTTGAGGATTTGAAACCCATTCACTGTGTTCGTAATCAAAGAAAAGGTTGCCAAAATTGCTTGTCTTTTTAAGAACCCTTTATCAGTTCATAAAAAGAGGCAAAAAGTTGTCTTGCATGGTGTTTGTGAAAACTCTGCACTTAAGAATTATTCAAATATTGCGGAATACTTTGGCAGGAAAATATCTCATATTTTCTGAAAGTTGTTGATAACATTGCTGTCATTGCATCATCTGCGCACCGTTTAAACCTTTGCTGAATTTAAATTACAGTTTTGCCCCCTGAATTTATTGTCATCGTATAAAACACATTTCAAGTGCCCTGTCAAGATAAACTCTAATCTTAAATAAACAAAATGAAATAAATATTAAACTAAAAATAAAACTTCTGCCAAGGTAGGAGCTTCTTGTCTTTTCACTTATTCTTTAAAGGTTAAAGGTTTAAACTAGAAACATTGTCAAGAAAGTCTCCGGGCTTTTTACGAAGAAAGATATAATTGATCAGCTATATATTATGTATTATTTACATTTAAAAATAGATTGATTTGACTGATCACTGAACTTCCATTCATGAACACACGGCCAGTCTCTTCTTGCACTCTCTCCTTTGTTACTTTCTCCTCAAAGTTCAATAATACACTTAAACCAAAATGTCTCTTTTCTCCATTGTGCTGAGAGGAGACTTGATTCTGCACTCCAGTCCTCTTCACAGTGAGAATATGTATTACAGTTTGGTCTCTGGGCTGGTTTCTCCATATATGCATCACCTTTGACTAACTAAGTGCTGCCTGTGAACAGCCAGTGCATGACAAGTCTGTGTGCTTCAAAGCTGTAGTTGGGAGTGATGCGAAGGGTAAATAAATGCAAATACACAGTTATTTCTTTGTGTATAGCTACTGTAAATGGTAGAGTCTATAAATATTGCAGCTTTGAAACATGACCAATCAAGCAATGCAACTACGTAAGTTAATATTTCAACAGAAAAAGTAAATACAAATACAAATAATTACTCACGTTAAGTAGCAATGTTCAATTCAAGAACATATAGCCACCACAAGAATAGCAGAGTATGGCCACAGTCTGCTAAACATAAACTAATTACAATAACAATTTCCACAAATAAACCGTAACGACAAATGCATAACAATTTCCAGTGTTTTCAAACTATAAAATCGAAGTGAAGAGTAGGAAGTGTCTTCTAAAATCCAATAATAAAAGCATAAAACGATTGTACGTACACATCATTAAAAATGTTCGTAAGAGTAAAAGGGTAATGTTACTACTACGCCTCTGTTGGTAGCTGTGTGTTTGATTGTGCGGATCTGCGGCCCAGGGCTTTTAAGTCGATGATAAAGGTTTCCGATGCTGTGAAGCCCCTCTGGAACCCCCCCCTCCCGGGTGTCTTTAGTGGCACAGGCATTTGTCTCCCTCTGACATGTCATACAGCGAGTCCATGGAGGTGTTAATGCGCCGGCTGTAATAAGAGTGCGAGCCGTCTGTACAGCGCAGGTTCACACACATGGAGAGGTTTGATTGATCATGACTCAGGCCGGCTGCCACTCCCTCTGTTTGGATCAATCACGTTTATGAAAAATACAAGGCACTGGACGAACTTCTACAGGGGAAGCCGAGAAGAAACAAGGCAAAACTATAGACACACTCTAACATCTACTTCAATGTGACTGGCATTGCCCGATTTGGCACCTTTTTCATTTAACTCTTTTAAACATATCTGCTAGGCTACATGTTATATTTTCTGTATAGCCCCAAGTAGTCCTCAATTTAAATGTAGCAATCCATGTTGGACTATTTCACTTTTCTTTTTTAATAAACAGAAACAAAAATGATTGTTTTGTCTCGTCACGTAATTGGAAGTCAAGGTTCCCTCAGCTCCATTTTCTCACGTTCATTAAGAGTTTAAATGCATCCTTTTCACGGACATTGAGCAAATATAAGTAAAACTGTATACCAAGAGATCGATTTATTCAAACAAATTTAAAAAATGAGGTTTCCTAATCGGGCAATGACTTTTTTCTCTCCAGATGTTGCAGGATCTTGATTGGAATTGCTCTTCTGTGCATAGTTTGGGTGGAGGGGGGAATTGGAAAGCATGCAAATTCTACACAGCAAGATGTTCAAACCCAAAACCTTTTGTTGTGAGTCGACAGCGCTAGTCACTATATCACCTTTTTGGTTTATTTTGCACTGCCGACTCTATGGCCTATACAATAACATCCAGGTTTAGCCATGGTTTATCAAATTCACAGATATTTGTACAGTCAAAATATAACTAATGTGTAAAACCCTTGTTCCTATTTGCCTGATTATGATTGGCGGCCTTTGTATCTTTTATATTATATAAGTTAATGGTGCTCCATAACATAACATTTCTTGATGGAATATTTACAGTATAATATTAAATGTATATATTGGAGATAAGCAGGTGTCGCTATACCAAGTTACAGACCCGCTGACTGTAAGAATATCAGATTTTCAAGGATTTTTTTTACTCATAAACTGCAAGATTGAACCAATACAGTTCAGTATTCAGTAGTCAGAACAGTAACTAACCATTGTTCGGGGTCTCATCCACCCCAAACCCAAAGTGCTAAAATCCTGCCTTAATTCAGTTTGAAATGAATGGAAATATAGACTTAATGCAGTGGATAGCAGAATTGTTGTCGTTGGTTTCGTTGCTTCTTTGTACAACGCACACAATGTCCACACACATTGAGAGAGTTGGTTCAGAAGATTGATCATGGCTCTGCCTCATGCCCCTCCCTCTTGTTCAGATCAATACATCCTTCAGTCACAACACTTCCCTCCTCTCTCCTCTCCTCTCTCCTTTAGTCGCCGCTGCTCTGACTAATTATCTTTGTGCCTGTGTTTTGGGCTATAGCCTCAGCTGCATTTGTTAACGCCGCTGGAGAAGTGAAGATCTTTACAACAAGATATCTGTTTGTTTTATGGCCAACCCAAATTCATCAATATACACTGTCTACCTTTTCCCTGTGGGGCTCTGGAAATAATCGAGCAATTCAAAATTACTCACAGCCTAACAGAGGAAACGCATTTAGATAAAACAAAGTGAAATGTTAAGTCCAGGTCAAATACGCAAAACGTTTCTCTACCAATTGTTTTTATAGGCTTAAATTAAGTAATTTGTTCCACCAAATGCATCAGTCAAATTGAAAAATAGCAGAATACAATATTTTAAATTAAATATTTTTTTTCTTGTCCACCAAGGTGTTTAATTAACTTCTATCTTCAAATTGTGCCACATTTTATTCATTTGTATAATGGTCTGCATTCTGCAAATGATTGGTTTTGCATTAAAAATATACTGTTATTGAAAAATGTAAAGGTTTTCCCTGTGGAGTTTCATTTTTATTCTATTTATTATGCCTTTTGGTCAGACCCAAGAAGGACTGCTTTCCTCATTTGTCAGAGATTCTGTTGTATGTTTGGCAGTTTTAGTCACTTAATCCTAAACTAGACAAACAATATCATGCAGTAATGGTCCAAAAGATTAGATGGACCACACACCAAGACAGGCCGAAACAGAGAACTTAATCCACCAGTTCAGTGTGCACAGATTATTGCTTTAAATGAATGGGATCAATGCTGACTATTGATGTTATATATATACTATTTATAATTGAATAAATTGTCTTCAGGTCGATGGTAACACTCGTTGTGCCTGTCATTGGTGTGGGGTGAAGATACATTTTGTACTGTTTGGTGTCATGTGAAAAAACATATAAAGTGAGAGAGAAGCCGAGACAGATGTGAGACAGTTGTGCCTCTAGTTGAAATTGGGACTTAAATTCTTCTTTTACCATAACAAACCTACAATGACCCCAAATATCTCAATCACAGTAACGTGAGAAGAAAACACTGAAAACCGAGGGACTCCAGGAAAATATGAGCTGCACCAGAAAGCATAATTAAAAACATTAAATGCACTGATCAGTACACAGTCTTCCATAGACGACATATATCTCTATAAAATTGTCTATCCAGTATTCAAACTCGGCTCAAACCTCCTCCCATCTCCCTTTGTCTTCCATTATGAGTGATTTTTATGTTTATGCTGTGCTAATAACTCGATGAGAATTCAGAAATAAAGACGTAGACTATGAAAGCCTTGGGCCAGCACGCTCTAAATGTGCACTTTTCCTCTGAGCTGCCAATGGGAGCTTTTTATTTTGTCATCCTTCCCAGTCACTGAATACATTAGTGCATATTCTTCTGAAAAATTAACCAAGCTTTGCTTTTAGACCTGTGCCACATAATGGCTTTGTGCTTCTTCATTCCCCGCACTTGTGAGCTTTAATTACTTTGCCAGGGATAGTGCACGAGGAAGTGTGCAACAGAACTGGAGCAGCCGACAATGGCATTCTGTGTTTAGATACTTATTAAATACCATAAAATTGACTGTTTATTATAAGATTGTACTACCAGTATATCAAAGAGAAGGTAGGTAGAAATGTATATTAAATTTCATAAACCTAACCTATCTGTGTCAGCATTTCCTTCCTGTGTTACCATGGGACATGCATGTTGACAAATTGGCAACTCTAGTGAATGAATGTGAGAGTGAATGGTTGTCTGTGTTGTCTCTGTGTTAACCCTGCGACGAGCTGGCCCCTGTCCTGCGGTAAAAGATGAAAGAATGATTACAATTGTAATGTTGATTTATTCTTAATTACAAAAACATGATGGCCAGGTTCTTCAAATTGTTGTTTTGATTCTCAAGAGGATTCTCCAATCAGAAAGCAGATTGAACCTCACATCAGCCACTTAATTTGAGTGTTTAAACTTCTGCGTCCTCTCTCTGATCTGAATGATCTGAATGGTCATTACCGAAAGCCAAATAATGTGTCATTGCTATTTTACCATTTCCATAATTAAGTTTGGCATGCAATTGCAAAATATTCAACATTTTGTTAGCCTCATAGCCTAATTGTAGGGCTGGGCGATCGGAGCAAAAAGTATCTTGTTATACAATATATATCTTGATATCTTTATAAAGTGAAAAAGAAAATGTTTCCAAGCCTATTGAACCTATTGATCTTATTCCGCCCCACCCACCTTTGCCTCTTTTTGCCACAGATAGGCACTTCCGTTGTTAAGGCACTTCCGTTGTTGAGGCACTTTCGGTCAAGCAGGAACTCCATTCGCTTAAGTGGGGGATGAGGGAAAAGTTTCACCACGAAAATATGCTATAAAGTAGATTGATTTGTGTAAAATGTCCAATATTCATGTGACCAACAAGTCAACAATGCACTGATTCCCTGGGCGGCCCGAAAATGACTTTTTAGTCCGTGTACAAAGTATTTATTCTCGATGTTGGCATTCTTGTGTTAACTACAACCAGACGGGCTTCCGGAATAAGGTGAATAAACTGCTGATTGGACAAAACAGGTATATACAAGAAGAGGCTGGTTTTAGTGATGCCTGTTCCTGAAACTAAATCTAACATAAAAAAAATAAATGTTATGCATCACACAGGTCATTCCCTTCCCTTACAAAGTAATAGGGAATAGGGTAATCATTTACATATAACAACAGATTAGTCTAATTGGTAAACTTCGCATCTCTCCTTTTATTTGTACTTTGTCACCTTTCCCTTCAACTGTGGCCAACTGGTGTTTCAGTTTTATTTGTATAGTGCTGATGCACTTTTGTGACAGGGTTTATTCTAGACCAGCTGGAAAGTGAAAATAGCAGCACACTGTTGTGGAAAATCACTCAAAACAGAGAACGCGAATAAGGCAGAATAGAACGCAGTTGTTTTGTTCAAAGGTGAATCTTTATTTTAGCCGTGGACAGCCAAAATGTCTTTCCCTGACAGAGTCGTCTCTCCCTTCCTGACTGACTCTCGAACAAAGCCGAGTCCAGCTTATAAAGGCACAAACAGGATGCCAGTATGCACAAAATGAATTAGAACATGGTTGTGAGAAGCTAATGATAGTTAGAGGCCTGTATTGTCTTTAAGTCATGTGCTAGTCAGACCACTCACCCAAGGATGTCCACATGCCCCACCATAAAAGCACCCCCCCTAATCCTCCACACATATTGATAACATCTCAACATTGATAACATACATTAGCTTTGCATCAACCTATCTTAATAATGTGATTTTTATGAGAGAAACGGCAGCCCTCAAGCCCCTGTCCTCCGCAGGGCACAATGCTTTGTTAGTTTAGGTCAGTTTCTGAGCATATTTAGCATAAAGATGTGTTACACAAAGCTGTCAAGACATGAAAGAAACGTTTATGTAGCACCCTGCTGTTGATTTGCGTGTAAAGAGCTCAAATGTGAACGAAATAAAGCATCTGATAAATCCTGGATAGATATTCCTTTGGGTCGCTGTGAACAGCTTTAGTCCAGAGGAGGGACAGATGAGAGCAGCCTGTGACACAGGCAGGCTGCAGACATGAAGTGCTGATCTGCGCTCTGAGCGAGAAGTGGAGGAAGAGCAAAGAGAGGAAACAGACAGAGCAGTGGCACGGCTCCACCATGGATCTGGACTCCACCATGGATCTGGACTCCACCATGGATCTGGGCAGCACCATGGATCTGGGCACCACCATGGATCTGGGCTCAAGAATGATTAAGCTACTGGAGCCGAGTGCACCAGCGTGTCATAAGACTGGTCGTAAGCTACGCCTGACTTAAATCTGAAAGTTAAGACCAACTTATAATTACGCCCAGTGCACCAGTAGGACTTAAGCCATCTGCGTGCTACGCCCAGGTGTAACTTTTACGCCTAGTGTGGAGCAAGCGTGCGGGCAGCGGCTAATACACAGAGCAACGGCATGTGACTGCAGTCAGATGTGAAGAGTCACAGGCTCTGTCTGCTCTGATTCAGCAAGGCTGTGGTGACTCCCCCCGGTGCTCTCCCCCCGGTGCTCTCCCCCCGGTGCTCTCCCCCCGGTGCTCTCCCCCCGGTGCTCTCGCAGCTTTTTCCCATGCGCTTTCTGCAATGGCAGCTGCACTGCTTTTACATGTATGCTTTCTTGTCTATAGAATAGACAATAAAATAATCCAAGACCAAAACAAAATGAGACTGAAGTTCCTTTGCCATTTGTGTACGTTCCACTAACAACAACTAACCACCATCTATCACAACCTAAAACTAAACTTTCTTGCTTCCTTAGAATACAGGTGTTGTTTTTCTTACACATAACAGACCTTTGAAATTCACTGTAAGTGCACGAGGAGCAAAGTTGGCATAAAATCAAAGCCCTTTCTGTGTGGCAGGTTTGTTGTTGCTTCCCTTCACATTAAAATTAAATTGAAATGCATTTCTTAACGAAAGCTTTCAGCACTCCAGCCACTCCATTTATTATGTGCCCCCCTTTTCCTCTGAACCACGTCTTGTGTTTATGATATTTTGTTTTTCAAATCTAAAAATTATAGCACTAGCTGAAATGTCAGTTAAGATCGGTCTCAAAGGAAACAGCAGAGTCCAAAGAAACCATTTATGTATTACATTCACTTGAATGTAAACATTGTAAAATCCAGGAATAACTCCTAGATTATGCAGTTACTGTGGACACTAATGTAATTAGATGTCCATTACCTTTAACATCTCTTTTGTTCAATATATGAACATTTGTTAATTTTGTAACAAGATGAAAGCTGCTCACAAGTCTTTGTTTTATCTTGTCTTATGGTGTGTTTAGACCGTCCAAGCGTCCAAATTCGCGCTGGACGCCCCAGTTGAACGCCTATACATTTGAAGGCAAACACTTTGGACATGCGTCCAGGGTGTCCTGGAAAATAAACTCGCCTGCAAACCAAGACCTCCAACGCACATGCGTCGTGGAGCAGTTGATGTTTTTCCCGGTGTGGCCAGACCAGGTTGAGAGAGTGGCTTTTGGTTTATTTGCTTTACAAACACCAACAATGGAGGCAATCGGCTCGGGGGCTTGTCTGGGTCCACCAGATACTTCAGTGGTGAGCAGAGTTTAGTGAATATCATCGGTGCAAGGTTTGTTTTGGTTCTTCCGGTTAGTGAAATGCGTAGGTATGTCACTGGAACGTAATCTCTGATTGGTTACTGCACCACGTTGACCACCAAAAGTTCTGCTTTGTTCAACTTCTGCGTCGGCTCAAATGCCCAAATTGCTCCGCCTCAATCCCTAAACACTTGGGATTCGTGCCGCTCGGACGCTCAAAACGTGCAGCAAAATGCACGTCCACATACTGGACTGAATGCACTGAATGCCAAAACTTTGACATTTATAGTCCTAGACAGGAACATTTGGGGACAGTATTTCTTCCAAAATGTGAGCTTGTCATCAAAATAATAACACAAAGACTCAGGCCCAGTACTCCACCCATCGCCCGTAGGAAGGGACCGGAAGGTATGGGGATGTCGGCAGCGTGAGTCTCTTTGATCTGGGATGCTTCATCGGCCAGCGAAGGACACAATTCTGTCTCGCAGAAGACGTTTCTGTATGTTTAATCAGCAGTGGAAGGAGAGGAGTGCTGTGATTGGTTATGAGTTTCTGCCGGGCAACAAATGGCAACGTGTCAAGGTGGTAGGTGCGGTTTGGATCATGCTGGATTATGTGTATTTTAAGCACAAAGATATACAGTATATACATACAGTAGCCTGAAATAGTTAACAAATTGTTGTTAAGATACTGCAGGCAGCATTAGCATCACAGCAGAATGTGGCGCGCAGCTCCTGTTATCATTCGTGGTAGTTCACAAACTGTACTCCCCTCCATATCTTTGTATCTGTATTTGGTACAATATATATCTTGAAGTCATCATCTTCTCTTGTAGTTGTTAAAATTAGTGGTATGTTTCTCTGTCATGCGCATAAGCAAAGCTCAGTCTTGGCCGTGCGATTGACCATCCCCAGGCTTTTGTGGATTTCTGTTCCTGTGGGACAGAACACAAGGAGACAGACTGGTTGCTTTGTGTCCTTGAAAAGTGGTAACAGTAGTTAACATACTGTAGTAGTACCTACATCCCAAATCACTCAAAATCACTTGCTTCACATAATGCAACTGTACAACTGAGCAACTTGTGTGTTGGATGAAGATATCACTTTGTCTCTACTGGAGTCAAACCAGCTGAAGCCCAAATGTCATGGTGCTCGGCTGGGTGCTTTGGCCCTTGCCGTACGTCACACCTTTGGCTGAGGCTCATGTTGCTGCTGATTTTCATGGTTGTATCACGTGTATCGCAGAGCTCAGTCATCACATGACCTGCTGTGCTAATCCTCCACACTGGCAGGAAAAAGGGTGAAAATAAAAACTGCTACATTTCAGGCTGAATAGGATTATACAGTGTTTTAATTACACTGGGGTCTATACATGGCAAAGGGTAAATAGCTGTTTATGCTGGCAAACATGTTATAATTTAGCTAAATTTGGTTGGTTGGTTTGTTGGTTGGTTAGTTTCTCCCATATCTTTGTCCATCTGTCTGGCTGTACACTTGACTTCATATCCCTTTGGAGTTGATAAATCAGCTCTAACAGAGTGTTAGCATGTTTATTTAGACAGAGATGTAGATGCTTGATAGATCCTCGCAAAAAGCAAAAATGTTTCTGCAGCTGAATTTGAATTTCCTTGTTGTCTGTCAAAAGTCTCAGTGCATCTTAAAAGAGAAGAGATTCGTCAGGTACTATCAGCAGATCATGTGTCAGCGCAGTTTGAGGAGTAACAGCCCTCAGCACAAAAGATTAATCTATCACCAGTACCCGGGGCATCACAGCCAGCATCCAGGGGAAACCAGGTGAACTCTGGAGCCACAAAAGAAAAGCACTAGTCTCACCTAAGCCTCACTCTTACTCCGCTCTGTTGTTCACGAGCCATTCACTGGAACTATTTCCTCATATTATCTCTTTCAACAAATGTCTTGTTGGGTTTTTGGCATGGTTTGTTAAAAATGACACAGAGGATGCTACAAAATATCCCAAAATTCTAATATCATTTGGCTTTAGGCTTATTTTTGTACCTACTTCTATTTCCGCGCCGTTCTGAAGTACAGCAATGTGAGGTGTTGTGGCAGGTGTGATATTCTGTCTAAATCTATATGGCTTAATGGAAGCAGACCGGCACAAACAGCCTGTTCACTTCTTGTATTGTTATTACGTTTGGCTTACCTTGCGCTGCGCTCCTGCGAGATGCATGCAATAATTCGTCAAAAGGGCTCTGATGTTAAGGTCACTGTTAATGCCGAAAATGTGTTTCTTTTCCTCCTGTGTAATGTTCGCACAAACTGAAACTCACTATGGTACTCAATAATGTACACTAAGCCTGCATGGAACAAAGGGGAAAAGGCTAAATAATTCCAGTATATGTTTACGCATAGAGAAATATTGCATAATTCACGGATTACATTTGTTGCAGTGTTTTATAAGGAAAGGTAAACGGGCCGTAATGCACCCTGGTGTATTAGCAAATGCCAGACTGTAACCGCAGTGTAATTAAAAGCTCAGTAATGTTGGTTTTATTAATATGATGAAAACCATTAACCCAGCAGTGTTCTTCACATCCAGGGCAATAGTAATTAAAATGGAAACAATATATAAATAAATGATATGTTATGGTTGTGGTTGAACAAAAAGTTATGTCTTGGCACATTACGCTGCACAGACCTTACAAGGAAACATTAGTGGCAAAGGTAATCAAATTATTTAGATGCAGACTTGCACACGTTTAATTCCCTTTCAAATGTGCAAATCATTTGTTTGTGTTTATTCCATTAACAACCATTACAACCTGCGTATTTACATTACTGCACCAGCCTCTGACCTTATCCATAATTGAGTGTGCTGTATTATTCCGTCGTCCTGACTTTAAAAGGTTTAATTAAATTTACCTTTCCTCCCTGTCACCGCCGCTGTCCTGCGCTACACCTGGACAGTAAATCTTTTCGCAGAAGTGGCTTTGGTCCGTCCAATGTTGACAAACACTTGACCTTCAGAGCGGCCAAATGTCATCTGATTGAGCACACGCGGGGCCTATAACCACTATTTATTTTGTTATTGAAGCGGCTTATTTTGGTAAAGAATGTCAGGGCATAAATCAGGGGTCACTTTCACCGAGGTCCAGTTTGAGAACATTTCCACTATGCCACTTCTAAATTATAACATACATAAATTGTATTGGGGGGTGCACGATGGCAGAGCGGTTAGAAGGAAATCATGGGTTAGATTCCTGGGCGAACATTACATCACATGATTTCTCTGGGTGGAGTCTGCATGTCCTCCCTGTGTTACCGTGGGTTCTCTCCGGGTTCTCCCGCTTCCTCCCACCGTCCAAAGACATGCATGTGTTAGGTAATTTGGTAACTGTAAATTGACCCTAGTGAATGAGTGTGAGAGTGAATGATTGTCTGTGTGTCTATGTCTCTGTGTTGACCACCTGCGACGAGTTGGCCACTGTCCAGGGTGTACCCCGCCTAAGGCCCAAAGGCACTGGGATAGGCTCCAGTCACCCGCGACTCCTAACGGGAACAAGCGGTAGAATATAATTGCCCTTTTTATTTTTCCCATTTCACCAAATAATTATATTTTATATAACATTTTTGCTTCTGATTTTTGCTTTTGTGCTGATCAGAACATCACACACTGGACTCTGACTCCTCTGCACCAAACAATGCAGCGATGAGATTGGCTGATTGGCGTTACATTAAAAAACCTTGACGTTTGTCTCGCTGCTCTAAAGAACAGAAAGGTTCTCCCTCATCAGACAGCGCTGTGCTTCTTTTTAATTTAGTCAGAATAAAACAGACATCACAACTGATCTCCCACGCTGTAAAAGCTTTCTCACGCCGCACTGTGATCTGACGCACGCTCCTGCGTGTTTGGAGAGAGAGCGAGAGGAGGCAAAGGAAAGACATAACCTCCCAGTTCATTTAAAACTGAGGGGCTCATGGTGTTCACGCCAAAGTTTTGTGTCAGAGGTTAATGTCTGGACGGAACTGTGCTTGGGTCCAGATTCGGACCGGCGTACGCCTATTAGTGACCTGGGGCATATATTCTGTAGTGTGTGCGAAGAGCTGTCTAAAGCTGTGAATTACATAACACTTCTTTTGTGTTGAAATGGCATTTACATATTTAGTCCCCGTGGACTTGGGAGGGAACTATAATAATTGTTATATTCTCCTTTGTGAATTATTGCTGCACTTTGAGCATTTAAACTATACACATAAAAGTGATCTATTGAACGATATTATTGTATTTGAATGTTCTTCATACTTGTATGAAGGCGCAATTGCGATGAGATTTGCAATTCATGTTTAAAAAGTAGGGTCCTGTTCAGAGTGCACATTGTAGATAACTCCAGGAGAAGGGTTCTACAAAACATTGTCTCGTTTATAATACAAATTACACTAAATTGAATCTTGAATCTCTTATCATTTCAGATAAGACTGAAATATGAAATGATAAACTAATTCAAGACTCAAATGAATTTCAGAATCCTTGGTAGAGCAGATCCACTAACCCATTGGTTGGCGGCGTGATCCTAGGGCAAGACACTAAACCCACCTCGCCCCCAGTGTATGCGTACAACTGGTGTGTGAATGTGTGTGTGAGTGAGTGTCTGCTTCCTTGATGTTAAGCACTTTGAGTACTTCGAAGGGAGAAAGTGCTATATAAATGTGACCATTTTACCATTTACCAGAACATATTTGTAAGGCAAGGCAAGTTTATTTATAGAGCACAACTCGTACACAAAGTAATTTAAGTCATTTTAGAGGTCTAATCTACAGGTACAACTCGAGTTTTCTATTAAAAGTCAGGATATTTTGTTCTTTGCAGAGGACATTCTATCATAGGTTTCAGCCATGAGAATTCCTCCCTGATTTGATGGATTTGGCATGGCAACGGCCCATCGTTGTCATAGCAATTCGCGAATCAAATCAAAATAGTATATCTTTTGAAAGGAGAAAGGTCCTCACAAAATCTTCAACTCCGGAAGGACTCATTTTCCAGAAACCCGCAAATTATCTATCGCAGCCTTTGCGATTCGATAATTGGGCCAACCACGTGTTTGATTCAATTCCAATATATTGTCCAACGCTAGGGGTACACTCCACCATCCACGCAAAAAGATACTGTGAAATTGTCTTGGAAATTGTACTGATAATACCGTAAAGTATTTTTGTTCTGTCCTCTAGGCTGCTTCTGAATGTCCTCACTCTCCCCTACAGGGCACTATTTAGGGCTCACGCCATTTTCACTGGTGTCCAAATGTTCAGCAGGTGAATTAAAAGTAGAGAACTCAAAAGTTTCCACAATGCACCTTAAAATATTGACCACAATGCATCGCGAGAGTCGGAAAAACAACAGCGGATAGCGACTTGTCTTTTAATTGGATACAACACAACTGAGTTTAAACAGATAAAAGATTGTATATTCCCTTTGTATTGTACTGTTTATATGTTAAAACATCTTTTTTTTTTAAACAGAAAGGAAAAAAGAAGAAGAAAAAAAGCCGCTTACCTTAGCTTGAGCTGCAAAAAAACCACCATCACAGGCAAAAGGTTGAATAGTCCAGTCCGTTTGATGTTTAACGTGAGATCCATGTTAAATAAAACTCGTATGATGATTATTAGTCTATAACTATGAGTGTGTCAGACGGCTTTGACCAGTATTTATTACACATGCCTTTTTTCCCCATCCGCCAGAGTCACATAAGTCGGTGGGAAAAAACTAGTGAATCAGAATCAGAAAGAATCAGAATCAGAAAGGGTTTATTGCCATTGTCAATGAACTAAATTCACAAACATAGGAACTTTTCTCGGCCTTAAGGTGCAACATAAAACACTGATCCATAATAAAAACAAACATATATTCAATCCAAAGGGCATGCATTGAGAAACAATTTAAAATGACTATAGTATAGAATAAAAATCAAAATAGGCATTACTATGTCCACAAGAATCACAGTTAAATTTACAGTTGAGCTGAGTGTCTTAATGGCTCTGGGAACAAGTGCACTATAGTCTGCTAAATAGTGCAGGACTATGAAGTGAATGAGGAGTAAGGACAAGGTTAGGACATTTGGACGCAGCGCTTCCATGCTGGCCATTATGTACGTACAGTAGACTATTGTTATATGTTTAATTTACATTTCGAAACCCTCTGCCATCTCAGTCTTCAGTCTGAGTTAAGCTCACATGCTGGCCTGGCCGCCCTGGAAGGCATGTTAGCTTAAACAGCCGTGTAAATGTAGTCATGTTTCCCAATGCTGTTGTCAGGATTAATCCGTTGTTTGCCTAATGCATGCTAATGAGAAAGTTGTGTGCGTTTGATTGTCAATAACGTGAAATACGGCCCTGCTCCCTAAATGCCCGCTCCGTTCAATAACCTATTAAAGTTGAATCACAGATAAGTTGGCGCGCATCAGGAAAGCAATCTGAAATTTGTGCTGACATTGATCCAGCAGGAAGGAGACCTATTGCTCCGATTAACACTGTTGCCCCGGGAGACGAGTCCCTTGGCCATTAATAGCCCACTGTCCTAGATTTCCCTTCAAATCAAATACTTGAATATGAGGCGCACGAGTTGAACGGAGCACACATGCAATTGGTGAAATAGCACAAAAAGATTATTCAGCTGCAAATATGATGATTACAGATGTGATATTTATTATGATAAATCCTTTTCAAAAGGGCCTACAATTAATGTCACGACAGACCATTTATTTGCACTATCTTAGACAAATAATTTATCTTTTTATATTGTCATTGATGCTGTCGTTTGGAATTATTTTGTTTATTTTTAGCACTATAGTTCGGTGTTACGATTATTGTGTTATGAAGGTCAATTGTAATGTTCTTTTAGAGGTCAAATAGTTTTACTTTGTCCTGCCTGTTCTGAGCGTGGATAATTAAAAGCCACATACTTTATCCACATAAAGCTTGCTTAATTAGGCGGCTCATCCATGGAATAATTATAAACTCATAATCATAATCAATAAACTTTGCTCGGACAAATGTATGTATTTATTTATTTGAATGAGGACATATTAATGTGTCAGCAGCAGCTTCTACATAAATATGCCATCCGTTGTCTGAGGCAGGGAAAAAAAATTAAACATTCAATTACCGGCAGACAACAACAGACACATAACTTGACATTGACATTTGATAACAAGCCATGTGCACATCTTCTGGTGGAGGAGCTTCCCGCTTGTCTCCGTGGAGATTTTATTACATCAGAAATACCTTGAAAAACATGTAGAACAGGCTTGCCTCTCCAAAGAGCTGGCCTGTAACTTGGCCTGCTGCGGTACATGATTACATTATGCACCTTGAAAATTGCTGTTGTTTTTGAGAGTCTAATTACGTGAAATAACAAACTATTGTAGCTTAACCACCTTTGGCTTCATAATGTCTGCTGACAAACACAAGTTATTTATTACAAGTGTTTTGCCCAGATGAGACTATTTTTACGAACCTCTATGTTTATATCTTCGCAGTTTCTTTTGTGGCTGCTTTGGCCTTTGCCCCTCTCCATTTTGTCAAAAGCATGTAATACTTAGTAAACACCCATTAAACTGGGCTCCTGTCTGCTTTGTTTGTTTGTAGCTCACATTCCCAAGAAATTGTGTATCTTTAGTTGACCTCAAACCCACAGTGGATTTAAAGCTAGAAGCTCCACAATATAGTATTGTTAATATTGTAATAGCTGGAGTAGATTTATATTGTAGACTTTTGTCTTCTACTTCAGTAATATCATTTTGAAGTCACACTACTCACTATTTTGTATGTTAAAAGGTAAAAAAATATGTATAGAAATGTCTTGAAAATGTCAAATATGTTGTAATTGTGATCAAATTTGGAGAATCAGTTGTTATGGCAATAGTAAAAGTGAGTTGTGTTAATAAGATCAGGTTTTGAAGCTGTTGCTTAACAGTAGTTAGACGTACGGGTATAATATTGTGAATGATGTTAATTTATGTTAAAATTTGAAAGTTACATTGGTACTACCTTAATTCGCCTTAATAAAGCGTGGATGAAATTGTATATTAAGAACGATCCATGCTCCTTAATTGTTTGTTGTTACATTTCTTTTGCTTTGGAAGCTCTCTTGTTTATCAAATGTGCTACACAAATAAAGTTGGATTGGATCGGATCATTCTTGCCCTTGAAATCATTGGAGACTTTGTCAATTACGTGCAAATGTTTTTCATATTCTTATTTTAATTGTTGTTTGTTTGTTGTTTGTTGGCCAGGACTGTCGTGAGAGGCTCAGTGGGACTCTCTTGGTTAAATAAAGCTTAAATAAATTTAAATAATAATAATCAAGGAGGTTGAGGTGTTAATTAAGTAGTTATGTATTATTTATTTATTTGATTTTATTAACGTTTATTTAACCCTATTAGATCATTATGATTTAAGTCGTTGTTCATTCTTTATTAAATGTATTCATCATGTAGGGTTAACCCTTACCCCCAAAAATGTTTGTCTATAATGTCCGTCCTGCCACATTTGATACAGCGCATCAGGACAGCTGCAAAATGCCACGGCCCTTTTCTAAGTGCGCCAATTATTTGAATACCAGATGTCTCGCTGCTTCTGCAGTTTAATGCCAACTCATGGGAGCCGGCTAAAATTAGAGCCACTCCAAAATGTGATTGTCTGATTTTACAAGGAGATGAAGCACATAGAACATGCCTTATGACTGGAAGAGACAAATCTCCCATTCATTAAAGAGGCCCCCAGGAGCACGGAGATAAAATATGACACATCTCTTCAAAATTGCCATCTCATCCATTTAATTATGAACGCTGTGATAAGGCCATCTCTGTTTGAATAAATACGATCAGTAATGAGCTATGGCATCCCTGTTTACGCACGCCCTTGACACTGTGGATAAGGAACGAAGGATACGAGGTAGAATTAAAGGATGGAAAGAATAGGGCAGCGCAGTGTGATCATTTAAAATCTTATTGTAGTATGACTGTGATGATAAAGTTAGAATGTTATTCCACCTTCTATTGGTCAGCCTCCATCACAAAGTATAAGACGGACGGACAGACAGGAATAAACCAATCGCAATCAAGAAAATGTCTTTAGTTTCCGCTTTAAGGTCATATAAAGCTACTACACATACTGTATGTTCATTTGAAAAAAAAATATGTAAATGTCAAAGCCGTACAGAATGCCCAATGGGATATTGCTCACTCATAACGGAAGGATAGATAGAGTTATTGAAAGATGACAGAAAGAACGAAAGGAAAAGGATGCAAGTAAGGAAGACAGTCATATTTATTTCATGCTTTGTTTCACAATTTGGCAAAATAATCTACTTCTACTCTCTATTTGTCTGATTTAATTCATCAGTTTTCTGGTACAGAACTATACATAATGTAAGGAAGGTTGGAAGGAAAGTGGTTTTGCAGAAGGAAGGATGCAAAGACAGAGGGATGGACGGACAGAAGTGAAGAAAGGTACAGAGAAGGGTTCTTAAAGTGCACACGGGGCGATAAATGTCACTGGGCTTCAGTCACAAATCATTGCACGGCGTTTGCTCTGACCTTCACTTATGTATGAGGAATTAGCAGGATATTAATAAATAATGTGGACGTAAAAGATGATCGTAGTTCTCCTCAGAGACAGGCGGACTGGAAAAGGTACTTTAAACTCACAATCAACTGTTCAGGTATAAACAGTGAATAACGAAGGCATTGAAAACAAACTGCGATGAGAAAATATATTTTGAGGACATTTTGAGCGAAGAAGATAATTGTCTTTCGGCTCAGAAGAATCGATTTGTCGTGAATCGGAGCTGTTCCTGCTCAGTTCTGCTAAAACCTACACTGAAATATGGTTTCATCGCCATTACTCAAATGTGGGGACAGACTATAATTGCTTATCACCTATAAAATGATCATAAATAAGTCATATGGGCTATGGAGAGTGCGGAACAGGCGAGGTAAACAAATACAAAAACATTATAATTAAAAAGCAAGCAGTTTGGAAATTATCTTTTTTTTCCTCAAAAAGATGATACATACTGCCCGTCACTATAATATACAAAAATAATTGCTGTGAGAAGTAGTAGCTGTAGTGGTACAAGTAGGAATAGGCCAAGTGCTTTAAAAATAGCCTGTATTTGCATAATTTAGATCAAAGTAGAAGTAATAATTGTACATATAGTAGGAGTAGTAGTACTAGCAGTAGTGGATGTAGTGCCAGTTGCTGGAGTATAGTGTAATTATTGTTGTGTGCTCCAACAGAAATCTTTTCGCTGAATCGTTAGACTTTTATCCACCTGTAGACTGTACACATTGTAAAAAGCCCTCTTTCTCTCCACGTAGTGTGAAACCAGTGTGTTTCAGAGATGACTGGATCTAATTGGAGGCTTCAATTCTCACTTGGCTGGAGTGGAGCTGGAGGACATCATTTGGCTGCAGCGTAGTGTGAAGGATCGATGGATGTAGTGATGATTATGTCGCGATTATCCACCCGAGAGGTCCTCGCACGGCTTGGAGAAAGGTGATTTGAAGGCACACCTCTTTGCTCACTGGCGCTCTTCGGCGGGTGGTGGTGAAGCAGAGCGGTCAGCCTCCTCTCTCATCTCCACCTGCCGTATGCCGCTCAGCCTCTCCAAATCAACCCATTATTTGGTTCATTTCCTCGCTGCCTGACTCAGCTAGTGAGAGAAGTCAGGAGCTACATGGAGAAGTATGTCTTACTTCCACTGCTTGGAGAAATATGCAAAAACATCCATTTCACATAGGGAAAAAGGGTAACATTGTGACATTTTTAGATATTACGGGCTCAAGCAACACGATATAGAAAATGTACCAGCTTTGCATGGTTGATCCAATGGAGTGACAAGGTAACAGGCACTAATGAACTTTTCAATAAATAAAGGAATAATAATTGAAAAAACGGTTAATCTTGACAGCCCTACTTGCTTGTTGGATATGTTACGGCTTTGCTTGTAATGTTCCACATCTCCATGGAAACAAGTTGTGGTGAAATCGGAGTAAAAAGATATTTTTAAGGGACTAACATATTACAATTCCTTTTTTATGTCTTTTTCTTTAACCTTTATGTAACCGGGGAAATCCCATTGAGATTTTTTCTTTTTTTTCTTTTTTTTTTTAAGGGAGTCCTGGCCATGAAGCAGCAAAGTTCAACACAGTAATAAGATAGATAGTGTTCATTACATGCCAGAAAAGTGACACTGTTCATCTTTAACTGAACTATGTCATACACTTTAGCACCCTGGTAAAGCTAATTTAAAACCCAGTTGGATTACTGTAACTAGAGAAAGAGCTAGCCTGCTTTCCAAATACAGTGCTGTGGAGATGCTAAATATTATAATCCATGGACCATTCAAAGTAACACTTTTCTGTAGAAGTGGCGCTCGGATGAACTGTTTGACTCTTTCCTCATAACACGCTTATACTGTTTGGTGAAAGCCTCTTCCTGGAAAAATATATTCTAAATTTGCAAAATGTTTAAAAAAAAAAACTCCGAAAGCGAAATCACTTTTATGTACCATTTAAGATTAGACGCTCAGTTCTTTGGCCACACGTTCACTCACGAATAATGATATGCTAATCCCTGGATCTCGCGGCTGTGTTTGTTGGGGTTAGCGTGTTATTTATTCAGTGACATCTCGCCCCATGTGTACCCAGATCAGGCCCTAGTCTTGCATAACCTGCATTAGAGAGAGGCGCGGTTAAAGGTGACCCCTTCAGAGGACCATAATAAGCTCTACTCAGATAACCCCTGATTTATTTCACAGCACATAACCCCTCGCTTAAATAAGCAAGTGTGAAATCTCCTTTGTTGTTGTTTCATTGAAGAGGATATAAGAAATAAATCCATATTGACACAACGCAGCTAATGCATTAAACACTACCACAGCAGCAGAACACAGCCTCCTCAACCTTTCCGGGTCAAATTGGATCCAGCTCACTCATTTGGCTGTGTTTAAGTCTCTTCTGGTTTTATGCTGGATGCCCTTCCTCACGCTGTATCGCTAATTATCCTGGCAAGTGGTTGTAGAAGTAAGTGCGTTTCTCTCAAGTACAAACTGTGGAGCGACACAAGGAGTGCCATGGAAACTAGTAATTGCAAAGACTTTTGATATTTTCTTTAACTGTTTTTTATGTTTTATGATTTGCTGTTGTCAATGCCTGTATCAGCGTCCTGGTTCGGTCGAGTCCAGATTTAATTACGATTTACTTTGTTTATGTCCAGTTTTGATGTGGACTCTGTGAACGCGGCGTGAGTCACAACAATTATAATAAAAGCATGAATAATAATGTAAAAACAAACAGCGTTGGATTCACATGTCGCAAAGTCTATCAAAATGTTTTTAATAGTGACGGATTGATCGACAATTTACCGTGAAAAATAGGGCATATGCACAATATAATACGCGTGAAAAATGGGAATACGAATAATCCTATGAAGACTGTTGATTACCAGGAAACATGGTCAGTATTTTCTTGTGAATAATATTGAAACAATGCTCACAATTTGAATTTTCCCAGTCACAATTCTAGTACCATGCCACGCTGTAAAGTAAAGTACAAACATTTATTTGAATCTTTCGTTTAAGCATGCCGAAAATGTCATCTTTCTTTCAACATTGCATTGACGTGGATACCCTCATATGCCGTGGCCTGCTGTTAGGTCTCAAACGCGGGGCTGGAAAACTTGGTGACAGTTTGCCTCGCAGATAAATTGGCCGCAGCGAAAGAGCTTCCTGCTGGTGACCGGTCTGTGCTATCTGTGCCATGAACATGCAATTTCCCCTTGATTACGCTCCCCACGGATAAGTAAACACAGCCACCATCTTAGCCTCTGAAGCACAAAAGAGAGGGGCGCTAGTAAGTCAGAGGGAATTATCTTTGTGAGGATGATGGCAGATGGATTTACTTATATTTTGCAAAAATGTGTCATTTGACGTTGACTCTACATGAATCTAGATACAACATTAAGGAGTCTATATGTTCAGTATATACTCGCATGGTTAATTTAAAATGTAGGGCTGCTCCATTATGAAAAACATATATATCACAATTATTTGGGTTGTAATTGATTGGAAGATTATTTGAAGGAATTATTTATGTACAGTCAAATGTTAAGATATAGCGGAACAATTGACTTAACGTTGGTTACTAATGTTTTGTAAGATTGTTTTTCTTCCTGTTTTTTTTTTTGTCATTGATTGGAGCAATAATTGTAATCACGATTTGATTTTGAATAATTACCTAGAAATAAAGCGAGTGAAGGTTTTTGTGATTCATAATTTATAATCCATGCAAAATAATGTGTCAGTAAACCTAAAACGGTCACATGAAAACACAAAAAAAAGAGAGTAAACTCATTTCATATTAAGCCAAACAGCAGACACTAGTTTAGTATATTGGTGTTGTTCTTATGATGTTCTTTTTTAAAAACAATATGTCCAAAATGTGATTGATACTTGTAGCTTTCTCACACAACCAATCTCTGCCTTCTTCTGTTCTGTCATTTACAGATCGACACAGTCCTCTACATTTATCCAAGAGTCCATTTAAGATAAAAGTGAGATGTCCTTTTCCCCATGACTCTGGAGTAAAAGTTAAGGAGTGCTGTATCCTTGTGATTTCTTTGATGTCTCGGTGAGATGAGAGCATAACTGACAGATATAAATGAAATATGAGTGTTCCCTGGACAGCGCTGGTTTTCCCACATCGCCACTTCAATTTATCCAGAGCTGCATGCCAGAGTCTGTGCTCAAATCACAGTACTGATGCTGCAAAGTAAAACAACATCAGGAAAATCAAGTAAAGAAGTAGTTTACATGAGTCGGGTCATTATTATCCAAACGAGTATTGTTGAACACAGCAGTAAAAAAAAAGTCCCCACAATAATACAGTAAGACTAAATTGCTCTGCCAAACAACCATTTGACTGAACACACCAGTAACTCTTTATAGATTTTTAATGATTAATTAAAACAGTACTTTTACCATTGATTTCAACACAAAAGTCTTCCTCTATGGGTTAAAGAAGTCTGCTATTCAGTTCTAATCTACAACACCCGAGGATCATCATGTCATATTTTGGACATTTTAAATCACAATATTGATTTGAAAACAATCCAATTAAAGAACAAGTCCGTCCCTACAATACCGCACCATGGAGAGCTGCAGCTCACAATAGTGAGGAGTGAATTCTTTTCATTTATGCTACAATGGCCACGTGACACAGACAAATCCTACGTGTGTCACAGTTTAAGAAATTAAAATGAGTAAAAGTAATTTTAAAGGCAGTTTTAAAAAAGATGGTTTTCTTGTGATTTTATGAAGATGGTGAGTCTCTGATGTGTTTGGCAGGGAGTTCCAGAGGAGCAGAGAAGGCTCTGTCCCCCAGGTACTAGTTTTATCCCAGGGACAGGAAGGTTGGCATCAGCGTATCTGAGGGAGCGGGTGGGGTGTGGAGCGGTGGGGGTGAGGAGCTCAAAGAGGTAGATGGGGGCCAGGTTATGGATGGACTTGTAAACAATGGTGGGAACTTGGAGATGATGCGTTGCGGGATGGGGAGGGGAGGTCTCTGAGGACAGGACGTGTGGATGAGGAGGTGGGCCGCAGAGTTCTGGATGCTCTGGCGTCTATTGCGGTGTTTGGAAAGTGAACCGTAGAGCAGGCTATTGCAGTCGTCGCGGCGGGAGGCGCAAAGCGTAGGCGTGGATGAGGGTTTCGGCTGACTGTGGCGAGAGGGACGGGCGAAGCCGGGCAATGCTCCGGAGGTGATAGAAGGCGGGTTATCCTAGTTACTTTACTTTTACCATTCGCTCACAATTTCTTGGAACAGTTTGAGGAAGGTTAATGTTGTTGTGCGGACGTATTCCCAGTGTGCTTTATGGCAATCCAAGAGCCGCCCGCACTCCTGCCTTCATATCATTGGGCTGAAATGGAAGAACGTGCTTCCCAAGTGGACGCCGCGGTTATGTTGTGATGGCTGTGTTTACCTGTGGGCGTCGATGTCTTTATAATCTCGCTCAAACTCTATTACTGCACCTTGTTAGCTTCAGTATCAGAAAGCATCTCGTCAAAGCTGGTTCCATATATCCGGAGACATGTTGGGAATTTTTGCAAAAGTTGAAGCTATTTCAGCTTGCCTTGTCATCCTGAAATTACCTGCCAACAACTCTGGCCCTTATCAAATAATTAGTATATTTTCAATAATAAAAATGTCAACTATTCCTGTGCATTTTCTCGCTTTTGCTGCAGTAGGGTATATCATGTTTTTAAATAGGCTGCCATGACTAATCGAGATAACAGAGAATTAATACAGTGGATCAAGAAATGAAGTTGCTTGTTGATTTGCATTGTGCTCACGCAGCTGAAAGCATTGACATAAGACAAGGGAAATGTTTACCAATGTAAATGACACACGGCCCTCATTGGTCATGTTTAAACAATGATGTTACATTTGTAGCACTCAAATACAGACAAAGAGAAACTGCAAGCTGCACTTTGGTAAACATAAAAAAATTCAATGGTGAGTGGACACTTTAGAAAGGCTTTTTTGTTTGTTTGTGAAAGATAGTCAGAAAGTCAATCAGTTAATTCTTAAAATGAAGTTTAATGTTATTCCTTAAACGCTAAAATATAATGCTTGTTAGTAGACTCCACTATTTGTATTTTTTTTTTTACCTCTTTGCACATTAACTCTGTAGTTGCGCCGTGGCAAAGTAAATATTGCTCTTGCTTTGTGAACATGATGATACTGGGTTTGATTCCCTGAAAAAAGGGTGGGTCCTTCCTGTTTTCTTGTGCTCTGTAGGTGGGTGTATTCCCGGTGCATCAGTTTCTCAACATAAAACGATGGACAAATCCTCCAGCTAGGTACTCTTCACCTGGATCCTGTAAAGGTTTTTAATGATTTCTGATTATGAGACGGGCTTTATTTTTTTTATTAATCTGTGAGCAAGAATCTTTGTTATAAACTCCACCCACATTTCTATTCAAGCCGTGGTTGTTCATGATCATGTTTCTGCAGTGCATATAACATGATAACCAGGACAATTCTTCAATACTGTGGGGAAGGTCATCATTAGAAAAATATGTTCTGTAAAGATGTGTTATAGTTGCCACGGTTACAATAATTATCCCTCACATAAAACCTTTAGTAATGGACTTCATTTGTCTCACTTAAGTCCTTCATGAACTTTGCCCCGGCCAACTGTCTACTGTTTTGCCTCTTATGTAATCCAGTCTTTTAACCGTAATCAGAAACATGACCATCTGTTGTACCTGCATAAACATTAGATCACTTTAACCTCTTTAAACAATCAAACAGCCGTGTGTCTCACGGTGGGGTCAGGCCGATTGGTGCCCTCACTATTAGCCCTGATCATGTTTACTGGGAAAATCATTACACCCTTAATTCCAAAGGAAGGAGAAAATGCATGAATGTGGGAGACACTGTTGTCTATCACAGAGGCCACGGGCGAGTAATTTCTGTTTGAGATTCACAGACACAAGGTAAAATAATCAGACTTAAAACTAAAAACTAAAAAAAGTGTTGACAACAGACAAAGAGTGTTTAGTTTTGTCAAACATTGATTGAGCAACAAAATAAATGAAAACGGACTTATAGCAGTTGTATTACTGTAATTTATGTAAACCAATTTATCAAAGATTCAATTAAATTATGGAATGAAAAGTCAGTGTGCTAAAGTTGCCCCATAATTGTTGGGATAAACAATCATTTTATTATCTTTGAACACACCTAAAATGTTTGGACGAAAGTAAATAAATGACCAACAATCGTTCCCAGCCTTCATACAAAATTGGTTGGTAGTATTTTATTTTTGCCATTGAAAAAGTACATATAATAAATTAGATCTTTTCAATTCATTTCACTTGAGCAGTAAATCTTGTATTTTAGAATATTAGCTTCACTACAATAATAAATCACTGCACCTTTATGATAAGCTCTCCATTGTATTCCTATTCTTCTCCGTGCTGTCAAACGTCCATTAAATTTTCATGCCAACGTCAGTACTATTTGTTTTCATGCCCTTAACACTTGTTTTTCTTCCATTCAAAGAGCAATCCCTGTTTGCCAAATTAACCGGTGCTTGCTGCTGCCGTATATGTGCGTGTGAGGAGTGAGAATTTTGATTTGCTTCAGTGACGATTGCCCCGGTACAGTCTAAGTCCTGGTGCGCTCCTGTGTGAAATATTAAGTGCTTGCGTCTGGGAACGGCTCCTTCGACTCTCTCCCCGTGCTCAGAACTTAAGATCATTTGATCACCACCTCAGAGACATCCACAGCTGTGATTTACTCCCTGTATTTTATTTTATTTTTATCGGCCGCTTCATCTATCTTAGCCTGGCACTCGGAGGGGCTGGGATTTGCCCTCCGTAGTCAGTCTTTCCGATTACAACGGCTGCTGCATTGTGTGTGTGTGTGTGTGTGTGTGTAAGTGGGTGTGTGCGTGCTTGTGTGTACGTGTGCGTGCGTCACCAAATCCGGAGCAGAAACTTTAGTGAAGTTGCGAACGGAGCAAAGTTGAACCGTAATTATCTAAATTGAAAAAATGTTGAACTTCGATAAATACGTTGTAATGTGTGAGCTCCTGTGTCCAGACAATTTCCCTTGCGCATTACTAAAGTGTGTGTACACATGAACGCTGTTAAAATGTTCACATATTGTTTTAAAACAAGTTGTGCATTTTACATCTGAAGGACGATTTCCAGATTTCTCTCAGGGCATTCAAAATAGCTTCAAATAGTCTCAATCTGAAAACCTTGAAATATTCTCTGCGTATCCCATGTGAATAAAGGATTGCCGACAAGAACATGTAGAAGTAAAAAATAAAGAAAGTTTAATGACATCTTTTGTTTGGATCGCAATATCATGTAGCTTGAGCTCGATTACATAACATTTCAAACTATATTGATTTTAAGGAAAAGGCTTGACGCTCGATACTGATGTTGATACTGCAGTGATCATCTTTTTTAGATAATATATTTCAAAAATAATAATTTGGGGTATCTGATTTTCAAACCATGAAAGGAGGAAGTAGGTATTTAAATGCTTCTAACTGGTCGGTCACAAAATCGTTGGCACATCACTCGTTTTCATCCCTTTTTTGGTCACTAACGCAGCTTTGAAACCCCCGGAACAGCCAATCAACTCTCATCCCAAAGCTTCGAACCGCGACTCACTTCTTCACGTTACAAGTTTGTAAAAAAGATCAAATGTTTTTTAATTAGGTTAAGGCAGCATGTAGTGGTCTGATTTCTGTCACAAAGTTCTGCTTTTACAACACTCTTTTGGTACCGTACAATACAGTTGGGATGCTTCAGGTTTAGCATTAAATTTTTCAGTATTACTTGCTCAAATGATTACCTAGCTTTGATACAAATGTTAGTATTGATTAGTATTTGGGTATCGACTATAAACAACTCTTTCTCCAGCGTACCCTTATCTTGGTGACCCTGAGACGCTGTTGCTGCAGGCTTAATCCCTGCACTGTTATAAATGAGCTTCTCCTGCTTTTCTTCTGCTTTACTTTGATCAGTCTCTAATGTGATGAGGCAGTGACCCTGACATGACCAGCGGGAGAACATGCTCCAGCAGCTCATAGAGGAGCATGGCGCTGTCTGATCTGACCAGCAAAACCCCACAAAAAATTGAATTATTCTGAAGGTGTCTCTCCTCTTGTTGCCGCACAGCCTTGTGGGTAATAAAGGTTTCATGTATTCGTTTTACCCCAGCAAAAATCGCGATCTATAATGACCTGACATTTCTTTTTTTACACTGGCCAAAGCAGCTCATGATTTGAATGTTAAATGAGGCTCGTCAACATGCAAGAGGCGCGTTCTGCCGGGGCTGGATGTCTTTGGAATTTGAGAGGTCCTGGCTTAGTGGAAAATAACAAATGCAAGATAATTTGAAGAATTTGTGCTCTGTAGGTACAATATTGTGAGCTGAAAATCCCTTGTGATTCTGTAGGTTGTGTTTAAGTAACATCATAGCATTGTAGAATGTCTATAGTTTAAAATCGAGCTTGAGGGCAAATCAGAAGTATATGGCTAAATTGGTTTATGGCTAATATCTCTGTGTAATTATGGGACAATCCATTGAAATAAAACCTGGCAAGGCAAGTTTATTTGTAAGTACAGACTACTAAAATCATAAAATATCATTATAACATTTACTTTACTAAAATAAGACAGCAAATCAGATCTTTTCAGTCATGTGCATTGCTCAAAAGTGCAAAAGTCTATATTTGAAAATGGCCAGAGTAGAGGCCTATCTCACATCTTCTCTGGGCATGATGATGGCTTTTAAAATGTGTCCTATCACAATTATGCAGACGAAACTCAGATCTATGTTTCACTGACGGCATGTGAATATGGACCAGTGGATTCACTCTGTTACTGCATCCCACAGATCAGTGTGTGGATGCAAAACAACTTTCTCCAGCTGAACTCAGACAAGACTGAAATCATTGTCTTTGGCCCACAGAAACAAAGAGAACGTGCTAGCAGTCACCTCCAGACTCGAGCTTCGATTTTATTGCCTCAAGGATTGGTTAAATTTACATATTTAATTTGAAACACATGAATCTGTGTCGCGCAGAGCGCACGGAGCGCACAGAACGACTTGTGGCACTTTCGTTTCACACAGAGTTTGTTCCGGACCTGCAGTAGCTAAAGCACAACAGAGGAATGTGACTGGGAAGAGTTTAGTTGTGTGAAAGAGCACAGTGTTTAGAGCTGTATCTCTAACTACTTTAACTAGCTCCGTGTGCTGTTAGCTTTAGCCGCCGTGTCTTCGCCCCGTCATCGCGGACTTTCTGTTTCATACTCGCGGTCCTATGTGCTTTTTCACACAACAAATCTCTGCGTCCCAGTCACACTCGTGTGTTTAAAACGCGCCGCTCACTCCGCTGTTGTGCTTTGAAACAGCCAATACATCCATGGAAACAGCACGGAGGACCACGATTATGAAACAGAAAGTCCGCGATGATGGGGCGAAGACACAGAGGCTACATTTTTGGGGTCCAAATATTTATTGCGTGTATATTTTCTTATACTTGTGGGGCGATAAGATCTAAGCTTAAGAGAGTCGAATAAGTAAGTTCTATGGCAAATTCCAAAAACTTATGACAATGACTGAAGCGCTTTATTCAGCTTTACTTTGTTGCTGCTTAGGTTTTTCCAAATTTAAGGTTTTACTGGGATTCTGCGGCTTTAGAGTTATATAGAGTAGTACTGTGTGCTAAGGAGCTAACTTCACCGACTCCATTTCCAACGCTGATATCAAACCAAATACACCCTGCTCCTGTTCACTGGCCTACGATCCCATAAGTGAGGAGCATTATTCCCGCTGTAGAGCCACTGATGATCTGTGGGGTAAGACGCAGTACCTTAACTTCACAAGCCAAACGTGTCAAGTCTGGATATATTAACTCGGCTCTAATGGACTTTATCAGCCGTAGTGCAGAGTGTCACGCAGATTAGAGCTGCAGTCAGAGGATGTTTGATTATTTTTGGATTCGCTTTGGTTCCTCGCCACACGCCAGCAGTCAAGTGTGGGCATTCAAAGTGCCCTTTACAAATTGTTAAATAGGGCTGTGTACTTCATTTTCAGGTGGATGCAGATACAGAGTCTAGTTTGGGGTCCATGGTCATCAATTTAGGAATATTTACTTTCAATTGAAGGCTTTGTGTCAGTTTTGTGTGCTGTTTTACGTTAAAAACATGAAAAACAGAACTAGCTAATTTTAAAACCTTTGCAACAGTCCACAGGTCTTGCTCACTCCCCTAATAGATTTCTAGCATCCAATTTATTCACCGCAATGAGTTTAGTGCTTTTCACAACTTGCAAAGGGCCAAAGCGAGTTTTGCCGTTACGTCAACAACTAGTATGCTGACAGCGCACTTCACGGAGAGTAAAGCTCTGTATAATTAGAAGCAGAAAGAGCACAATAGGCTCACCCTAAGAGCTGCATTTACAATATATAAATATGACCAACGTTATAAATGTTTGCATCACCACCAGTGGGGTGCATATACTGTAGTTTAGGTGGTACTCACAAGAAATATTTAACTTCAATGTGGTATGATCACTTCAAATGTGATCATACCACGTGTAGATCACATTTCTCGTATTTCCCATTAATTGTGGAACCCATTGTGGACTACCCACAGTAGTTGGTCCATTGTGTGTGCCATTACACTATAGCAAGCAGCATGTTTTTATTGTGGTTACATGATTTTTCAAAATAAGCAGCAATTTTGTGTAATATGTCCTATTATCCATCTTTAAAAATCGTTTAAACGGATTTCTATTGCTAAAATAAATCCCTGCAAATAAATAAATAAAAACAAGCATTCTTACAGTGGGTGTGACCACAGATTTGAAATGTAGCTTGGTCTGGTGCTGTCATTTGCTTGTTTTTAATGCCATACTGTGTAATATTCCAGACATAGCAAGAGTACAGGTTACAGACCCTCCACTAAAGTTATTTATTATTTTGCCATGGTGAATTGGAAGCTTTAGATGCATTTCCTGTCAAACACCCCACGGTTGTTCTTGCTTTCATTATGTTTGCATATGAATAACGGCGTGCATACCCAGGGACCTGTAGAAACTGTTCATTCACTCTTACAGCATGTTTTTAATAAGCATTTCAGTTAGATATCCATTAGAGGATACACATATGACTTGTGTATTCCTGGCCTGTTTTGGCAGTCCAAAGGGGACCATGTCAAAGAAGAAGACAGAATGTGAAAGATGTCCTGTACAATTGGCAGCGAGATGGAAAAAGATGCGGCGCCACCAGGGATTCTTTGCCATTAGTGGAGAACGGGGAAGTTGAGGTGAATGGAAATGGGCTGATTTAGACTCACCATGAGCTTTAGATCAGAGAAATGTATTGAATCCTTCAACTATTTTACATTTAACTTTAGACCAAATAGAAAGATGTAACCAGGTGCATATACTGTGTGATGAGCCAGTCATGGTTGCATAGATGGACAATATTGGTTATGATTTGATTGAATTACTCAGTGATAAAAGAAGATGAATCATGAAATCATATATAGAATATATCTAAACAATTTAAAAGAAGCAGTAGTAGTTGTATTTTAGCAACAGCAGCAGCCACAGTATTCCTAGTATGGTAATAAGATAGTATAGTATATTAATGATAATGTAAGACATCTCATTACGCTCTATCAGGGCTATTCAACTTAATTTTCCTGAGGGCCAGATTTCTCGGGGGCCGTGGCCTCTGGGCCCGGATAGGCTACTAACCAGTTCGGAACCAAGACTAACCCAGAATCAAATCAGGTCTAAACCAGGTCCAAACCAGGTCTAAAGCAGAATTAAATAAGGACTAATCCAGAAAAAACAGCAAACCAGGTTTAAACTTGTACAAACCCAGAATTAAAGCAGAAATCAAGAAAAAAATTATATAATAATAATATTTGGAAGATGGGTTGCGGGCTAGATCAGATCGTTTGGCAGGCCTAATCTGGCCCCCGGGGCTTAAATTGAATAGCCCTGCACTATATTCTTTGTCCCACAAGCTTGAACAATGTACTTTTAACTTTGATCCAGCACTTTACTGTTTTCTTAGAAACTTCATATTTTTAGCTTATTTATTTTTGAGTCATTCCTAGGCCAGCTGAGAGCCGTGCAGCGTCCACCACCGGGTTCGGGGATTGCAGCCGTGACAAGCACTCAATGTCCCCAGCCTCCCCTGGGTTTGGGAGAACCTCTGAGTTTAAGGCTCCGCAAGATGTTCCCAACAGATGCTCACAATAAGCTTGGGCCTGCCAAGTCCGTCAGGCTTCCTTGTCTGCCAGTGAATCCAACTCACCACCTCGTGGTGATCAGTTGACAGCTCCGCCCCTCTCTTCATCCAAGTGTCCAATCCACGTGGTCGAAGGTCAGATGACACAACAACAAACTCGATCCTCGACCTCTGGCCAAGGGTTTCCTGGTGCCACGTGCACTGATGTACACCCTTCTTTGAACATGGTGTTTGTTATGGACAAACTAGCACAGAATGCCAATAACAAAAAACAGCTTGGGTTCAGTTTGGGATGGCAGTTCCCAGTAGAATAATGGAGTCCCTCCCGGACTTCAAGAAGGCCCATAGACACAACAGTGAGAGACCTGTCCCCAACTCGAAGGCCCAGGGATGTGGCCCTTTCGTTCACCGGGGTGAACTCAAACACGTGGAAGCTGAGCTCTAGGGCAATACAATAAGTAAGCCCACATCAGCTCGCTGCTTCTCCCTGTGGACAACACCAGAGAAATAAAAAAGTCCAGCCTCTCTCGAGGATAGTGGTCCCGGGACCCAAACTGTAAGCATGGAGGTGAGGCAGACTATTCATGGGTCCGAAGTGACGTGCCATGCCATGCCATCTTGAGGACCAAAGCCGCATGCTCACTGTGGGCTGGGCCAAAAAAAAATTTACAACAGGATTTCTCTTCTGTAACTTCCTTCTGTAACCCGTTTGGGGTTACAGAATGGCTGGATGGATTACTGGCATAATGAGGGACCACTGGTCTACAGAAATCACTCTGAGTGAGCATTGAGCTGATTGTTTTAGGTAGTAAGCAGCTTGCTAATGCTATCTTACATTTTATTGTGTGGCTATGCTAATAAATGTTAGCCTACTTGCAGACAGTTTTTTTTCTAATTTCCAACTGTACATCAGACAATCACCCACTGGCACAGAAATTGTTTCTTGATGTAATCGGGCGAAGCCCATGCGAAAATGCACACTAAATATATATATATATATATTTGTTTAAAGATTTTGTTGCCCATAGGCTTTATTAGAGGAGAAGACAGTGTGAAATGGGAGATGAGATAGAGGGGAGGACATGCAGTAAATTGTTGGAGTCCGGATTCAAACTCATGACACTGCGGCCGGCTGCACTTGGAACCTGGCATATGTGTGCTGTGCCTTAACCACTCGACCACTACCCAGAATTGTAAATTTGCTGCCATTTGCACATACAAAGTCCAGTATAATTTTCCTCCGGATAAGTCCTATTGTCATTTGACATTTTTTCCTTAAACAAAGGGTCATTAAGTAGACTGGCATTGAACCTCCAAAGTGTATTTTTTCATCTTTCTTCCAAGTCTACAGTAATGTAGATAGGAGCATGGTCACTTAAGTCTATTGTTCCTACATCTGCCTGTGTGATTTTAGATTTGTCTTTATTGACAATAAAAAAGAGTCTATTCTGGAATAGATTGTATGTGGATTAGAAAAATGTGTATACTGGCATGCACTAGGGTTCATCTCCCCTCAGATGTAAATCAGTCATATATTCTTCATTAATTTACTTCTTATTTATTGTTCCTCCAGTACCTTTTGAGTTTGACACGTCCAATGTAGGTTCAATGCGAAGAATAAATCGCCGCCACAGATTGGGTTACCTCAGAGTGATTTGCAATCAGGTCTATAATATTATCATAAAAGGTAATATCTCTCCCTGGTGGAGCATACACATTCAATAGAGTAAAAACCTTTCCATTAATAGTTCCTTTAACCAGTCCATATCTGCCCTCCCTGTCTTTACATTCAAAAATCTGTTCAAATGCCACTCAAATTGGAATCAATATTGCCACTTCGCTCCAGCGTTTTCCCCTAAATAATGAAGAGTACGATTTTTTTGGACATTTTGTTTGTTTTTGATGTTCAGTGTCATTCAAGTGTCTATTCTTTCTTTTCTCATTTTTGATAACATTTTTTATCGTTTTATTGGGTTCATTATGCTTTTAACATTAAAGGATGCTTGTAACACTTCCGATGCCTTTGGGTTGATTGAATTGATTTTGCCATTGGACATTTTTGAATGTCTCTGGTCAAACACAACATATAAACACAAGAACTACAGAAACAGGAAACAGATGAAAAGATAACATAGAAAACAAATGGGTTCGTGCTGAAAACATGCACCCAACCCAAAACCCAATCTTGTACAAGATTGCAAAGACTAAGGAAGTCCATCCCTAATGAAGGGCCCGCCAGAAAGTTCCCCAGCCGCTCCAAGCTCCAATCCTCACAAAGAACTGGATACACAGCCAACATGGAGCATAAAGTCAGATATCAAAAAACAAATAAATCATGTCACTATCATCAGTCTCTTCAAATCAACAGAAATGTATCACCATGCGACCACGACCTGAACTCACATACCCCATACTGGTGGCTCCAGCTCTCCGCTCGTCGCTGTTCAGTTCTCTGTCTTGCATTTTTCTGAGCACATGTTTTTTTCCTTCGAAAGTCACCAGAAGAGTCACTGGTAAAGAAAACCCATATCTCAGTTTGCTCTTCCTGAGCTCCTTACAGATGTGGTGGAACTTTTCTCGTTGGTGACGGACCTCATATGGAATATCTGGGCAAAGAAGACGCACTTGCCTTTGTATTGGACGTCTCCTTTAACTTTTGCTGCCTTCATAACACATTCTTTCACACGATTGTTAAGAAACCTCTTTATCAGTCCTTGTGGTTTATCAGCTGCTAGTTTTGCCCAGGCGATGCGCTCTTTCTATTGTGACGGGGGGACCACAACTCCAGGGCCTGAAATGAGCTCTGGGATGACCTTCTCCAGGAGACTTTCAGTGTCATTTCCCTCCTCTGTCTGTCTGAGGTTGTTCCTACGTGACTCCAAATTCAGGATCTTACTTTTCATATTCTTGCTCTCCGTCCACAGAGTCTCCACCTCGGCCCGCAGTGCCATCCTCTCAGCTCTCAGTGTCTGCAACTCATCTGTATTTTCTGAAATACGCTGGTCAGTTTTCTCGATTCATGCTCTGTTTCCTCCCCCCGCTTTCAGCTCACACTCAAATTGGTTGAGTCGAGCCGCGCCGCCCGCTGCTCTCATTTCCGCACTCAGTGATGCCATGTCACGCTGCATTTTGTGTTTCATTTCACACATCATGAGGGCTAACTGCTGTAGAGTCATCCCTTCACCTCCATCCGACACAGGAAAGTCCCAATATTCCACTGCTGGGCCGGTGGAGCCCTGTCCTGCCGCGGGGGAAAGGCCGCGGCCTGCTGCACCGGACCCGCTAGCCATGTTAGCTATGTTAGCTTGTGAGGCGGGCTGTTTTCCATTGGAGCTCTGGACCGTCAACCTTTGATTGTTTTGGTCCTGTAGCCTTACCTGTCTTGTATTTTCCTGTTTACTCATTTCTTGTTAGTCTTTTCTAGGATTATGTGGGTCAAACGGTGATTCTAAAGCAAACGTCTGCAGCTGCGGAGCAAGTGTGTCTGTTTAGCTCGTCACCATAAGCAGAAGTCGGATTTTGTGGTTTTCATTGAAATGTGCACACACATTCCCCCACTGCCAACACAAATTTACCTTCTTTTTCCCTTTATTTTTTATATATATAGTAGAATGGTTGTCCAGATTATTAATGCATTTATATAATGTATATATAATACCACTTGAAAGTTCCGATTTATCTGCCTTAATGAAAAAGTCCCATTTTCCCCATGTATACTTTGGCTGTGTCTTGTCCTTAATGGATAATGGCCTGTTCACCCACATGGTTCAATGTATTTCATTTTGTACAAAAAACACTTGAGCTCTCTACCTGTGCTATTAACATTGTTGTACAAGAAATGTAGTGGTACTTAGTGTACTGCAGTGGTACATAAACTAATTTTTAAAAGTGATTAAGCAAGATAATAGAGTAAAGTAATTATTATTATTACTTTTTTATCGGTTCACTCTCTTAAGTAATTTGGTCCACTTCCATCACTGTGAGAATATCTTTTATTGTAACAGCTTAATTTTTTGGATACTACTTTGGCCACAAATAAATAAAATGCAACTGGACTGACTGACGAAATCTAATTGCTAATTTCCTCTAGGATTTTTGCAAGATCAGGCCAAAATTGTTCCCCTGCAAATAAGTAGGCACTCAGTATTTGTTGCTGAATACCTATATCCCATCTTGTAATCCATGCCAGGGAGTCAATAAAGGATTAAAATGTTGTTTTCTTAGAAAATGTGTAAATGTTTGTGGTTTCATTATTCTCAATAGTTCCTTGCATGCAGTTGTAGATACTTCTTTTTTGAAAAATTAATGCTTCCTGCATTCAAATAATCTCTGTTTGCATTACAAAAACATAAATCCTCTGTTGCATCATTGTGCATGCTCCCCATGTGTTATACATTTCTGTGAGTAACATATGATTGGACTGTGTCTTGCCACAGGCTCAAATGTTCAATGTGCACGGACAAAGCAAGGGATGATGGATGGAGAGGCCAGTTATCTCTGAGCCACAGGAAAGGTTAGAGTGGAACTACTGCTCACTGGTGCCAACAACTTACAATTAATCATAAATATAAGATTTGGACAGTAAGCAAAAGAAAATCGGATTCACAGTTTGAATATAATAGTGTTGGTCATCACATCAATTTTTGTATACATGTATAAGTTTTTTAATGCAAATTATCTGGACCTAACAAGCATAATGTATTGGCATATATGAATTCACAAATATATACATGCATACATTTGCAAGTACATGCATAGATTTGAATTATTTTGCACAGTGTAACCAATAATACACTGTGTATTTGAACAGCACTGTTTTCTTTTTTATTATTATTAAACATTATTTGATATGGCTGCATGATTTTGGAAAAAGTGTAATTGCAATTAGATTTACAATTTGTGTTTTAATAATAGAATTCTGTTCAAAGTGTACAAAACTAACATTGTACTGGTATTTTACAACCCTGTTTGAACTGCAGGGTTAACAGAATAGGACAAGATATTTTGTTGTTTGTGGAGGAAAGGAAATACCGTATTAAGTCGCACCAGCCAAAAAATGCATTATAGAACAGAAAAAAACATATATAAGTTGCACCGAAACTCGCATTTTTGGGGGAAATTCATTTGATAAAATCCCAGACCAAGAACAGACATTTCATCTTGAAATGCAATTTAAAATAATAACAGAACAACATGGTGAATAGATGTACGTATATGCTAACGTAACATCTTCAGCAACATGACGCATAGACAGCAAACTGTAAGTGTCTGGTATGTTAACGTAACATGTTAACAGTTATTCAGATAATTATAGCATAAAGAACACGCTGACAAGTTTACCAAAGCATCAGTATTACCCCAAATCACTAAATCCATTGAATTCTTCTTCCTCTGTGTCACATCTCCGGGAACTCTGGACGTAGACGAAGTTAATAACATCACATATAAGTCGCTCCGGAGTATAAGTCGAAGCCTTTGCTAACTGTGTCCATTCAAATTGCGATTTCGATTCGATTGCAACTAATCTTGCACATTTTTGGCATTAGCATAGTTTATACCAGTGGTTGTCAAACGGTGGATGTCATCAATTTTAAGATTTGCTTAATTTAGAGTAAATTCTACTCATATTTCTGTGCTGCTCTGGGGTGGTCCTTGTGTAGAACTACTATAGCAATGATGTTGTCCTATTTCAGACCTTGTTTAGCCCTACTTTAATACCTGGATTAGTCCGAATAGTTCTGATTAAAATCTAGTAGGTTCTTGGAGAGCCACTTTTTCCCTTAGGTTGTACTTGGTGTTAAAAGTTTTACATTTCCTCATAATGATTCAGTGGCCAGTCTAAATGTAAACCATATATATTAACTCCTGCAGACAAAGTGTAAGGTCAAACATTTAACACCAGAACCAGGTCCAGAGTCTTCTTTTCTTCACAAAGACCGAAACAAATGAGCAGTTGAGGTCCACGCGGCGGGGGTCCACATGTGCGCTTGGCCTCTTGTTGAAGCCCTGTCCTGTCTCTGGTATTATGGGCCCGTGTGTCAGATGCTTCAGAATAGATCTAAGCCGCGTTGTTCCCAGTTGAAGTCAATCACAGACTCCCAGCGGTGGGTCATTTTTCCAGACGAACCGGATCATTTTCCCTCTGACATTGGCGCTCGCTTGCAGCTCCCCGGCCTGATCAATGTGGTCCACAACACAACACTGTCGGTTTGGTTCACAAAGAGACAGAGGAGGAGAGAAGCAAACTGACTTGATGAGTGGGTTAACGGGAGATCTTGAGAAATCAGAGTGACACCTGGCGTTTAAAAAAAATACAAAATAAAAAGTAATGATTGAAAATACAAGAAGTTTAAAATCATACAAATACTTTAGTAACAACTTGATTTCTTATTTAGAAAATGGGGCCTAAAACTCCATTAAAGGTGGATCAAAGAAAGTATTTTTGCCTGAAAAAGCACAAAGATGCTCAAGCGTTTATTGTCATAACGTTTTGCTTGGCTACTTAATGTCATAGCAGTAAAAGCAACAATTGCTTTTTAAATTACTGTGGTCATATTTCTGTTGTCAGATTCTAGAACGTTATTATTTGTTGGGCAGCACTTGTTCTGTGGTTTCCTACAAAATATCACAAAGGAAAATCCACATATGATGAACATTTTTACTAGTACTTTCCTGGTGCTGGCCCATTGGGGGCATTTTACCGCAGGAGATTTTCCAAATATGTGTTTTTATTTTTGGTGTTTTCAAAGGTCACACCACAATAATGATGATTTTGAAAAAATTTTGAAATCATTTACTATTGTCAACATAAAGTTTGTCCCTTGTAGACTTAATCAGAGTGGAAAGCAACAACACAAAATATTGCCAAATTAGGATTCAAGGTATGGTGTCTGAAAACCAAACATTTCTGAAAAATTATAATTTAATTAAGAAGTTACTCAAGTCAATGCAACTCACTAGCCATCTCTGGACATTTTTAGCCCTACATGTATGACCCAGAGTCTATTTTTTGTAAATAATCGCATGTATGTTTAAAGGTTATGAGCGTGAATTCATACATTTTTTTGAGCACTCAAGCCTCTCCCAAACATGCATAATTCAAAATGCAACTCTGCATAAGCTTAATGAAGGGGGAAAACCATCATAACATTGCTTAATTGCTCATAAAAGTACATTTTGCATAATATGTCTTCGTTAACTATATTTCTTTTACCTGAACCCGTCTCTATTAAACATTATGGACCTATAGAATGTTATGATGTAATCTAAATCCAGTATATCAGACCCTTTTTTCTTCTTCACAGTAATGCAGCGCTGAAAAAGCCCACTCAATTGCTTTAGATGGAGGTGTTAGTTTAGTCCTGTTGACAACCATGATTTCCTCCTCTTCCTCATCTCCAGCGAATTAGCCATTCCGAGCGTCACCCCGAGGTCCACCACTGTTTATACTGACGCCCGCCGCGATGAAGGCGCACATTTGTCTCCCGTCACTGCCCTGTCACTCTGCCCGCCATTACAGCCCCTTCTCCAACGGCTCCGATTTTAACCTCTAATAGTCGCTAAGACATTCACCATGGCCAAAGTGAAAAGGACAGAAATGGAGGAATGTTTACTAAACCCTTGTAACCCCATCGCCAATCATGGGCCGACACACCCCAAACAAGGCGGACATTATGCCATGAAAGCCTGAAGGGAGAGCTGCCCTTCACAAAAGTGGTGAGCTGGCATCCTCTCAGCGCCTCGCAGCAGCTTAAACTCTCGCTGCTTCAGGCCTTATTATATACGATCGATACGGCTCATTTGCACTTCAGAAGTAGCCTTAAATTTATGTCCGATTTTGAGATTATGTAATCTAATGCAGGGATCATTGCCTCTGTTTGAAGTGTCATGTATCCGTCTGCCCTGATCGTTCTCACCATATCTGCTGAGTATAAAACAACTAAGTGCTTTACTTCCAGCCTACTTACAGAATTGACCTATTTCTTTTTAAATATTTATGTTGCAACTAAGGATGTCACAATATCACATTTTAGTTTTGCAATTATTGTGAGAGGAAGCCTCAAGATATATAGATTTTTCACAGTTATTGGCACCAATAATTGATATCAACAACAATTCAATTAAATTAAATTCAATACATTTTTGTAACGCCCAAAATCACAACAGTAGTTGCCTCGAGGGGCTATAGGGGAAAGAAAACAAAAGAAAATAAACAATGAAATCCAATTTTGATGTAATTCCTCATTGATTCAACCATCGTAGAAAAGAAAGGTTGTCATCTTTACAGCATTTTAAAAATTGCAACTTCCATCTGTAAATTATTTTCAATCTCAGACCAGCTCCTCAGATTGAAAATGACTTTTGAGTGGAAGTTGAAATGTGAAATTATCTCAGGGGGCCCCAGATGATATGGGGAAAATCAAAATCACATACAATAGTCTTAAACAAGGCAAAGACACCTTTTAGATGCAGTGGAAAATGTCAGGCCTATGTCCAGAAAATGAAATAAAATATTAAGTGAGTAGCCTATTTTGTGTATTTTGTGACCGAAAAAGGTTGGGAACCAGAATGCGTTACCATTCCTCGAGACTGCAACCGTCTTTATGAAATTATTTATGCTTATACTTTATGAAATAAGAAAGTGATGTTAATGTGATATAAACATGTCTTGCTCTTTCTTGCACTTTAAGTAATTTTGATTCTAACAGTCTCACAATTTTACTTCACTTCACTTATTTTTTCGTTAATACAATTATCTTGTGACCTGAATAACCTCATCATCTCAAATTGGACAGCAGTTTGTTTATTTGTTTTGGAGTTACTTTTGGACTTTTAACTCAAGCATTCTCGCTCTTTCTACTGCAGGTCCTTATGAAAACTATCCATGGCTTTCAGAGAAATGAAGAATTAAGACAGTTGGCACAGCAATTAAAATTCAAAACTAAACCTTCTGAATGGTTAGAAATGCTGCCTATAAACAGGAAGCTGAAACCTACAAATAAAGAAGAGCTAAATGGGTTGAATTTGGATGAATATAATGGGATGACTTTTTGGATGTGACTTACTTCCCCATCTTTGTGCCAAGTCGAAACTCATAGACACGTCTCCTCCCCCAAACCCCGCACCTAAAACTGTGTAATGCAGATTAGCGTAAGTGCATTAGATTTAAATGGCATTTATTACTTGCATCACGCTGATCTGAAACGCCAACAGCAGGTGCTAAATGAGATTCAGCGAGGAGAGCGCTGTGGGCTGACGCAGGCCTGTGTTATGCATTAGCCTATTTTATATTCAACACACACCTATCTATATGGCCTCTGCCTATATGCAATTGTGACTTGTTTTAGCGCCATAATATAATTTATCTTGTATACATTTTCCTCCCGTGCAATAAAAATGCATCCAATTTTGCAAAGAAAGATCCCTACATCTGAGGCTGATTTGTTTGTTGACCTGTTTTGCATTTCTTGGCACAATATGGCCACCAACTGTCAAACGCCTGACTTAGGAATACTAAGATGTACAATTTTTTATCTCAAAGAAGTCGTATGCATGCAGACATTTATGTAAAATGTCATCTGACTAAAGCCTTTTTTGTACAAATACATCAGATGCAGGGTTAGTTTTGAGACGCTAGGCCAATTTAACCTGCTTTTGGAGTCTTGAAACACTGCGCCAAGCTATTTTTTTTTTTTTCAACACCACTGAATTTCTTTGGCAAATATTGATTTAAAATTGATTATCTTTAATGTCTAAATGACTATTGTATTTCCAGTTATCATTATTCTTGTGTTTGAGCAGTACATAGTTCTCTTTAATGGGCTTTTACTCCCTCGTTAATTATATTGATTGACAGCTTGGATTGACAGACGGCCAATTTGTCAATCTTCTTCTTATTGTTATTAATCATTTTATAGATTTTTACAGTATATTTGGTGTATGTGAGTTTGTTACTGCAGGCATTAATTTAAAACACTAGTGATTAGCATGGTAATTAGTGTTTGCCCGCTGCAAAAACAATAAAATTAAGATCTTTACTGACCCCTTGTGGTGGGAATCGTTTAGTTTGTTTAGGATGTTTTAGTCAGAAATGTTTACACCCCTTTTACAAATGTTTAATTCATTCATATTGTATTAAGTGAAGTAAAAGTTCAGTTTACACCTCAGTATGCTACATTTAAGAATCAAATCAAGGAATTTATTTGAGCTTGTTTCAAACTTTCAACAGAAGATGCACTTTTCAACAAACTTCATCTAAGTTACATTATAGGATTCCATTTCATAGAGTATTGACAACTTGTACCTCATTGTTTGTTTTGTTTTACGGCTGAAAGATGAAAAAACTTAACTAACAATGCATTGACAAATAATGCAATAACGTGACGATCGTCAACACATGGTCTCCACAATATTTAAAAAATATAGGCCCACATTCAATCAGTCTTTAGGATTAACTGGAAAAAGGAGCAGATTACATAAAATTGCTTTTCTTTCTGCTCCTTTTCATTCACTTGTTTTTTATGGTGTACTTTATCAAACTGCTAATTAATAAATAAATAAATGAATATAAAAAAATTAAAAATTAAAAAAATTAAAAAATATATATATACATATATGCGAGGCTCAACAAATAGTAATTGAGTTGGCATACAGTGTGTATTTACTCCAGGAAGTCATAGACAAGCTAAGATGTTTTTTCTTGCACTATTGTATTTACTGACGATTAAGATTGTAATAGTATTCAACCCTTTTTGTAGTGTCCTTTCATGTGACATCTCAATCTTATTAAATTCAGTGCAGTGATCACACCTTATATATGTGCGTACGTAAAGGTTATGTGCTGTTTGTCCACTGCTGACCCTAATTATTTAAATGTGGCAGTAATCCTGATAAGACCTGGGATTGTGGAGCTGAATGAGGGTCGTGCAGAGGTTAACGATGGTCTGAATGATCAGGAGCTTCTTCACAAGCCTTTTCTAAACCTGCATTTCATTTGACTGAGTAGTAATTATAGTCCGTCCAGTCCGGCCCCTTTCCTGTTTGGTCCGTGTCTTCGCATATGCAGCCATTTTAACCTTTACTCTGTTGACTATCACACATTTCAACTGTGTGGTGTGGTGGTTGTGTGGTACTTGGAAATGTACTTCTGCTATTTATATTAGTGGTAAAAGCAGTTTCGAGTTCTTAGAATTTATAGAACAAATCTTTCACTTTCATCAAAACAGGGTGAATTATTAATTTAAGTTTATATTTGTTACAATTACAGAATTTTGACTAAATATTAATCTTATTGTATTCAAGTACTCATAACGTACGTTTCATTATTGTTGTTGTTGTTGTTGTTTTTATTATTTACCCTTCATTTTTTATCTTTTTATTTTCTATGTTTTATTTTTAGTTGTTAAGTTTTATCGGCTCACTTTTTTTTGTATATATATAATTGTTGATGGAGAAAAAAAATTATAGCCAAGGAAAATGTCTTTATAGCATTTTAATACAAAACTCATTGGAATCGGTATTGGATCGATATTGTCATAGTATTTTTTTGGTATGGGATCAAATCAAAAACCATTAATCACTCATTCCGACTCAGACAATTTGATGAAGGTCTTTCCCTCTCTCATTCCCATTTCATGCTACACTGTCCTGTCCAATAAAGACTACAAGCCAAAACACCCTTGCCGAAATTATTATTGTCCCTGAGAACAGTTTGAGAAGGTTTAAACTTCTAGATAGAAACCTTTTTTATCTCTCTAAATAGACAGGTTATTTTGTTGTTTTTAGTATACATTCTATCTAAAACTATTGCAACATTTGTGATTTGGTCTTTCAAATTGCGATTTTTTATTTAATTGCGTTCAATGTTTGTGGTATCAATGTTTGTGATACTAAAAGTGTTTTTTCTATTGGTGATTACGGTGATAACTATTCACTTCTCTTTCACTGCTGAAGAGAGTACCACAACATCCATTCAGGTTGATATTCTGTCTTCATACTTTTCACAGCACACAACACACATGCATTTTAGCCAGTACATACTGTATCCCTGGAGATAAAACGTGGAGGTTTGGCTGGTTTTGATCAGTGTCACAGATGGAAAACAGTCTGATCTTTCAGTGCCATGGACAGATCAATAACGACATGGGAGGCCACTTACATGTTCTGCATGAGAGCATTCAGCTGCCACCGCCAAACAAAGGCCTGAAGGAATGAGTGGAAAGACTGAAGGGTGAAATGCCAGTCAAACCATAGGTGAAAACATAAAATAAAATGCCTGAAAGCTGTGGAAGTGAAGTGCAGATGTTGGGCATTGGTCGCTTTGTGGAAGTGGAGTGGATGACTAACCATTATTTTATTAGTTAAATAATCATTTCTGTTGTACATTGGGATTTTTTTTAGACACTTTTTTGTATGTATATTGTATGTATAATCCAGATCCCAATTACGGGGATCATTTTTCAACTACTGATTCATGGTTGCAGCCCTAGACTAAGTTTATATGCATATGTGGCATTTAAAGACTTTACTTCACCCATTGGAAAAAAATGCCCTCTGCATTTTATCCAACTTTCCAACTCTCCCATAGTCGCTGGGACAGGCTCCCGTCACCCACGACTCCCAACGGGAACAAGCGGAAGAGAATCAATGAATGAATTTGATCCAACTTTCAACTTGAGCAGGGGGGCGTCTGCGGTTGCTGGGATCTTGGTCAGGAGTACCAAGCTGGAGGATTAGCCAACCGACACCACTGTTTTTTTGTGCTGTAGTGGTATGCAACATTTTCCTTAAGTATTTCGACGTGGAGTTTGCAAATGCACCTCATGTTGGGTTTTCCTCGAATCGCACCCATTCCCTATTAAAACCAAAAACGTGCTAAATATGCCACCACTCAACAGGATATATACTCTGCCGTACTGCCACTGAAATAAATGAACACATTCCAATCCGCATCATTATCAATTAATCCTCTCGCTATTGAAAAAAAACTGCACATTAGGGCTGTCCTGCGCGCAGAAGAGCTTTTTATGCTTTGTTAGTAAAGGTCAGGCTGCCAAACTGATGATAGGCCTATTATGGTTCTCAACGGCAATCTCTTTAAAATGACCTCGTTATGTTGATGAGAGAATCAAGCGCGCCCCTGGGCCCTCCTCCTCTTCCTCAAACAGGGCTTCTGTTCGGGCCCAACGCATACAAGGGCTGTTATGCTAAAGAGCCACATGTAACACAGGGACAAATGACATGTTATTAATTAGCTTTAAAGGGTCTCGTCAGCTGTCTCATGTGCCTGTCGGGACCACAAACAGGTGTGACTCCAGGCTCATGCAGTTGTTCAGGAGCGCCAGTGGATGTAATGCTAATGCGATTGCTTTTAAAGGTGCGCAATGTAACTTTTCTAGTGGGAAGTTGTAGGTGGTATGACAAAAAAATTTAATGTTTTTGTCTTGATCTTGATTTTTGAGTCAATTTTGTTTTGTCTTATTGAAACAAAAATGGCTTTGAATATACATTTTCTGAACAATACAATACAGACTTATACTATTTGAATATAACATTTAACTACTTAGGAATATTAAAATCACTTTCTTAAAAGTCTGAAACAACAACAAAGAATTTCTGATTTTCATCGATAATAAACTTCAAATTCACGTTAATTCTCTCTATCTAAAAGTTGGCATCTAAAGCGATCGTTAGTTCGCTAGTATGGCTTTAAACCTTTTTTGTGTTTCTGTTACGCTGTCACCACAAATCTGACCTTTAACTCGGCCTGGAGGCGTCATACTTGTTCCCATGGAGATGTAAAGCCGTATTCCCAAACATCCACAAAGACAAGCAGGTGGCAGACCCTCCACCGGAAAGCAAGTTTACCATTTTGCCTAATTAAAGGCCTGGGACACGGATTTCCAACCAATCACACACTGTTGTTGTGTCATTTCATTGCCTAATCCAGTCAGACAAATGTGGCTTCCTGCAACATCTGGCGCTCAAAACGGCCAAATCACCATGTACTGTGACTAGTTTCCTGGGGCGCAGCTAACTGAAAGAAGTGAAAAGCTACATTTGGGGGACAAGTGCTGCAAATTAGCCCCGACTATAAGCGGGACTGTTGGGTAAGTGTCCCCTACGAAATAAATAACACTGAACAAATATATTGACCAGGTTTATCCGACCCATGGAGTGTGCACGTAACCCGGCCTTGAGATGGGAGCAAAGTGAAAATATTGATTAACTGGCTTTTAGAGAGCAGAAATGAACGGCTGTTTTTATACTTCTAAACAGGACTGCACATATTGGAAATTATTATATGTGATATGGCTTTTTTCTTCTTTTTTTTTTTATGGCTTTTTAAAAATACTTTTTGACACGGACATTTGACTTATATTAACAATATACAAAGACAAATTTAGACAGAATGAGGAAAATCAGGATAAAAAAAGAACATTTTAAAACATTTTCATTTGAAATACAATACGTTTCTCGTTCAGAGGAGGAAGCTTAATGTTATTGCGATATATTCACGCTTTATAAATGTTTCGCATCAGTCCTTGTCAGCTCATAATTTGCCGTTCGGAACATATTTCCTCCATGGACAGTGTGTTATGTGTTCTGGCTGTCTTTACAGAAGTGAAAGTCTGGTGACATTTACGTTGACCCCTGTGCAGAGTCGATGTTAGAACCAGACGCATTCACTACCTGTACATCTGTTTCGGAGACAATCAGCTTCAGTGATTCACCGCGTTACGACACGTGCAATGGCCCGGTAGCTGTTCTGTTAATTGTGCGTTATGGTCTGCAATCAGCACTGAAGCTCATCACGATTACATTATCTCGTAAAACAATTTTAAAGTTGAAGTCTGCTGTCACGGAGGAAGGAACGGGTTTAGAGCGAGGATATGTCAAAACTTTCTGTGCGTACATTTAGTTATGAATTTGTCACCAACATCTTTTCATTTTGAAGGGGTTTGGTTATGTTAATATTTTTGTGTCATGATGATTTTTTTATTTTTAGAACTAGCCTACATATGTTTAATCTTTCAAGTAAATGCATGAATAATGAATGGTAGCTTTTTCTATCAATTCAATTTTGTCTGTAAGTCAAACAAGCGTGCAGCAAATATTAAAAAATATTGAATAATACTCCATAATCCTACAAATTGTGATGTCTGCTATCAACATTTGGGCCATTACTCATCATAGACAGACGCTGGCACTGGTCTGCATATAAAATGAATGTGATAAAAGCTACATATTCTTCCAGCCAATCCTCTCACTGTTTGTTAATAATTTATTTGTTCCCATTTTTATCAGCGGGGATCATTTTCAATCCTGTTAAAAGTGTATGTCTAAATATGTGTTGATACGTGTGTCACATCTTGCCTTCACAATATTTATGACATCAAATTGCTTTCGGTCTTTTCTGCGCAGATGTTCTGAAATATTTCACATTTAGTATCAGATACATAGGGTGCAGGCGATGCTTTACGGTGTTTGCAGAATGAATGTGTTGGCGAGATTAATGCCGGGGCCCTGTCTCCGGTTCAGTCCTGTAGATCACAAGGAGGAGCAAGGCAGATTAAAAATGTCAATTCCACACATCACACTTGGAGCCGTGATATAAAGCTGTGGTTGGGAATGTGAATGAAGGAGCGGGGGCTTTGGAAACACCTGCCGCAGCCCGAGCCACTCTGGAGGTTTTAGTACGTGACACAACTTTATTTTCTAATAGGTTCAACAGCTGTAGCTCATGTTTAGTTTGAATAATGCAGTCTTTGTTTACATAGAACATTTGTGATTCTGAAATGTGCTGCCACAAAACCAATGACTAGCTTGAAAAATGTTTGTTTTCATTTAAGGTGGGACATTTTCAATTTAGAGCTATCAATTTGTACGGTAATATCTTACACATTTGGGACATACAAATCTGGAAAATGGATAAAGCCAGGGTTCATTTTGTTGATGGGTATAAAAATGTACAGAGATGTAGTCCCGTTTTTTGGTTTAATAAACTAGTAGTTTATTTGATTGATTTATTTCTCCACTGCAGCATTCAATACTTTGTATTGTTTTCTCTGTAGAAAATGTAAACATACACATGGTTCACATTTTACACACAAAAAGGTATATGCCTTGACATTGTGTTGTTCATTATTAAACCTAGGCACGTCGCATTGAATGGAGGTTTTTGATTGGCATGCGCTGCAGAATGGTTAGAAGAACAAAGTAGGCCTATGTCCAGCTGCGCTCACTGACGTATCATAACTCTAAACAGCTGCTTCTGGAGCGACTGTCTTTCCCCCGGTTTGTGTACATGACGGATCTGTTGTATCTGCTTTTCCCCCCGTCCGTGGGACTACGGATGGAAATTAGCTTAGAGCTAAATCTGGTGTAGTTACAGCATTAGCTGTTCATTAATACATGCTGTCTCACTCAAATTAATAAATGAACTAAACCAAACGCGAGTGGCAGTTTGACATGCTCCTTAGCAGTGGACGAGCTGCATGTCTTGTGTGTTCGAGCGGCTGTCCAAAGCCGCGGTGAAGCAGACTGGCATTACAGCACAGTGTGTCATCAAATTATTGCTAACAGCAGCCAACGCTCTTTTAAAGAAATCATTGTCCGTATTTCTCGAAATGGCACCCAAAATCAAATGTTTGTCAAGCCCTGATGTAGACTCTCTACGGGCAGGGGCGCTGATTGAAATACAATACAGGAAAAGACTTGGGGGCCACTGGCCACTAGGGGTCCCCGTGGAGCAAACAGCTCATGCTTATCCTGGCTCATTACACCAGAAGTAGATTTTCAATGACAGTTGATTGTGGACTGCAATTTGTTACATGTTCAGTGCCCTACATTTCTGAACATAAAAAAGCCCTCTTGTATGGCCGTTGTTAATGCGAGAACTGGCCTTCCGTCTCTTTTGCGTCTTGCGCAAATCTTGCGTCTCAAAACAATCCATTCTCTATATGGTCCATTTGCTACTCCACATGTTTGACCTGTTTATTCAGATTTAATGTTGAAACATGTCTAATCAAAGCAAGAGGTAAAACATGCCAGTGCGATGTAGGAGTGGACCATAATGCCACATTATCTACAACCGTGTACACAACAGAGAAGGAGAAATTGATGCATTTCCACTTGTCTGTACCTGTCTGAAAAAGAAGACCAATCTATTTAGCCAGGGGGGAGGGGGACCCAATTCACTCTGAGATGTTCTCTGGTTGACGGGGTGGAAGCGGCGAGCGGACACGACATGGTTTTTTAGCCCAAGGAGATTTGTGTCTGACACCGGAGCAGCAGATGGCCTGACGGGGGCGAGGACAAAATGGAGGGGTCAAAGGGGGACAAGCAGGTGTCTCCAGATTCGTTTGGGGTTAACAGGGAAACAATGGCGCTGGACACAGATGTGGAGTACGAGATCGGGGAGTTAAATGGAACAAGACTGTATTCGATGTCAAACATAAGGAAAAACATAAACAGACCTTTTCTATTGACTCTGTTAAGATTGATAATTGTACTTATTTCATGATGAACACATTGTTTATTGAGAATGATTTAGGTTTAGTAACTACTCAATTTAAGGGTGAGAGTGTTAAGTGGCTACTAAACCCTTTGTTCATTATAAATCAAGTCTTTCTTCATGCTTTATTAAGGCTACTAAAAGTCTAGTCATTGTAAAGTGTTACTAATTGCAACTCTCACAAAATTACAATATTATTTATTTGTATTCAGGCAACACCACGACACAAATGCCACTTGATTTACTTATTAAGTTGGCGTTATGTTTTACATTAAATGGCCTTTGTTTAGACCTGAGTATCTTTAGAAAACAAATAGTAGAAAATGGACATAGACGTTTATTAGAAGTCAGGTTTAATAAAACAAGTTCAAAACATTACAGTTTTACAAACATGTATAAAATATGCTATACTTGTACCAAATTAAAAATATATATTTTACATTTGTTTACTATTAATTGCCTGTAACAACAAGGGCATTTAAAATGAACATGTCAAGCCAAACATTTTTAAAAGGCTTAAAGGACACGAGAGACAAGAGTAAGAGTTCAACGTTTGAATTTGACATCTTGTTTTTTTTCTGCTGCTCGGGTCCTGACTAGAACCAGGAAGTACGATCACATTAGTCCTGTGCTCAGGTCTCTGCACTGGCTCCCTGTGGCTCAGAGAATAGACTTCAAAGCAGCTCTGCTTGTATACAAGTCGCTTGTTATACAAGTCGCCGCTCCATGGCCTAGCACCAAAGTACATCTCGGACATGTTAGTGCCATATGAACCATCTCGGACTCTGAGGACCTCAGGGACCGGCCTCCTGCTGGTGCCCAGAGTCAGGACTAAACATGTAGAATCTGTGTTTCAGTTTTATGCAGCTTAAATCTGGAACAGTCTTCCTGAAGATGTGAGACAGGCTTCTACTCTGGCATTGTTCAAATCTAGGCCAAGAACAATTTTCTTTAGCTGTGCATATGACTGAAAAGATTTTGTTTTCATTCTTCTCTTTTATGTCTGTTTTATAGTTTTAATGCTTTTTTCCCCCTGTTGTGTGAAGCACTTAGAATTGCCTTGTGTACGAATTGTGCCCTACAACTTTTTAAGAAGGAAGGAAGTAACAACTGAAAGAGTGACCTTGTGGGCTGGCCAAACATAACAAAACAGGAAACAGGACCACCAATCCAACCTGGCCAAACAAAAAGTGCAGAGAGCCAAAACTGAAAAATGCTAAGCTAAACAAACTACAAAAAATATACCAAAATATGCACACAAAAAAAGCCAGAATTAAACAGGGAAAATATAGGCTAAGGAAAATATTGGCTACAAAAATTATACAAAAAGTATAAAGGTTGCACAAATCTGCTGTATCATATTTAATTGACTGAATTTGCAACTCAATTCAACGATAAAGCATCCTCGTTATTATACTTGTCAGTGCATTATTAATCCCGGTGAGTAGTTGTCCATCCGTCAGTGCGAAATGGTTGTCATCACATTGTCACAGAGGTGTTCCTGGATCTGAAGCTGCTTGCGCTGTTGACAGAGCCCTTCCTGTAAGTCTGGAGGATCCTCTTACTAATGACCCCGTGTTTGTACAGCGCGGAGAGGAGCTGGTTTCGAAACTTCTCCCCGATGAAGGCGTACAGGATTGGGTTGACCATGCAGTGTGTGAAAGCCAGCACTTGTGTCACGTTCAGCATTTTTTCCACCGCGTACAAAGTGTCGCAGCTCTCAACATGCAAGGACTCGCCCCGAATTAAGGTGTCAATCAAAACAGACGCATTGAAAGGCAACCAGCACAGGACAAACGCTAAAACTATGGCTAGGATAACCCGCATCGCTTTATGCTTTTGCTGGTTGCGAGGCGTAACATAACTTGACAATGGTGCAACCGTAACAGACAAACATGACGACAAAAGGGAGGAAAAACCCCATTGTATGTCTCAGAATGCGTGTTGTCACTCGCCAGCAATCAATGCTTTCACCAGTCAAATTTTCAAAGCAGATGTGTTCCCCGAGAGTACTGTCCAACATGCTTTCTCTTTGCACGGCAACGGGTAAGGCTAGCATGGCAGCGACCAGCCACACCACTCCGCAGACGACTTTGACGGCGAGACTGTGTGAAGAAAGGTTAGGTTTAGCTCGCACAATAGCAAAGTAGCGATCAATGCTAATGCAGGCTAACAGGAAGACACCGGCGTAGACAGAGACTTCCTGGAAACCAGAGAGGATTTTGCAAAGGGCGGTTCCAAAAAGCCAACCGGAGTGAATGTACACCGCCCAAAAGGGGAGAGTCAGGCAAAACAAAAGGTCGGCTATTGCGAGGTGCATTAAGTAGATGTCTGTGCTAACCCTGACTTTCTTCATGGAAATGACCACAAAAACAACAGTGCCGTTTCCGAGGAAGCTACAGACAAAGACAATGATGTAGGTGATCATGATTCCTAGAGTTCTGAACCCAGGAGCGCTGGCACTGCACATAACCGACTCGCCTTCGTCTTTCCAAGTTGTGTTTTCCAAGCTGCCTTCAGGAAAGTAAAATTCTTCCTCATTCTAAAAAAAAAAAGAGAATCTGCATTAGTATCCACAAGATCTTCAATAGAAAGACAACGGAATCATATTGGGGCCAATATTGTCCCTAAAATACTTAAAATGTAAGTTGTCACAAATACTTCATATTGGTAACACTATAGCACAATGGCCCATTATCAGGAGGTCCTGCCCTGTGGGCCAGATCAGGCCCGCCAAACGATCTGATCCCATCTTCCAAATGTTATTATTATAGATATTATAGATAGTTTGTTCTTCTCTTCTGGTTTAATTCCTGGTGTGTACAAGTTTAAACCTGGTTTGCTGGTTTTTCTGGCTTAGTCTATATTTAATTCTGCTTTAGATATGTTTTGGGCCTGGGATAGACCTGGTTTGATTCTGGGTTAGTCTTGGTTCCGACCTGGTTTGTAGCCTACGGCCCTCAGGAAAATTAAGTTGAATAACTCAGTACAGTATGTTATTCATTAATATGTACAAAAACAGATACTTAAAGAAGACATGTGCTTGTGACTGTTACGTAGTTATAATCTATGACACCCTTAGATTTATGATGACAATATTGAGCTAAAACAACTCTTTGCTGCATGTTGCTGTAAACATCTGCTAAATGTGTCACTATCACTACTTTAAGAACACAATACATTTTAAAAAATCGTAACACAAAGTCAGTACAGAGCTGTGGGCTCGGGTTGATAAAAACTGGCGTCTTGAAAGCAGGAGAATAAAGATTTCTCAAACATGCAGGAATCACACACGAGAAGGGAAAACTATAATAACGTAACAATAACATCAATTTACCTATTATGTCCCCCGTTAATCGTCATTCACTTTTCTCTTTTCTTTTTTTTTTTCATGTAGCAGTCTAATTAAAACATACACTCACTGGTTAGCCCTTACAGTTATTTCATTATGATGTTATCTTATATGTAAAAACACTTGCACATTATAATAACATAATGGATTATAAAATACTACCTAAAGGATACATGAATATTAAAGAAATAATTACCTCTGTGTCGTCAGAAAGACCCAAACACCAAAAACTCAAAAATAATAGCATCTTCATATTTATTCCTTAACAGTTCTTTTACCTAGAAATTTCTGCAGTGTTGCAAGAGCTGTTGAAACAGATTTCCGTGTATAAAGGGAAGTGAAGATCTTATCTGAAGCACGTTTGCATGTTTTCACACCTCTAAAAACCTTGACAACCTTGACAAAACTGGACTCGTAAATGACTGTGTGCATGTTTTGCTCTTGCACGCCAGGACTTAGAACAACTGATTCTGCTCTTCATGAGACGTAACAAAATAATAAAACTACTAAAAATAAACTAATTTCTGGGTCATAAATGTTACCCAATGTCAAAAACAATGTGACCACCATATACTGCCACTCCTGGTATTTTTTTCCGTCCCCTTGGAATCATTGGGGAATGTCTGTTTTGAGCTATTTACGTTAAAAGATCTGTATATAACACGATGGAACAGGGAAATGTATTGTTTGTTTGTGCACCAAAGATGAATAACTCAATTATGTCGGAAAGAAACCTATGATTCTAAGGGGACTAAATATTACATTATTACTGCTTTTAAGCCACTAGTTAATATTATTCCTGCCTTAGTAAAGACATGAAGACAAAAACATTCATAGTGAACAAATTGTTCATTAAGAATGATTCAGGCTTAGTAGCTATTTTATCTAATGCTCTAACCTGAATTCTGAAACCTGAATCAAGCTTAATAAACTATATGTTCATTATGAATTAAGGCTTTGTTCATGATTTAAGGCGATAAATAAGGATAAATAAATAAACATTAGAGTTTCACCGCTGCCTCACACCTCGTATTGAGAAACCCAGAGGTCATTTGTTGGCTTCTCATATTGACAGTTTTAGAAATAATATTGAAAGAGCTTACTCAATAACAAATCAGATGTATTCAAACCCTAGTTGTCCAATAGATAATGGTAAATAGTCATTTGCTAAAGCCGTGTTTGCACAGTATATTGGGGATTATAGATGGTGGTCTCATTATAGCTGGGGTCAGCAGTCTGTCTTTTAGGAAGCAGCAGATTTGGTTTGTGCAGGCATGTCGCTTTTAATAGTGCAAAGAAAAATATATAAATCCATCTCTATAATAACACGTTTCCTACTTATCAGTCCAGGTTCCAGCCTAATTTTCTTTTGCATTTCAATTACCAAAGCGCCACAGCAAACATGTTGCGGGAACTCATTTGAGCTGCAGAATCAATATTGGCAATAATTTAAAATGATGTACGCGGCCGTACATAAGCCATTAGATCATGTCAGATATGTAAAGGAAGGACTCGCGTTAGGTTAAATATGTAAAATAATTATAATGCAAACTGCAATCTTCCTTCTGACCCGTTTTGAAGTGCAGTACAACTCACAAGCTCTAATTAACACTGGCCTTTGACAGGGGCTCCACAGAGAGACACAACAATTCCACCAGAATGGAGTAAAACACAGAAAGGCCATTAGTTCATTTGTTCACTCCCTCTCTCTCTCTCGCTCTCTTTCTCTCTTTCTCTTCTAAAAAAAAGTATGTGAAGAGGCAATGAACCATATCCAGCTGGTAATAAGTTCAATTGCCTTAACTTGGAGTGGAGTTTGCAAGTTCTCCCAGTGTCTAAAGGTGACGTTCTTCCAAGTACTACAGTTTATATATAGTTTATACATAATGCACACAAAAAAGATTTATTTTGTTTATTAATTTCCTGAACATAAGCAATACAGACTTGCCATCATTGTCATTGTCATTGCTTTTATTGACTGTGGACCTCTTGATTAAAAAGAGCTGATCATTGTGGATCAGAAATGACTGAATGTTGCCCTTGATCCAAATTAGATTAATCCATTCATCACTTAAATTTGGATGTATCTGGAGAAACAGGTTATCCACAGACTTCAAGAAAGTAGACTACGATTACTTTCCTACTACAATACTACCACTGCTCAGTTTTTTTGTGCCAACAGCAAATTACATTGTGATTCGGCAACGTTTTGCTCTGAACTTTGACACAACTGCTCGCACCGAGTGAGAGCGTGATTGAAATTCTCTGGTTAGTGGTCATCCTGCAGTAAGAGGCTTTGTAAAGTAAAATAACAGTGACTTATTCTTCAGTCTAATAATGGATATGCTGCTGTATAGTACATAAAACAGCAAAATGCCAAGGTTTTGTTTTTTTTCTCTCTCCCACTCAAACAGGAAGGTTAGGTTGCATAAATGCTTAGCCCTGTTTCTACGGTTCACATTTGCCTGTGTATTAGCGATCATTTGTCTGACTGGCAGCTCCAAGTGCGCACTTAAGTGTATGCAGAAAGTGGGCCAGGGCAAACAGCTTTGGCCTGCTGATGATTTAACTGTTTATGGCATTTTCGTAGTGAGAGAAAGTGCTGTTATTTAACACCAGCCAAGAAAGAAAAAAGCCTCCAATGAGCCGTTAGCTGTAATACTCTGGCTCGCTTTCACGCCACATTGTCACAGAGTTTGCTTTGTTTTGGTTTTTAATTAACACGTGCAAAAGTTGTGTTTAATAAAATTGTACTTTGAGTAGTTTTCAGACAACATACTTTTAGTTTTTTTCTCATTTTTGTTGTATATCCTATTGAAGTTGCTCAATATTCATCCACTCACTGCACTGTCACTTTCTGCACTACAACTTTAAACATAACTGTAAACTTGTGTACATAGAAATGCCTATTTTTATTTTTATTGTATAGTAATTTTAAATTGTTTCCTAATGCATGCCCTTTTTTGATTGAATATATGTTGTTTTATTATTACTCAGTGTTTTATGTTGCACCTTAAGGCCGAGACAAGTTCCTACGTTTTTGAATTTTGTTCATTGACAATGGCAATAAACTCTTTCTGATTCTGATTCTGATTCTGATTCTGAAAGTACCAGATTTTGTGATTTATTCCGTGTTTTGTCTTTCCAACCACATCAATTTCAAATGATAAATCAGATGTTATGTCCAGATAAATACTTTTACAATTACTCTTGTTTGAGTGGCATGTTTTTACCTTTCTTGTTTTTGTCCCTATATGGTCATTTGTTCCGACTACAATGGACATTATAAGTAAAAGTAGTTGAGAAAAGTTGTGAAGACAAAAACTGAAAATGTTAAGTCAGCACAGACCTTCAGCACCTTTTTGCTGTGGCACCTTATTTATACAGAACTTATTTATACAGAAATCCTTGATGTCTCAGTTTTGTGCCTTCACCTGAGAGTGAAACAGTTTTAGTGCTGGAATGTCATCTCTTCTGCCAAAAGTGTGGTTTTATGTCTATCCAATGCCCCAACATGCCTCATGCCTATTCAGAAATTGCCTCTGAATTGAATACTTGTAAATCTTAATTTCAAGTCTGCCAAAACACTGCATAACTATGAAAAACATCTACTTTTCTTCAATATAGATTTGTGTCAACTTTCTGTGCCTGTTTCCTGTATGGTTTTGTCGACAAACAGTTGGGTGTGCTGTCCCCAATGCCCTTATAAAGTAAATGAAATATCAAACAACTTACTGTGACATTTCTCACGTCTTTGCACCTGTGTGCTCTTTGAAGGCACATCAGAAGGATGAAGACCTTCAATTTGTACGTCAATAAACACCCGGTATCCAATGATCATGTCGCAACCTGCAATAAACAAACGTTTCAAAATATATGTGATTTCTGTACACAAGGGATAATCAAGCTTAAGACTGAAAGTGTATTGTCTGGCTTTAATTTTGTATATATTATTGAAGAACAAGCAGGTGGAAATCTCAAACCTCTGGATATTGATTCCAGTCCTCAACTTGAAATATAATTGTGAATAATTATGCACAATATTTACTGTATTTACTTTACTGTGTGTTTGGAATAGGGATTGACAATATGCATACGCTTAGTATCTTCGTGTTGTCTTTAAGTGGTAATTAAAGTCTTCTGCTTGTTCTAAGTGTTCATACTTCTTTCTAATTGGTTAATTCTATCCGTCACTCACACAGAGCCTTAGGGAGTGTTGATATTTCATCATAGAACTCCATTAAAGATGAACGAGATATCGATTCAATTTTTAACCCTATATTGCCCTGCCCTGCCCTTGTTTGGAGTCAGTCTTTCAATTATTCTTATTTTAACTCTAGATACAAAAGTAAATTCATGTTTTTATCCACTGCGCAAATGTACATACGCCACAATTAGCATTGTCATAGCCAAAAACAGTTCTATCGTAGTTTTATAAATTCAGTGGTTAAAAGTTTTAAAATCGCATCCATAACAGAAAAACCTCATGTGACTGAAAAGTATGAATATGGCCGTATACTGAGCTAAAACTAATTGAAACTATGCCCTTGGTCTGCACCATTATTGTTTTATGTTGCTCTTTAGGGACCAGCTATACTCTAAACCCCAACATAATGTATTTCTACACCGTTTACTTTCATCAAGGTGAACACTGCACCTTAGCGGCCATTTCCTTCCCCTATCTCCTCTCTCTGCTAGATAAATCCTCAAAGCTTAAGCCCACACTGTAAAAAAAAAAAAAAAAACGTTTTCTATATCTGCCGCAATTTGTGTATCGCCGCCAAGTGCTCCCCGTGCACCTGCCATTTTTCACTGCGAAAATCAATCAGCTGCGACTCGGGGGCTCATTTTCATCATCGCTTCATTGACTTTTCTCGTGGGTTAAATTTTCTTTACAACAACCCGGTGATGCCGCCAGGGGCCAAGGGGCGACTCATAGGACGGCATAATGAGCTTATGTGATCTCTTGTTTTTCCGTTTGCCTTGTTAGCTGACATTTAGGGAGCCTGCGTGTATGTTGCTGACAAAAGCAGTAATGCCTGGACTAGGTAGACGCCTATACGCTCTCAGCGCTTGATGTTGGCAGGTTGGAGACGCAGTGATTATGGTCAGGAGCAGAACAGACCCCGGGCGACCTGCTTAAACAAGTGATGAGGCAGCGGCTTCTTGAAGGGTTTAATGGCGCTATTGATGGCAGGATAAACACGGCAACACAAACGGCTTAATTTACTTGTGTTTGACGTGTAAAGCTTTGGCGTTGCGAGCGCGTGGGACTTGTGATCTGTCATTTGTGATGTTATAATCCTGTTAGACCAGAAAATTATAAAGGTAATTGTTAGGGCTGCACAATATTGGACATTTTTGTAATATGGCTGTGCTACGATAACGGCATTATAACAATGACAAAAACAAAACCAAGACTAAATCAAGGCTAATTATGAGTTAATAAAATCATGAATAAAAAATACTGCCTTTTTTTCCATTTTAGATACAGTACATTTCTGCCAAATGGAAGACTTGGATGATGTTGCTATTTATTTAGTCTGTAGCGACATGGTTATTGTGTTAGCTAACATTTTCATACCGATAGTTATTTTATTGTTCAGCTCTATTGGTATCATCTAATATTGGCTATTCAAAAAGATGAACGTTATTGTCTCCAAATGTGTCTTTTGCATTTGACCCAGCCTTCAAGTGCTCCTGATTAAAGCTGAGTTTCTGACACTAGCTTGTCTGCAATGTAAGATAGATTGTTTTGATGCCATGCTGCAGCCTTGATGTTGTCATAATGTTCACCCGGTTAAGTTACTTCACGTGAACCCTCGATGCCACGGAGACGACCTGGCAGGATAAGTGATCCTTCTCCAAAACTCAGTTGCTTTTTGACAAAAGTGCCTGTTCTATTACTTCCTTCTATTTTTTCTTTTTGGCATCAATTATTACAGTGCTTGCCTGACTCGTTACTGAACCCTGCATGATGCATCTATGGCAGCCCAGATGGGACATGCCGTTTTCTTTGTACAAGCCTATGAAACAAGCCTGAAAGATGACGTGTTCACCTACAGAAACAAACTGGAGTTCACCAAAGTTCAAAGCTTTTATGCAGGCCGGAGTTTAAAAAAAGGTGGCTGAATGAAGCTCTCCTTCTGTGCACTGTGGGGCCGCTCTGGGCAGCTGCTCAACAGGAACTGAACATATTCAAGTGCTGTTATTTTCAGCCCATAATTCAACGCTTTTTACTGATGTCCTGTATGGGGCTTTGTATAGCGCTGGTTACTTATGCAGAACTCCTCAAAAAGTGCAGTGCTTGTAAATTGAAATGTGTCTACTGATTGCATCACAGCTTGAGTTCAAAAGGACTGCAGAGAAGTGTCTGGGGAGGGGGAAGGCGGGTCATTGCTGCTAAAACTATTGACATGCAACTTCACCCTGTACAGGTGGTTGAATATGAATTAGAAAAAATATTTCTTATTATTATTATAACCAGAGCAATCTCTCATTTGCAAGAGCGCCCTGTTAACATAAAACAAACAATAAACAAACAAACAAACAAACAAACAAACATAAAACACACTTACAAATACAACATTTGATAAAAAATATACAAAGCAAGAGAACTGACAGGGTGGGTCATTTCAAAACAGTGCTTTGAATTCATAAAATGGCATGAAATCATTTAGTTTAAAAAGTCTCTGTGTTTTGTTTCACAGACGGGGAGAAAAATAGCTGAAAGCCTTTTCTCCTAATTCTGTGCTGACTCTGTGTGACTATAGTTTAAAAATGTCCTGAGATCTCACTTGAATACTTGATCTGATGTTCAGCCAACTTGATAAATAGCCAAAATGCCAACTTGAACCTTATAAACAAACAAAAGGCAGTGCTGTTCTCTTCTCACATCCAATGAGTCCCCGACTTTAGAGTATAATTGACAGTGGTGAGTTCTGTATCCTCCTCCTGTAATGAACCTTAATGCTGAATGAGAAACTGAGTTCAGAGGCTTTAAGACTGTTGCTTTAGAATGCATATATATATATATATATATATATATATATATATATATATATATATATATATATATATATATATATGCTGCCATGCAGTCGAATCGAGAATATATATAATATCACCATAATCCAGAACTGAGAGAAATGTGTTTTCTACTTTTGAGTTACAAAGGTTCTTGCAACTCACACGGTATGTGAAATGTCATTACAACAATAATAGTTCCTAGTTTTGAGCTGAGTCAATCTGACAATAGCCATAGTAGTTCAACTTTTGTCTAACTTTGTGTTTGACAGCTTTGTACAACATTGTATTTTAAACCATGGTATCTTTCTTTCTGAAGTTGCAACAAGCCAAGTCAATTACATCTGTCAGTCAACACAGCTGATATCAAAGACCATCAAATTGTTCTGTTGTTTCTCCAAAGCGAGACTGACAGAGGGTGAGCGTGAGCGAAAATATCCAATTAGATAAAATAAGCACTGAAAAGCGACTTTGTTTTCCTGACTGTACCATTTCAGATGGTACCGCAGTTCTTTGAGTAATCCTGTTGTGTTGTTTTACTGAGATAAATCTGTCTTTGACATTAGTCCACCGTAATATCGAATTAGAGTCTGGAGCAGCAGGCAGAAATCCATCACTACAAATGCCACGTAAATATTGAGTCAGATTAATTTCAAATATGATGTTAAACCGACAGTTAAATAGAAATTCACCTCTGTACCTTCAACACAAAGTGAGTAATACCAGTAATCGCTCATCGTCTGTAAAGTAATACTTGTAACTGTATGCTTCCAATACATAAAGGTGCACTATGTAACTTTTGGTGGTGGCCCGTCACCTGTCTCCATGGAGATATTATTGCTTCACAGTATGTTTTTAAACTATCCAGCAATAGCATTTTTTATTTTATTACTGTTGCTCAAACATACCTTGGAAACATTGTTAGCAGGGTCACCTTTGCACAGATCTGACTTGTAACTTGGCCTGTTGGCTTCACCTGCTTGTCTCCATGGAGATAGATAAGTTTAATGCAATACTGTGGATAGAGTTTAAGGGACACTTTATTGTCCCTGTGGGGAAATTTGTCTTCTGCATTTGACCCATCCTTCAGTGCCGCTGAGTTGACCTGTCCTGAGCAATGGAGCAGTGCGGCGCCCGGGGAGATGGGATCTCCTGCTCTGGAGCCTGGCTTGATCAGGACCACCTTAGAGGAATTTAGATTGCATGTTTTGGGTAAATGGGTAAATAAAATAAATGATAAAACTTCATCAAGACAGGAAAATAAGCAAACTCTTCACCGAAAGGTCAGGCAGTCGAATCCAGAATCTTCTTGCTGTGAGTCAAGAGCAGGACTTATTATGATCTCCCATTTCGGGGAACACAATTGATTTTTGAGGGTGAAGAAACGATTTTGTTGGAGCCAGAATCTATCTCAGAAATGATAATAGAGTCTAATGGGAGAGATTAGCAACCTTTTTGTCTTGTTCCCCCAAATCATGACACCAGTCCAAAAGTGCCCCTGGTGCGAGAGCCAGCCAATCAGCCCAGGTGGACAGATCATGCAGCATTTTAATACCAACTACCGGTATATTGTTTCTAATAAACAAGGCTACAAAAAGAAAATGGGACAAAAACAGTTGTTGTTGGACTGATATAATATTGGTCAAAAAGATATCAAGATATTTGTTTTTGTTAATAATTGTCCACCTCCTCACCAAACTGTGAAACGTTCTAGGCATGGAAACGTCTCCTTTTATAGCCAAACCATAATACCTCTACTTCATGTTTTGGTTCTTTAAAATGTGTTGTAAATTTTTGTCTTTCCCTTTTGCAGTTACAGCACACGCAGGGATTGTTTTATTGTGTTTAAAGCCTCTTAAACATTTGTAGTTAATCTAAAAACTCTGCTGTCTCATCACCACTGCGCTCCTGTGCTTTCTGATGCTGACCTTATTCCCAGTGTGTGTGTGTGTGTGTGTGTGTGTGTGTGTGTGTGGTGTGATGTGATTGGACATGACACTCGAGTACATCCCCTGAACCACTGCACCGTCCAAAGTGCTGCCTACCTTTAAAAGTCCTGGATGTGCTCTCCTTTATTCTATCCTATGGGGAACGTAGCCATCATCTCTTGTTTTTCGACCACAGAGGCGCCAAAGTCGATTCCACATGAAAGCTGCAGTGTAGTCAGGTGTGTGGAGAGGTGTGAATGAATGTCACAGAGGGGTGAAAATATGTCACCTTTTGTTCCCTATAATGAGATATAAGCCTACGCCAGGGTTATATTTGAACACTACGTGATGGCAGTGAGAACTAAAGCCATTGGACTGTGTTGAACAATCTGTCAGAACATCGTGTGGACAGCGTGGTTCTGCATGCGCTAATTGAAATCAATTAAAGCAGTGGCGTTTCAGGTATAGTTTGATGGGATGTGTGGAGCTAGAGGCCTTTTTATATTAAGAAAAACTTTGATTACTAATTTGATTAGTTAGTTAATTTCAATATAATACATAAGAATGATTGCATTAGACTTCTCTAGTAACATGTCGGTGTAATCCCTCATTCGTCCAGGAGTGTTCCATTGTAGAAAAAGATTCAGTTGTATCATCTGGACTCTGTTTTAGAAAAAATGATACATTTCGACTCTAATCCAAGAGTCATTCTCAATCAGTGAAACAAGTCTGAGAACTCCTGTTTATATCCTATTCTGTGAAAGCCCTGCCCACAGGGCGGGTCCTCCTGATAATGGCCCATTGAAACTGGGATGTGCCTATTGTTCCCTGACGTTCACTTGAGTGCCTGTTAGCATCAGAATGCCCCGGGCGTCTCCAGGGTTTCAGCAAACCTTTTTTTAACATGTTAAAAAAGAGAATCCTTCCTTAAATCGTAATGGGGGTTTAAGATTCAACCTTCCAGTTGTTTATAATGGTCTGCTGAAACCCTGGAGACGCCCGGGCATTCGGATGCTAAACAGGCACTCAAGGTGAACGCCAGGGAACAATAGGCACATCCCAGTTACACCATACCTACTGTGACGCATGGGGGTGGAAACATCATGCTTTGGGGATGTTTTTCTGCAAAAGGGACAGGAAGACTGGTCCATATCAATGGCAAGATGAATGGGGCCATGTATTGTGACATTTTGGGTAAAAACCTCCTTCCCTCGGTCAGAGAATTGAAGATGAAACGTGGCTGGGTCTTCCAGCATGATAACGATCCAAAGCACACAGCCAGGAGAACTAAGGAGTGGCTAAAAAGCATATCAAGGTTCTGGAATGGCCGAGCCAGTCCAGACCTCAACACAATCAAAAACCTGTGGAGGGAGTTGAAACTCCACGTTGCCAAGCGACAGCCCTCAAACATCACAGCTCTGGAGAAGATCTGTGCAGAGGAGTGGGCCAAAATACCAACCGAAGTGTTTGTAGACCTGGTCAAGAACCGTTTGACCTCTGTCATTTCCAACCAAGGCTACATGTACAAAGTAATAAAAGTAACTTTTGCTGGCTGCCCAATACTTATTGGCCAAAACTACAAACCTCTCTTTTCTTTTTAAATGGGTAAACTTGCAAATGTTTAAGTTGCCCAATACTTATTGACCCTGTACTTTCAGAGCACAAGGAGTTCTCCAGATGTGTTCATGGGATGTGGGAGATTCATATCCCGATACCTCAATCGCAGTTCCCAAGTTTATAAATTCTTAACATTTGTCTTTTCATTGAATAAGGCCAGTTATCCAGGCTCCTGTCGTGTGTGTGTAAACGCAGTGAATGTGTTACAATTGTCAACAAGTCCTAGAGCCAGTCCAGTTGTTTTTTTACAGTTTGATAGGATAATGCATTTGTTTTTATAGTTTTTCTTCATTTTATAGCATTTGTTTTGCTGCAAAATTTCCTGCCAGCAACACCTCACAATGACCAGTATTAGAATCCCTTTGCCAAATGTTTCCTTGAGCTCCTGCAGCCAAGAGCTCTCCTCTGACTAATGCCCCAGGGGTGCTAATCACAGGTTTACAACACAAAAGAGCTACCAGCCAAACCACTCTGCTGAGCCTGTGTGCAGAAATGATGTGTGATATTAGCTGGTACGTTGACTCAAACTTATGTGGGTGTTGGATTTGTTTTTAATGTTTTCTCAAGAGAATCGCTCTGAAAATCCTCTACGGCAAAAAAAACAGAAGACGCTTTACCGTTTGGATTCGCAGTTCAGCCTTTTCATCCCACCTTCTCATTATTTTAGCACAAATGCATGCTGGTGTCAAAACTAAAATAAAAAGATGTAGCTTGTTTTTTAATAGCAATGAAGGATGTTGCAGGTTGTTCTTTCTCTGAGCTAAAAGCATTCTTTGCTGCGTTTAGTGAAAGTGTTACAACTTAAATTCTTCTTCAATTCAAGATTGAAGTGAGTTGAAATGAATTGAAGCAGTAAACATTGCTTTTCTATACACAGATTTAAAGGGCTTTCAATAAGATGCCATATAAGAGCAGCTGTAAAATACATCCTATCGGCAACTCCAGTTTAGTGTGGTTAATATTTCCATTATATAGCCTAAATACTATAGGTGTACTTATCTGGTGTCCATTTAGTTACAAGTAACATTAAGTTAGGTATTATCAGTGGTCAAAAATGTACAGTTTCATGCCAAAATGTACTCAAAATAGTACTAGTTACAGTTTAATGCAATTTTAGGAGCGTCTTATATCACTGTTTAACACTGCATTTGAATCACAATAGGTTTAAAAAGTTTTTAAAATCTCATACTCAATTAGAGTAACGAGAATATTTGTAATTATTTGTGTTACTTTCCACCTCGTGTATTACTCATGGACATCCTGTGATTGTTCTTTCAAAGCACTCCTAAAACAATAAGGCATTACGGGTGCTGAATATGTTTGAAATAATTAATATGATTCAAAAGTAGTTAGCGCTCAACAAAGAAGAAGATCCTGGGGGAAAAAAAGCACTCTTTGACTCAGATTGAGAATGACTCTTGGATGAAAGTCAAAACGTCTTGATTTTCGAAACGGTGTCCAAATGACTGCACTTGAAACCTCTTCTACGATGGAACTCTTCTGGACGAATAAGGGATTGCACCGATATCACTAATTATTTTCAAAAAAGATTCCAGAAGATTATCACAAAATACATACATAGCTAAAGAATAATTAGTAGCTTACTGGAGACCAGCCTTGTCTTTAATCATGGTGTGTATAGTATGATCTTTTTTCAATCATTCGTACAAGGCGTGTGGCAGAGTCAAGCAGCTGATGTGGCTTTTCCCAGCAGTCCTTGCCTCCGACAGCTGTGGATAAGTGGCTATTAAAATCCCATGATCACTTAATACACCTGTCATTACCATCAACTGTGTGTTAACTGCGAGCCGGAGCCCACCGCGGAAAAACGACCACAGACCAGCTTCTATTAAAAAGCTGCAGAAAGTTCCCTCGTTTGGCCAATTTGCCTGATTTTGATGTGGCCTTGCTGGTGCTCTTGGCCCTAACTATAGAGGAGTTATTTGGTGCACTGCTAAGTATGCAGGAGCGTGGTCCTTTGGTGAAAACTTTAGAAAGAAATTGGTCTTTTCTGCATATGTAGCCCCAGTCTCCTGTAGTTAACAATTATGCCAACCCATTCATTCACTTTGATTTATGTGTACTATATGCTAATGGTTGGGCGATTATGCAGCAAAAATATAGGCCCCAGCCATTTTCAACCAACTGGATTTGTATAGTCGCTCTTAAAGGAGTTTTACTGTCTTAAAACAAGAACTAGTTCCTTTTAAACTGTTAGCAGCCGTCCACATGTATCACTCACTTACCCAAGGCTTTCTGAGCGTCCTAAACATTCGCCGTTCTGAGATAATAATCACAACTCTCTGTGCCCAGAGTGAGTTTTGAGCGTCACAGTGAAGCTAACCAACATTAGCATACTAACGGCACACTTCCTGCTTCGCTGAGATTAACACACTTTATTAATTAGAAGCAGAGAAAGCACTGTGGTCTCATTTTCACCTGAACCAGATGTTTTTAAAATATATCTGTGGCAAAACAGCGTTACAGCCTCTTTAAGGTGAGTTCATACTAATTCTAATGAGGTGTTTGCCCTTTTTTTTTCTTCTTCCAAAGACTCATGTTTAACGGAGCCCTGTATTTTGAAAAGGCCAGCATTTTTTTGTTTCTGAATTCTAAGTGTGATCATCTATTTCGATCTCTCAAATGAGCACAATTTCAGCAAGATTTTTGCAATAGAAAAACCAATTAAAATTACTGCAGCTACTTATTTTTTAACTATTCATTCACTCATACCAGCAGATGACTAATCCAAGTGTTCATAGACTGTTCCTCTAGATTCAAATTGTATACAAACAGCATCATAATATATAAAATTCAGCATTTGATAATTACGTTACTTTTTCACAATCATAGCCCCTGTTTCAGAGGCGCCCCGTTACTGAAGTCAAAAGCACTTTAAAAATGGTGTATTGTACAGGAAATTCTCAAAAGCCTGGACATTTGAAAGCGAGTCACGACCCTGTAGTCATAAGTGCGCTCCCAGTGAAATCCCAGTGGCTTGTGTGTCTGTGTCTGTCACGGCTCGAGCCAAACTCGGCCATCAATCCCTGACAATCCCTGACAACGCCCCACATCAGTCCACGGATTAGAGGCACATACGCTTTTTACGCTGGCCTTGCCCAAATCCAGGATAACATTTTTGGATTCAGCAATTTAAACTAATTTCAAGGGTGGCTCCGCAGCAATTTTCTGGATCAATGGAACGTCATAGCCCACTCGGTCCCTGGCTCTTATCGCAGGTAAACCACAGTCGGGGCAGGCCAGTGCTAATTATCAGGAGAGTATGGCACGTGTGTATCCAGCCTGATCACCCGCTGCAAAACATCAGCGCCCCAAAACACTTTCTGCTTTACTCAAGTCACGTTAAAATACTAAATAAGTCTTTTCCAATTAGAGATGTTGGACTTTTTTTTTTAAAAAGGTGGTGCTATAATTCTAGTTCTATACGTATTTGTATACAGTCAGAATACTAATTATTTACATTGCTTTATAGTAAACTTTATCGAGCTTTTTAATTTCATGGAGCTGTTTTTGCTTGAAACGTTCAACAATAATAAATCATGATGAATGAATGTTTTTTTTTGTTCAAAACTGTGATGATTTCCATATCCTTCATTACAGTAGTTAGTTGTTTAATTCATAAATCAAGTAAGTAATCTTTAAATCATATTTCCTCATAAATCATTGTGTACTAATGTAATATATAATTAATTCATTCATGCATTTATGTATCAAAAGCTCATGTCCCCTTATTATAAAATGGTACAAATGTCTTTTTAGCATTTAATTACAGGTGTTTTTGCTGCTCAACTGAATAACATCTTTACTGTGAGTGGGGTCACTTCTCTGGAGCTAAGTAAGTACATTTTATTTTTAGAACGCGATTCATAGAGCAAGACTCACAAAGCGCTTCACAGATTAGAACAGCAACAGATTGCAAACAGTAATAAAACACAAGCGGATTAAAACAGCAACAATGAAATGAAGCGGTTATAGCAAGAAGAAGAGTTTAATGCCATAGTGTGGAGCATTCTAGGCGTACCAATAACATATCCATGATAAATGGATAAACTAAACAATTGGGAGGTGGATCCAGAAAATAAATTGGCGTTTAATTAAAAAATGACAGCTTGTTTTGAGTTTAATATTAATTATACGTGCTGTTAATTTAAGTGACGAAAAACTGAGAACAGCCATTCACATTTTAGGACGACTCGGTGCGAATTTGAGTGCTTTTGCATTTTTTGGGGAAAGGCATGTAGAAAAGATAAACGCTAATTTGTCCATATGGTCTGATAATTCGCTGTAACCCCAGTAAGAAACAATTAAGCAAAACTTTAAGCCAAATCCCCAAATCACTCCGAAAAAGACAAACACGAGCTTTGTAAAATTCCCACTTTGCTGCGTCTCAAATGCTCCCTGATATAATTACTGTTGGAGCCTTCAGCGAAGATAGTTGAAATGCATTGACTTCTGAATGGATACAGAATGAGGCAACGTTGCACCACATAAATTATGGAAATGTATGCCTTTCAATTTTAGTGCAGTGGTTAAACGTATACATTTTGGGATTGCCTTGCCAATATCCATGAAAACAGGAGCTGGACAAGTCTCCTTGTCTCTGGGCCTTCAGTACTTCAGGCATAAATAAGGATCTGTGATAATCATATTCAGGGTAAAGCATTGGGCCGACGCAGCTGAGGACATTATCTCTGTGGACTATTTATCATTCCTTTGAACATGGATAACTCCTTTGTTGCAACCGAGTCTTCTGTTATTAAATCTGACGAAATAAAAGCCAAGAAAGAAAATTGGAGGGGGAAAAAAGGCAGTTTTCCACTCAAGGAAGTTTTATTTATTTATTTTTGTCCTCCTTTTTTTTTAAATATATGCTGGTCTAGAGAAAATGATGATGATGTATAGGCCTACTTTTTATGAAATATTAATGTTATGTACGCATGTCTCCGTAATTACATCCAACCAATAAGGTATAAAAATAGTACAAAATGTTTATAACAAACATTCATGAAATATCTACAAGTGGATGAAAAGCAAGTACCTCTCTGCTCTACAAATGCTGGACTGTAAATTGCGTCATCTCAGAAGTCCCATTTTGTCCACTTTAAGGCTGCTCTATGCAACAAAGACTTCTGAAATCTGAACTTTGGAGGACCACAAAATCACCACAAAATCACATCTTTGGAACGAATTCTGTGAAATTGTGGTTGCCAGGAGGCTCACCGTGTTTTTTTGGGACTGTCCTGATGCTTAGAAATGTTGGACTTGGTCTTTGATATTACCGTCCCACTTTGTTTTTCTCCAGCCATTGACACAATAAATGGATACCTCTGGAACTTTCTTCTGGCTGCCGGGAAAAAGGCCATCACTAAGAAATGGATGACGCAAACCCAACCAACAATTAAGGACTTGGCCGACATTATAATTGACATTCGTAAAATGGAAAAAATTACTTTCGAAATGGAGAAATGTATTGGATTTTGGACAATTGCGCCGGACTACGTGTTTAGGACTGTTTGTATGATGTCTTATTGTGTTGTTTTGTGTATAGATGTATAAAAAACAAAGAGATTACATGGAGTTGTAATTGCTCTGCCTGCAATGTTCCACAGTATGACCTCAAGTGCATTTGGTATTAATTCAATTACAGGTGCTTATTTTATTGCGCAATAAAACACTGAAAAAACCCCAGAAAAAGCATTCTTACAGTCAGCGGGGTCGCCTCTCCACAGAACCAACCTGTAACTTGGCGTGGTGTCTCCATGGAGATAGAAAAGTCTAATCCCATACTGTGGAACATTCCAGGCAAAGCAAAAGGCATCTCAATGGAGAGAAGCAGGTAACGTTAAGCTACATAATGCACATCATTCCATTTCAGTTAAATTAAGTTACTTTTCACAGCTGCCAAAGAGAAAGAAATGCCACACAGGGGTTAAAAAGCAATTTCCCACCTCATGACAGTAGTACAAATGTATAGCGGCGCATGTTGGCGGGGCAGGGGAGAGGGCAGATAAGGCTGACGACAGGACTGTGGCAGAGCTGCAGAAGTCAGGTTAATCCTGCTGTTTAATCTGTGAAGCTATGGACTCCTTATCACTGCTGCCTGCTGCTGCCAGAGCCCCACTGCCTCGGTCTCATCACTCTGCGCTGGTGCGAGACTCAAGACGAGCTAACTGTGGCTAACGCAGAGATAGTGCTAACCCTATGCCCACACACACACACACACACACACACACACACGCACACATGGTCCATCCCGCGGCTTTGTGATGACCACAGCCACATGTCAGACCGGTTTGACATCCAATGGGACCCTGAAATGGCATATTCTATTTCCATATTTGTTTTGGTGAGGGAAATAGAACTGCCTTAACATGCTGGCTTCCTTTTTGAGAGGAGAGTCGGCAAACTAAACAGCTGTCAGGAACCACAAGTAAAAATAACATGTTCACTTGCATGACATTTTTTGTGAGTCCTACAGGACATACTTATATTCAACTCAGTCCGTTCGCAAGTGTTGACCTCTTCCTTTGGTCTGAGCAGGTGTGTCGAGTAGACAAAAACTGTAAGAGAGCCGTTACTTCGAAGTACTAAGTAATTCAAGAAAGTGCAAAAGTATTTGGGGAAATCGCTACTCAAGTAAATGAAAGTGTAAGTGGTAAACTGTCTGGACATGAAATCTGATTTATGATTTTTAGTTCATGTAATTGGAAGGACAAAACAGAAAATAATGCAAATAAATCTGGTATTTTAAAAGTACGTATCACATACAGTATAAAAGAAAAACTGATTAATCTGACGAAGCGATGCAAGAAGCACAAACGTTCAAATAATTTAGTACTGTCAAAATAAAGCTTTTGTCACTGGGAGAATTACTCACTTTAACTAAGTTACACTCTCAAATATATCATTCAGGCAGGAGTAAAATGTGGTATCTGAAACTACAACTGTCTGAAAAGTACAACCTTATGTAAGTAAATGTAATTGAACAAATGTAGTACTATCCACCTCTGGACCTGAGCCAGGATCTTAGTCAGGAGTACTGACTATTATTCATCGACACAAATTACACATATTTTATAAACATACTGTTTCCAAAGTGCTGCGCTGTAGTTGTAAATAAAAGATTCTCGAGCTCCACCAGATAATAAGATAATAAAAACGGTAAACTCACAATAGATAGGGCAACCAAACACCCACAAGCTGATGTGAAGTATTGCTAGGCTACTTTATGGTCCCTGAAGGAAACTGTACCCTGCATTTCACCCTTCAGTGCCGTCGGGGCCCCCTGCCTCTTGTGTCATTGTGCTAATGTAACAGAAACTTTAAAACGTTATGCCTTAAAAACAGTTTAAGAAAAATGAAATGTTAGATGAGATAGTAAAAGCATGTAAGCTGTGGGCACTGCTGTTAGTTAAGCTTTCCCCTGTTTTGGTCATTTGGGCCTAATTAAAATGGCCGACCTTGTGCTCTATCCAAACAGTGGCCTCATGCAGAAAATGGACAAGACTGAGCTGTGATACAGAGAAATAAACAAGCCAACAAAACAAACCCGCATCACAGGCCCCAGGCTACAAAAACAATTACCACAAATCCATTTATACATACACAACTTCCACTGGTTTAATGACTCTATTAATGATAACATTCCTGTGCACCAATGTCCACTTTGTTCAGACTTTTGCACCAAATGAGAAAATACACTGGACACCAATCACAATAGCAATAATACAGTATTAAAGGTGGTGTTTCGAGGACAGAACATTAGCTACTGGCGTTTAATTTCAGAGTGCAAAATGTTTTCAGGAAATCAGTCTACGTGACACATTGGTTAACGTACATGAGACAATATAGCAGAAGAAAATAACAGTTATAAAAGACAAACTAAATAAGTTCAGTCACAATTGGCATACTTTCTTTTGGGCCTATGTGACCGTTGTTTCACCTGACAAGAATACAAACACATTTTGCACATCGGGCCATTATACTAGCTCATTTGCGGAAACGTTGTGTAGTTTCTATTGATATATGTTTGCCAAAAATATGTGTGTGGAGAAGTGGCAGACGTTACATGAGCTGCCTTAACGGCGTGTCAAATAAGGCGCCTCTGGATCCGTGTTAGATGTTGGAGTTGAGTTATGAATCTAAACTTTGACGCAGAGTTCAAGGATTCGGGGGAATAATTTACCATCAGTCAGGTGCAACATTTTTATCTTCTTTGGATCGTCTCGAAATAGCAACTCGACAACAGCGGAGGGAGGAGGCAGAGCATGTCATGTCTAAACAGCCCTAATGTGCTCCAAGTTCAAATAAAGAAGATGGTGGTGGCATTTAAGTCAAACATACTATTAAAATGCACTGCTGACGAGAGGTGGAACGAAAAATGTACTAGTTTATGCCAGTTTATCATTAGAGTAGTTTGTCTGGGTTGTCTTCTTTGTCATCATTAAGACTGGACAATGTCAGGCCCATAGTTTTTAAATTGAGATGTCAGCACAAAAATACATTGAACTATTTCTAGCATTACAGTGTTGGAAAGTAGCTAAATACATGCACCAAAAATACATCAATACTATCAGAATACAATTTTTCATTTGGTTGTGTTCAGAATTCAGCTACTTTCCTAAATTAAAACCATTATTATGATATTTTTTTCATGCAATTTAGGCTTCAAACTGCGCGGCATTGAAACATCGCTTTTGTGGCGTTTTTGCTCCTCTAATTCGTTTTTTACACTATGATATGTTGCAACTCAATGTGATATGTTTTAAGTAATCAAAATGCTGCATAAATACATTTTAATGCAGGTATTCAGTGTCCTGTAACTAAATATTACTCCAACACTGACCATGTGCCACCTCAGAACAGCTCCGAGTGCAGTCACTAACAGTCCAGTATTGAGCGTTACCTACTTAAAGACACCGTGGCATTGTTATAAAAGCTCAAAACATGTATAGCTTCATGTACTACATTGTATCTCAAAAGCAATATACAACAGAAATGTGTTAAAACATATATTTAAATAGATGTATTGAGATTTAGTTCACAGACAAATGTAAAATTGCCTATATATGTAAAATCAGTACAACATAAGTCACCTCTTGTACTGTGGCCTATTCAAACGTTTCTGGTGGGGGTCCGGAGCCTGCTTGTCTCCACGATGTTTTGCCTTATCCGTCTTTCATTTATACATTCACAGGTATTTGTAAATGCATGATGAAAAAACATAAAACACATGCAAAATAACTGTGATACTTTCCATTTACAGTATCTGACCCATAACGTGGCCTGGGCACATCACCCGCTTCTGCTTGTGTCCACGGAAATAGATAATGCTCCTACTGTGGAGCATTTTCAAAGCAATACCATCCCCATGGAGGAAAGAAGTTGCATACGCGCCACCAGAAAAGTTACATAGTGCACCTTTAATGTACCAAAAAGGGTCATAATATTGATAGAAGACTAAAAGACCTATACAGAAAGCACAATACCAGGACTAGATTTACCTCTCCGAGCAGAAACTTAAACTAAACTCCCCAACAAGCCCCTCTACCACCAGTGCGTGCACCTCAGTTTGAGAACCACTGCTTCAGAACTCACCTGACCACTAAAAAACACGGATCCTTTTAACGACCGACTAAGGACTTTGACACTCACAGTGTACATAGGCTTCTAGTTAAGCTCAGCCAAATAACACTGCAGGTTGGAAAATGACACTTTTCCACCCTAATTAACTGGGCAGGACATTGTCAGGCTCCATTCAGAGCACTGATTGCTTGCCGGGCTTTGCAGCGGTATAGCGCACAGGTGAAACCACAGTACCAAGGCCAATAATGAATGGTTGAAATATGACTGGAGCCAAGAGAACAGCAGCAGTTCCCAAACTGTCAGTGTGCTGTTGGACCCAAGTCTAAGAATAAATACAAGAGCCAAAATATCGAAATAGATCAAACTCTACCTCCCAGTGACATCCCTGCACCACACAGCTGGTAGAGAAAGACTTTGCTCAGTTTGAAAAATGTCAACAACAAAACACTGGACAATATTTTAGCACAAACTTCACTCCAATTTCCGACATCTGGTTTTGTTTCAGATTGTACTTTAAAGATGCATTATGTCACTTTTCTTTTGGGGGGTCCGGCCTATGCAGACATTGTTGCTTTACCTGGAGTGTTGCACAGCACGCCGCGTTAAACTCAAATCTCTCTAACATTTCCTTCACTGTGGGTGTTTTTATTGCTCAACCTTGAAAGATATACCACATTGTTGCTGCTGCTTGGCTTTTGACCATCACATTGTTTCCTCAGAAAAAAAAACAACACACCTGTAATTGTATTTAACATCCTTCACGCTTCTTTGATGAATTCTGTTCAGAAGGTCTCAGGAAACATATTTGTGACATCATAGGTAGCGCTCCGAGGTCTTCTGCGCTGTTTTTAAGTCCATAGAGCCTTTCTGCCGTCATATCGCGTCCGTTACAACTGCGTGTCAGAGGCAAGCTAGCTTTAAAACAGATATAAAGAACTGTATGCTTTCAGTAGATAAAACACAAGAGGCCAAAGCAAAGTTACCATACTCAAGAGTATGTTTAAAGCTCAACAACAATACAAATAATGCATCATATTTGTCCTTTAAATACTGTGTAATGTAGAGAATAGAGACCAGCTGCTGGCGGTGTTAGCGCAAACATTTGTACACAGCCATGTATTCTTCAAAAATGGTGCTAAACCCTATGACCAGCTGTTTGAATTGGTCATTGCGGACTGGCCCCAAGCACACGCTGTCTGCCGCCCCCCTCTGGCTCAATATATAACAACAACAAATGTGCAACAGCTTTTTGTGCTCGGTGTTAAAAAGATGCATGAAAAGCTTTACTTATCAAACATAATCTTTGCCCCTGGCGGGAATAAAGAAGTTGCCCTGCAGACCACTCAACACGTTTTAAGTCTAGTGTGTGAAAATCCACCCAGGATAAGACAATGGCCTCCTGGATCCACGAGGATTAGTGTGTCCATTGATTTGTGTCATCATGAGGCCTGTGCACCATATTGCAGACAGTATCGCTCCGCATTAAAATGGGAGACAGTTACTTATCAGCTTACTGATTCGCTGACTGCGTTTCTTCCCAAAAGGTATAGTCAAATGCTCACGTTAAACTTCACATCAAAGACAACAGAAAAGACTTTTAACCCCCGAGTAAGATTTCACAACTTTAAGAGCGCGTTAATAATGGTGGGATTCCTTTGACTTCCTCCCTCTATCAACACATAAAAATATTAGCTGTCATGAAAAAACAACCAGCAACTCTATCAACATCCATGTCCCCCAAAATATACTGACTGACTGTTTAAAAATGATATTAATACTTTGTTTTCATAGATACATTTTGTGGTGGAAATAAACAAAAACATTGACTCCAGAACACATTCTTGGCACCATGTTTTTGTCATTGTGAGAAAAGACCGATGCCTTGGAAGCAGAGATGCCACAATATCGAACTTTTGTGTTACAATTGTGAGAAGAAACATCTCGTCTCGCTGACAATTCACGATTACTGTCACCGTAATGAAACAATAGTGAAATCCTTCATTCTGTTTCAGTCGCGTTGTCTGATCTTCCCAGGTCACCCTTGAAAAAGAGGTCTCGACCTCAGTGGGTTCTTACCTGCTAAAACAAATGCTGATGAATAATCTAAATAACACATTACCATTCACATTATGTCACTAGTTTTATTAAATCAAAATTATATAAGTTAATTTAAGTTATTATGACAAAAACAGACTTTACATTTAGGTTTACTTTTTTGAAGGAATATAATTGAAATGGTTCATATTTGCTTCTAAAAGGGAACTGTTTTTTATGTAACAATAAGTTTTTCGGTAATTGTTTGGATACTTTGGAACATTTCACCACCACAGTGTCATACTTGACCAAATATAACCCATATTTGTCTTTGTAAAGCATGTCCCGGTGCATACAGTGACCGGAGCTGGGCAACATGCTGAACGGAACAAATGATGGCAAACATTGCATGCTCAGTGTCGGGTGAAGCTTAACATTTTCTTTGCTTATCCTGGATTTCCTTGGAGTTTAACGCTGCAGTCGGCAAAAATCAGTAAAGAGAAACCAAAGGGTGTGAAAATCCACGCCCTTATAACTCTATTGCCTTATAGCAATAGAGTGAAGATGTTGATGTTGGTTATGCAGTGCAGAAGAAAGAGGAAGTTTGCATTTAAACCACAACACTTTTTAAAATGTGGTCATTTGTACTCTGTATGTTCAACAGCCTTCATTGCTTCTTTCATGTGCTGTTTAGTCATACAATCGCCAAAGTAAATGTGTTTGCATCTCAATTCCATTTTAATGAAGGTGCATTCACGCTTACATTTTTGATCCTAAAGCACATTTAAGCCTTGGGTTTGCCTCGTTGTTGTCCTAATTTAGTCCTGATCTAGTTTGGTTTAGTTTTGTCCTGGTTTAGTCCCAAACTTGATGTGGTGAATGTGCAAGTGTGAACCCTTAATCATCACCAAAGTTAACACCAAAGTCAACACCAGTGACTAACCGTGCGCGTCGTCTAATTAATACATTGTAGAAGACATGTGATGGCTCACTTTAGACACTTTATGTGAACAAAAACTATTTAAATATGTCATTTCACTTTGTAACACTGTGTTTCATGTGGTGTTTTTTTGTGTCAATACCCTCGCCATTGTTATTATGTATTATGTAATATTACTGCATCTATTCACTGTTCTATAACACTTCTGCCAACCTTTACAACTATTACATCGGCTCAATGCTCATGGTTTATTTCATAGAGTAATACTGCATTTCAGTGGGACAGAGCATCAAACACAATATATTTTCCTCTGTACATTAAATGAAGCATACATTATTATCTGCCTGCTTTCCTGTGGTGATTTTAACCGTACAAGATTACGTAATATAATAATGAATGCGTTATTTTGTATCTCTAGTGTTGGAGTCCAGATGGTAATTCTAATTTAAAGACCTTGACAACAGACTGTGGCTCATCTGTTCCTGGATCAGCTGGTGGTCCCGGGGCAAAGGGGGGAGGGCTTGCTTTACCATATCTCCACCTGAACCCTCGTGTTCCACTGCAGTGTGAGCGAGGAAGAGGCGTCACGGCGCTACTGTAAACAAACTGATTTTAACACTCAATACTACAGCAGGGATCGATGCACTACAAGGTTACGAAGTCATCGTAGAGTAGTTGTAGTTGTAGTTGTAGTAATTATTGTCATACTGTAAGAAAAGTACTGAAAGAATATGAGTAAAACAGTTAAACAATATGATTTGTTTAAACAACCGAAGATGCAGCAGCTGCTTTCTACTTATTAGTACTACAGCGTGCTGCTACCGTCAGCAGGATTTAATACTACTACTGCAGTCTACTATGGCTACTACAAGGATTTACACAACTGATACTGTATTTGCATTACAATAAGATATGGCTATAAAGAATACTACAACTATTTCTACTACTTCTTCATAATCTATTGCAGCTTTGTCCACTACTAGTACTTTATTACTACAACAAGGATGATAGTATAGGTTACACATAACCCTTTAGTTGTTTAGTTATTGGGTGACTAACCTTTAAAGGTTTATAACATTTTCTTCATAATTGATAAAGAAACAATGACTCAAAATGATGGTAAAAAATGAACACAAATGGAAGTGAAAGTTCTTGTTCCACTGCAGATGCAAAGTCAAACAGGAAGGATGCAATTTGTTTATTTGTACACACTCACACATACACACGCGCGTGCACACACACACACATTGCAAGGGTTTTCTTCCTCCAAAATGCAACTCTACAGTGCACTAAATGTATTCTATGAATTACACATTGTTTTAGAATGAAATTGCATTTCATTTATTTATAATTTTTACAACAACAAAAGACTATAAAATGTGCTAAAATGGGACGGCAACACTTTTCTTAATTCTAGAACGATTGAGCTGTGTCAGAGACAGTTAATAAAAGTTAATCAAATGTTGGCATAAAGGTAGAATGTATACATTTAAGAGGAAGTTTAATGCTGTGTGTCCTATGGTGTGATTAAAACAGTCACATATTTAAAAAGACAGGGGTCGCGACTGTAGCCTATCCCAGTGACTTTGGGCTTTAGGCGGGGTACACTCTGGACAGGGGCCAGCTCGCAGGGTTAAGACCGTGACAGAGACGCACAGACATTCACCCTCACACTCATTCACGAGGGCCGATTTTACAGATGCCAATTTTACTTAACACATACTGAAGTAATCTTTGTATTTGGCTACAAAAGGTTTTTGCCTTGAATGTGGTTTGTGTCGACGGTACCTTTAAAAGACCACTGACAGCGCCTTGTCTACTGCCAAAATAAGAAACCAAAACTTCACACATTTTTCGCTTTAGAATTTAGAATGAATTCAAATGTGTGAAGAAAAATGCTTACTTTGTTGCCAGTTTTAATGTGTGATAAAAGGTGTTAAATGTCAGCGTTTTGTTAGTTGCGTGTCAGCTATTTCAACAATGGTACTTAGTGTTCCATTTGTATGGACACGCTGTTCAAAGTGGAGGACATCTATTTGAGTAACTATTCTATTAAACCTGAGAATGAATAGTTGAGATTGCTCCATGTGTGGACAGATGTGGGCATTGCAGTACACTGACCGTGACCCCTCTGGGAAGCAGCGTCATCGTTACTCAGATGAATTTCTTCAGGAAATGACTTTTGAGTCATTGAGTAATTTGTAAAGAGAAGTGGGGTAATCTCAGGACATGTTTGAAGGGGTCATGCAAAGTTTCAATATGTGAAAACAGTTATGGACAACAATTTCTTCTATACACAAACGTGCTTGGTCACAATAGCTTGAGTTGCATACAAAATAAATGAAATAAAATCTTAAATTATAACATTCGCATGAGTTTCAGAGTGATACAAATTAGCACTGTTAAGTCATTAATCAAATGAGCAATTCGAAATGAAATAGCTTCAAGCAAAAGTATGTCATTTGGTGGGGAAAAACTGTGCTGTGAAAGATTGATTGAGTTTAGGCCATTCTGTCAAATATTAGAGCCAAAGAAACGAGCATTTCCATGGAGACCAAGCAAAGTACGAGTCAGGTTTGTGGAGATGCATGCCCGCTCATTGTGAGGACACATCTTTTTCCACTGTCCCAGAATCGAAATCAGAATTACTAGGAGAAATAAAGTTCAGTATTAGTATCACAGTAATAAAAATACTGTAAGTCTGTCTTTTTAATAGATAAACCCCCCGGTAGAAACAGCATACATTTACATTTGACTAGAATGTAGTACCCCCACAACATATTTACAAATGTACATGTTCTTATACAGTTTCACAAGTGAATTGAATGTTGCACAATGACTTTACACAGGATTTTGGGCAGGAATGATTTTCTGTATCTCTCATTATAATAAAAAGATCCTAAATTAAAATAAACAAACATGCTTTTATCTTAGTTCATTTTGGCTAAATAGTTCAATACAAATGATAAAGTATGGACAGAACAACTGTGCAAAATGGGTCAGACACCTGAAGTTATTATTATTAAAATGAAGATTTTATTTATATGAAGTCATTATTAACCCATATTTCCGTGAGACGTGTAGGTATGTTTTTGTAATTTCGTAACACCACATTGTACCGGAACATTTCCGTCGACCCAATATTATTTTCTATTGAAACATCGGTACTGTGCATTTCCCAGCGGGGTTAAACTAAAGTAAGACGTTTGCAGATCTGTACAGAAGAGCCAGCAGAGAGCATGCAAATGGATTAGATATTTCATTTTGGGTCCCGTCATAGCGACAAAGCAAAACGGCATACCTTTGAGTTTCATTGAGGAAAGCTGCTCTGTCGTTAAATAGTTGCTGCGCCAGGACCTCGGGGGAAATTAAAAACATATTGTCCCATAGTTTCTGTGTGACTGGGAGCCTCCCTGGAGATGGCACTTTTCACATTTCTAATAAAGCACACTCTGAATTACAGAGAGGGGACCGGGCATTAATTAAACAGGGATTTCCGTGGGGTCAGCTCCTAATATTTATCTGTTTGTGTGTTGCGTGTCGCGTGTAATGACCAAACAGAGCATAGGGGGCGCCGCATGTGGGTTAAATAAACATAAGAACTAACAGAATATGATGCTGCGGTGATTTATAGGTTACAATAAGGCAAAACTGTGAGGGGATGCAACTCAAAGTGTAAAGGGCTTTGGGGAAACCTAAAGTAAACTCCAACTGTAGTCTTTCACTACCAGAATTGCACTACATTTCCAACTTTATGCAAAGCCATTTGTTAACTGCTAATTCTTTCTCATTCCTAGCCTCATCTATAACATGTTTGAATCGTTTTTCTTACATTCCTAGCAGAGTTTAGCCTATCGCTGTCACACAGTTCAACATTTATTTTAGGTTTATCGCTAATATTTAACTCTTTGTAAGCAGTACAAAGAGACATTCTCAGGTGAATTAGAATCAATACTTACTCTGAAATCCATTGACTGATCAAAACACAACGGCAGTATTGTAAATCAATCAGCTTCAAATAAATAATTCAAAACAGCACCAGCATATTCTTGATTCTGCTTGATCAGATTCACTTTCTCCTACTGTACGTCAAATACGTCAAATGCTTTTCAATTTTTTTTTTTATTTTTCTCGTGGAGAACATGGCTTTCTCTGATTGTGCTGCTATTTCTATTTAATGATCACAGCAACTACCTGAAGCTTCTCTGAGGCACCGGTCATTTACGCTGTTGTTCACTGCAGATGCTGTTTTCCTTCAACTAAGCTTGTCGTTTCCTGGCTTAATCAAACGGCCGTATCTCAAAGAACGCACTGGTCTATATTTACAGTATGTGGTCATTATATCTGATGGCTTGAGTGTGTTCTATTAACACCGTAGATATAGAAAGCTGATTGTCGCTGATGAAAAGGTTTTGCCCACATCATAAATTACTGACGACTTATCTAAATGCCATTTGAAGGGAAAGTGTGTAGAAGTACAAAGAAAACACGGTTCAAACGCATCGCTCACTAAGATACTGATCTGCAGTGGCTCAGAACGCCCCGAGCGCCGCGCCGTCGAGACACCGCAGCTGACAGGGTTCAGTGGTAGAAAATCAGATCCATGGTCAGGAATTGTGATGAGTGATTTGGTCTTCCGCTGTGTGAAGAAAATATGGATCAAGGGATTGTAGCTGATTGAGGATTTAAATGTGTATAAAGTAACTAAAACTTGGTCTTCTTACCTGGAGAGGTTTTCTTGAAATGGAATTAGCCAGATTTATGAATCATTAATAGCTAAAGCCAAAGTAGTCAAAGCAAACCGAAAAATGCTGTCGTGCAAGCATGGAAACGACTTTATATAATAATTTCAGATGAAGTGCAGGGCATGAATAACTATTGATAATTTCATCTATTTTAATAAAAAAAATGTACTAAAATTCAGCATTTTTGTGTGTGTGTTTTTTTGGATTCAAAAGTTGACTGAACTCATCTCTGACTGTACATCCTTTGAACAGATGCCAATGATAGTTTAGTTTAGTGTTTTTGTTGTTTTTTTTTTTGTTTTTTTTTACAGGAACTCATGAAAGAAGAGACGCTTTACACCAGTTTGCCAAAGCTAGTTTTCTTCTGCCATCCTTGTCACACACCGATAGATTAAAATACATCCAAATGTCCATCTATTCACATTAAAAACCAGCCATCCTTCTCTGTTACAATCATGCATTTTGTCAAATTATGACCGCTAAATTTAAAACAAAGATTTCCCCTTTGAACATTTGCACGACAGAGAAGACATTGAACTTTTGTCCAGTTTTTGTTTCATGTGGCCAGGCCTAATCCTGATCTGAACCATAAACCAGGCCGCTCTGCAGTTTGACGGATGAAAGGCAAAACTGTACAAACTCTTTACAGGCTTTATAGAATTTCATGATGTCGCGTGGACGCAGACATTATGTAAGGACAACTTTGGAGGTGACCTGGACCTACAGTAACTCGGCGCAGGTGTTAACGTATATTAGTGCTGACTTGCGATGACACACCTCCTGCACAGTGAGCTTTAATCTCATGTGGGCGAACGTAAAGAACAGGCCCACAGCAAATGCCCTAAACCATGACTGTCCCTAAAACGTCCGCAGAGATCTGAGCTAAGAGAGCGTTTGGAGGTCCGAATGTGTTCAGGCTTCAGCACACGTGTGAACGAGTATGCTTCCTGACTTGTGTTTCAGCCCTTTGATAGGCCCAGATGTAAATGTCAACATAAAGCAGAACTATGTAACATTTTCACCTTATTGAACATCTTTGTAAGTCCCTGTGATGGTTAAATATGTATTTTCCGGGGGCTTGAAGTGTCCGTCGTCGCCCCCTGCTGTCTCTAGGCGAAAAACCAGCCTTGCGACATTTGCCGACGTCAACACGAAGACAACTCTGCTGAGAAACCATGTCTCTTTTTTTGTTTGGCTGTGGGAAATGTTTTTTTTATGTGATAATACTTATTATGAGAAAGAAACAACAAAAAAAGCATCTTTGTCTTTTTTCAGAGTTTTTTGGTTTGAAAAGTTAAGTATATAGTTTGGATGTGTGACGATTAAATGAATCTTCCAATGCGTTTGACCCATTGAGAGTTTATATATAGTGAAGGCGAAAGTGGTGCCCGTGGTCATCGGAGCACTCGGGGCAGTGACCCCCAAACTGGAGGAGTGGCTACAACAGATCCCTGGTAAAACATCAGACATCTCAGTCCAGAAAAGTGCAGTACTAGAAACAGCAAAGATACTGCGCAGAACTCTCAAGCTCCAGGCCTGTGGTAGAGGACCCGAGCTTAGAAAATCGGACGAGACCACCCGTAGAGATATACATTGTTGCATTTTTAAACTACATAAAGAAGCTTTTAACATTTACTGGCTTAAGGACTTATTTTTATAAACCTACGCATAGATACAGGAAAAAGTGAATGTGCGTCGTGTTCAAGGACACTTAAATGTTATGAACACTGAAACAAGTTGTGTCTAGACATCATTCTTTGGAAGTTTTATAGGAGGCTTGCATTAAGAGTTCTTTTGATACCACACTTGTCACACCATTTGGAACTGCAGTATTTTAATTTTTTTTTACAATCTGCCAATTCCACAAACATGTTTTAACTAAACAGAGAAAATGATACAAAATAAAAGAATTGTGCTTTTGGACAAATCATGCCAGCGTAAGTCTGACTAACAGCGTACACACATCAAAATCACAACAAAACAAAAGAAACGCATTTTGGAAATTTCCCACCAGCTGTGTTCAATTTGAAGTCATTTTTGTAGATAAAATGAAATTTGATTTTACAGTCTTTTGACAAAACCTCTCTAAAATGTTTCCCAGCGTGTCCAGCCGGTGTTGAGCCTTGAAAATGCCGCTTTTGCCTGAGTTTCTATACACTCTATGGTTGCATGACTTTAATTACATTGTCTGTTTGGCACAAGAGTGTCACATCAATCTTATCTGCTCAGCTGCGTGCTACATCCCCGGTCACAGCTCAAACAGCTCCTCACGCACACCACTCCACGGAGCTCAGGAGCCCTAGTTTTTATACACACTATTTATGCTTCATTTCTTAGATAAAACATCGCAGGTTTGCTGGGTTTGTTGTATTTGGTGGTCGTCCATGTTATGTATATGTTAGAATAAGATGTTGTTTGTACAATAGCCAGTTGAATGAAGAGACTGGGACAATTTGAAAAGCTTGTTTAAGAAATGAAAGAAAATAACCATATATCACTTGCTATAGATTAAAAAAAAAGTTAAGGTTAAGCGGAATTTGGAAACTAATTTGGACAAGATTTCAATTAATTATAATACATTTACGGGGCATTACCTGCTTTCCATCTCACTGAGCTTGTGAACTCAAACAGAAAGTTCTCTGAAGGTTTCCATTTGGGGCAGCACGGATTAATTGACTAATTACGTCTAGTCAACTAGGAATAAATAATGGTAGTTATTAGTATTTTGATATGATAATTTTAACTGCACTATACAGACCTTATTATTTATAACACAGACAATGGCATTATTACGTCACATCGTCAAAAAAGAAGAAACTAATTCTGATTTTCTTCAATAATACACTTTATTTGTAAATATTTTCTATCTAGAAGCCTTCAGTCAACCTTTATTTGGTTTATAATGCATTAAAAAAGTCTTAATGGTAAATAGAAATAATCGACTACTTAATTTATTTATGATTGACAATAAGTCTTCATATTGATTTTATAGAATTATTTTCTGTTAATGACTTTGTCGAGACCTTTTTGGTTTTGTTATTTATCAGCATTACCTTATTTTACACTACACCATTTTTGATAGCACTTGTTTGTGGGCACAAGGTGAAATTCAAAATACTTCGATTTGTTTTCCTCGCTTTGCATAGCCACGCAGGGAGCGATAAGCAGAGGTGAAACATTATTGATCTGCATGTAATCCTGGTGGAGCCACAGCCATAAGCACTTATTCTGTCAATATACATGCTCACTATTGTATGATGACTTCTGCGCGACATCAAAACCTGTCCGTCAGTCACGTCACGCGCATTATCAACTCCTCCGTTTCCTATTTGTGGATGACTGTTCCAGCATTTTGGAGATAACACCAACTTTATCTTCCACAAAAGCGGCAGGGTCGAGCGCGGGGAGAGTGATGGATAGCTCCTTCTTGTTCCTATACTTGTTTGTTCCGTCGGTGCAGCCGTTGTTTAAAAATGACCCTTCAAACTGGTACCAAGGGTGAAGACTAGTGTTCCCGGATGCGCTGGAGGAGAACATTCTTGTAATCCCTTTCCATGGCGCTCGACAATGGGCCTTTCGGGGCACCGGAGCCACCCTTCAAAACATCAATTCGTGCTTGTGCGGCTTTCCCCTCCAGGCAGGTTCACTTGATGGGTCTCCTTCTGTATATGAGACCCAGTGGCAGTGATGGAGCGGCCGCAGGAAACCAGGGACATTGATTTCTTCATCCCAATGCACACGCTGATGTATTGACTGTCGTGTTGATCAGTTAGCGCGCTGTTCGCCGCCGGTCCTCCGCAGCTGCAACGTGTTTTTATCTGGTGGAGGGTAAAAAAAAACAAAAAAAAACTTTCTATTTTGAGGCCAAGTTTGAGCTGGTATGTGTGTGTGTGTGTGTGTGTGTGTGTATTTTTGTCTGTGGGTTTGTGTCAGTGTCGGAGTTGAAAATGTTGTGGTGGAGGCATGAAGCATTGTCGTTTCCTTAGCAACTTTAGCGACAAATAATAAAGTCCACTAGAGGCGATGGCATGTTGAATGTGAGGATTTGTTTTATTGTGCTGGGAGTTTAAAGCACTGCCAGTTCATATTACAGGGTGGTTTTCACGCATAAGAGAGACTCATTAACGTGTCCTTTTTTTTTTTTTTAAATGTATCTTGAATTTGCAGAGACAGCATTTGTCTTAATGTTGTCCTTGTGGCTGTAACTTCTCTGCTTTTAACCCATTTTTCATCTAGTGTATTTGGACAACCTGTCGGGCTGATAAAAGATCTTAGAGTACCTACTGTATCGCTGGAAGAATATGCCTGTCTACATTTCTTTGACGATTCTGTAATTACTTTGCAGCTCGTTGGAGGAGAAACGTCTTCACTCCTAAAACAGTTTGAACAATTACATTTTCTTTTGCTGTGGAAACTACCTGGACAACTGAGGGTCTACACAGGCGTTGCACGTTGTTGACATGTTTGCACCTTAATAACATGTTAACCTCATTCCAAAGTTCCCTCCTACTTTCGAATGCAGGAGGAGCTTAAATCAAACCGACAGAGCACATGGCACTAACCCTGACCCACCGTTCAATTCTGCTGCTTATTTGCAACACGTGTCCCTCAAATGTGGGGGGAAAAAAAATCTTCTCTTGAATCTTGAATCTTGAACATTCAGAACAGAATCTATGTTCTTTTACTTTACTGCTACTCACTCGTGGATGCTGCAGAAACACGTATTGTTTCTCAGTCCTTTGTTGCCGCCATGTCGCCAAACGTGGAGATCAAAAAATACACTCATGGTCAAAAGTCCTCAACATGTGCGAATATTGCTGCGAGTGGATATTTATACACACTCAGTCCTTGGGGTTTGTGTTTCGTCGATGACAGCTTGAACATGGCACTTGTCTGAAATGCTCAAAAGCTCTTCTCATTTGACATATTCAAATCAGTGGTTGAAGGTCTTCGCCTTGAGAATATGTGATCATAATTTAGTCTTAGTATTGGTTCGCCTTCACCAACGCATGCGAAAGGTCCATAATTCTGACGCAAAGTGGAGACGAGAAGATTGTTGTCAGGGCCGCGCTTTCCTGACATCTGTCATTTTGAATTTATTTTCCACAAGATTCTGGGGGGGAAAAAAAAACAGGAGTCGCAATTCTTTCTGGCTTTATGGCTTTGTTTGTTTGTTATTGTAAGTCATGGGTTTGTGTTGCCTGAGTGAAAGCTGACAGATACAACATGGTCTGGAGGCAGAGAGGGAGAGAGACACAGAACTGCAGCTGCTTCCACCTTTAGGTAAAACAAGCAGTGCTATGTGTGTGTGTGTGTGTGTGTGTGTGTGTGTGTGTGTTTGTGTGTGTTTCCATGTTTCTGTGTGGGTCTGTGCGAGAGAGAGAGAGAATCTGTGGTGACCTTGGAGCAGGAGAGAACTGATTATGCAAAATGCGACAATACAATATCAAAACGGTAAACCACTGGAATTATCTAAGAATGTATTAAAATGTAAATACAGGACGTGTTTATGCTCAAGAATCTGATTACGTCAAAGACTCAGACGGAAGCAGAAGATATATTGCATTAAACCAAAGTTCAAGGCTGATGAAAAAAGGGAAAATCTCAATTATGTGGTTAGGCGTTCGAATTAAAATGTATGTGTTTACGTTCGAGCACGTGTCACACATTCAGACAATATTCACGAAGGTAAAATATCTCCTTTGGTTTCTGTGACATTTTAGAGTTTACACCCAAATATTTCCTGGGGATAGTAGTTGCTGGAAGTTGGCAGGGTCAACATACAGATGCTTTGGCCGAGTTCATGGTTTGTCTCTGTTATTACTGAACCTCGTGACATGAAACACTGGCACAACGTTTGTCTGCTCTCTCTGGGAATAAATCAAAAAGGGTTTTCACTTTTGTTGGCCTGTTGTTGACTATCATATATCAGCAATTGGCAAAGCACATTGCTACTTCTTGTGTCTTCAACTGTAATTATTGAGCAAAACGAATGTCCAAAATTAAAGCTTGTGTTTTTGTTTCGGTTGTTTTTATTGAGCAAAAAAAATTTATAAAAGTCCTTTTTCGTTATTGAGAGCAGGCTTGCATCTCCACAAACCTGACTCGTAATTTGCCTGGATGAGCCGCCTCCTGCTTGTTTCCATGGAAATGATCCTTTAGCCATAATACTCCACAGTATGGCATAACTTATCGACTTTACACCTCCAGAACGCCTCATTTGGCTCTGTCATCGACCAGTTCCAATATCAAAGCGAATTGAATGCATTACCTAAAAAGTTGACATGTAAAATAAATATTAACACTCGAACCCAAGCTTGAAGGTGCATTTTGTAACTTCACTGACGAAGATGTCATTGCCTTGCCTGAAAAGTTACATCATGCACCTTTAAAAGATGCATACTTCTACAGGGATCTACAGCGTTGGCATGGCCCTATCAAAGTGCTTGTCAGTGGGTAATTACAGGAAGCATCAGCCTGTCCTGTAGCTCAGTCGTATTAATGGATGTGAGCAGCCGCGGATAAGGTCAAAGTCAAGGCTGCCTCCTCTGAAATTGATTTGACACAGATTCATCCACACGGAGCAAAGCGGTGTTAAAAATGCATGGCTTTTCCCTGTTTTTAAATGATAAATATTCAAGCTATATTGACCAGGCGGCAGGGTCAAAATAAATGTATTCTTATTCTTCTCCCAGAATATTAATGGGAGTGGAGATGTTTGTGCTTAACACCGTGAGAAATGAAAGATCAAAACTGTTTATGCTTTGTGTAATTTTTATAGTCAATTTATTAGTTTTATCATAATGGTCATGGCATTTAAAATAAACTTTGGGAGACTTTCAACGAAATAGCGGCGAGGCTCAATAATCTACTGCTTATGTGTTGACATTTTAACTCCAAAATGTCAATATTAATCCACTGTTAGCGCCCTCTGCGACTGAAGCATTCCTCCAACCCATCATTACCTGAGTTTACAATAGTGTTTCACTAATATAACACGCAACACAGCTGTGGAAAGCTATTTTTGCATTCAAGAAAAAAAAAACACACTCACACAAAAACCTACGTTCATATAAACTGGACCCACAGGAACATCTATTTTGAAGAACAGTTTGATTCATCAGCTTCCTAAAGAAGTAAGAGTCTAGAATGAATATAAACAGCGTGGCCTCCTTTAAAAATGGCTAGTCAGGTAACAGAAGGAAGAGGAAGAAGGCATGTAGCACTCACAGTGACCTTTAAAGCCATTATTCTCAAGGTTTTCACCCCACAGAATTGCAGGCTTTTCAAGTACAAAATTGGGTATAATCCAGTACTAGGAACAGGACCAAAATCAGCTAAATCAGAACTGAGTGGGGACTAAACACGATGGTAAAAGTAACGCAGTAAACTAGCTCTGAACTGGATCAAAACAAATCCCAACTACAGCAAAAATAAGTAGCAGTATAAACCAAAACATGACAATATCTTAGAAACATACAACTATTTGAGGGGCCAGGAAGAGACTTACATTTACTTACATTTACTTTACCCCATATTTGAGATAATGGCTGACAATATTTACAAAAACTGAAATAAGTATCTATAAATATGTCGGTGTAATCCCTCATTCGTCCAGGAGTGTTCCATTGAATCTTTTTCTACTATCTATAAATATGTATTCACCAAAATGCAAAGTGTTGAATTCTAATTTCAAATGTTGCTTAAAGTCTTAAAGGTCGCATACAACGCAAAATGTACCTTTTTGAGATTTTAATCATGTTATAACATTGTACTGACATGTATTAGCATGCCGGGGCAAGCTAGCTTTTGTTTTTTTTTTCCCATGTGGGATCAACTGAGTTTAAAAAAATATGTATATTTTTTAGAAATAACATTGAGCACAAAACAGAAACAAGACACAGCGCGATAACATACAATAATTTTACAAAACTCTAAAAATGTAATTGTCCCATTCGGTCCAAAGTCGATCAAAATTGCCCATTTGCAGATTGAGTCTAATTAAATTTCTTGAATTTTTTGGCAAATTATTGTAATTTCGGTCCAGTGCTAATGCGTGCGTTTCAACAAATACATCATTTTAAGTTGTAAAACCTGAGATGCTAAAGCAAAGGTACTTAAGCACAACAACACAAATCATTCATAACGTGTCTTTTAAACTCCCAGTACCACCCTTGGACCACTGAACAGAAACAGCAAATTAGGGTTGTTATTTATTTTTTTTACACTGATAGAACCTGCATCATAATATGAACTGGAGCTTAGAGTATTTCAACACATATAAACTTTGTCGTATAAACGTCAGTGCGAGAAAATTGTATGTGGCTGTAAACAACAACAAACGACTTCAGCGTGGCTCAAAGGGGAACAAATATGCACATTGACAGTCGGGGGCGTCACCCAAAGGAACGTTCTGAGGCCCCATCACAAACACCATCTTTAAGTGACAGTTAAAGCCGCACCGCCATCTTGGGACTGTCACGACCAGACAGAGAAACGCATCAACTCATTTTGAACCCTGCGCAAATCAAAAAGTTCCCCTAATGTTTCGGGGGGATATGAAAGTTTAAAGTCAGGCAGCTGTGTTCTCCAGAGCATGTGGAATAACCTTGTTGGAGCCGGTTTGAAATTGATCTTCTGAAAAAGCCTCTCCAAAAAATTGACATGAGCGCTGGGTGTCTGGCAAACATTTGTGAAATATTGAGAATGATGGTAAAATATGAATCAGTTTCTCATCCTTGAAGTCAGAGATGTCTGGTGTTGCTCCTTGAAGGCGTCTTCTGCTCCAGGGCAGATGTGGGAATACCAAATATGGTGTCTAAACATAAAAGGGGAATATCAACCATCAATGCACGTCACAACTGCCATAACTTGTTCCACAAATGATGCCGCAGTTGATGGTTATTGCAGAATTTCCCACATATATTTGTGAATAGATTACACACAGTTGAGAAATAAAAACATCATCTTGAATTGTCGGTGATAATACTGTACATTTGGGAACATCTGAGTGGCTGAAGACAGTTTTAATTTTCTAAATGCAGACAAAACCCTGATTTTAAACTATATGAGGCAAGGGCCAGCTGACTTTGCTGATTACATGACATTATCCAAAAGGTATGTTGATTTTTTTTATTTTTTTATTTAGAATACAAAACAACAAAAACAAACAAACACACATAAAACAACATAAAACAAACATAAAACAAACTAAAAAACAGGACAGGAAACATCGCCGCAGTTTGTGTCATACATTTCTTTATGAGGGGCTTCTTCCCAGCTGTCAGGATCCTTTCGATTGGTGACATCCTACTAGACCTCAGTATATAACACAAAAAATAATAACTATGCAAAACAGCAGTAAATATTGTAATCTGCCTTTATCTCTTTTAAACTGTTATATTATAGAATGATGAAGCCAGCAATTACTAAACCTTCGTGGATCCCAACCGTTCTTGTCATTTGAGTTACGTGATTGTTCAAACAAATAAATCTGTTACTGTTTATTGTTGTATTTTCTTGTTTAAATGATATCTTTGTTCATAGTATCTTCAACAAAAAAACATTCTTAAATGGGACAATATTATGCTAAATCGACAGCTCGTTACAACAGTGTTCCCTCATCATCATTAGTTTACTCAAAGTTGTAATTCCTGTTTTCACCTACCTCCTATGCCCGCCCACCACCAAAATAAAGACTCCAGTAATACATGTTGGGTTCTAAAATGTCTCGTAGTTGAATTGTCACATTTTATTTGTTGCGCCGCTTTGTACCGGACGTTATTTGACCCAGTTTCATATCATTGCGCTGTTTTAGATCGACAATGAACAAAATGATCTGCTCGTGTTCTAGTTCAAATGCTACGTTCAATTTCACCTCCTTTTAAAACGTGAACTCATTCCCAGTGCGCCGCCGTAAGTCCCTGTCCACCTGGTTGGGAAACACTGGGTGCAGGTCATACATCGGAGCGTTCTGGTGCCGGTCAGCTCCTGGAAAGGCTGCGCTCCTCTCCTCACCCGCTCTTGGCAGCTGGGACCGGGCCAAACATCTGGGCAGGTGGCAGCGGTCCACTCTGCTAATCACAAAGCACACATCGCCCCGGCTTTGAAGTACTCTCGGGGATTAGAGCGGTCTGCACACGCTCCTCCAAACCTGCTATTATAGGAACAGAACAAAACATATACCATAAAGTGACAATGAGGTTAAATGTTTAAATCCAGTAAGTGTTCGATCGAGGGCTGTGCAGCTCGTCAAGTTTAAATCGAGATCAAGAGTCATTCATTTCTTTTCCTTTTTCTTTTATCAAATTGACAACAAAAAACAAAAAAACGAATTAAAGTGTCATTTCTGGTCCACAGCCAATCACGTGTCAGTAAAAACATGTGGTTTGGAGCAGATTTCAGACTTTGGAAGAAGAATTTGGATTGTTTTGGAGTTAAATGCATGATTAAAAGTCTGTTTATGATCAGCAAATTCATACTCAAAGCCATTTAAATTTGAGACAAAATAAAGTATTGTTAGTGATCCTTACAGTATGAGAAAAAAAACAATCATATATTATTTATTTTTCAAATATTTGGCCTGTCCGGAAGAACATTTCAGTTTGGGAGTTTGCCTTTGGCTCGTGAGGATAAATAAAATAAAGATAATGACGACAAAAAAATCATTACGTGTCAGAGAACTGCAATGTGTAGTAAGATTGTACGTTTTGCACCAGTTGAGGACCGTGCTACCACTTCGCTTTTATTTCAAAACGCTTCTTTTCATTACTGTTTCACACAGCGACGCTCTCTGCATAAATTAACTCCCCCAGAATTACTGACTTTTAACCGTGGAATAATTTCACCATCTCTGACGTTGAACTTTATTTTTTCTAATCTCTGCCTTTTGTCGAGAATTATTGTGTTTAAGGGTCTTTGTGATTTTACATTCAGAGCAGGAAATTGGGTTTTAATGCCAGAAGTGTCAGCACCTTAATTATAATCATTAACTCTGAGAAATTAATCTTTTCATCCATCAGTTCCTGTGGATGTACAATGACGTGGCCATTTGGTCCAGTTCAATTCATGGGTTTGATGAGAGAGCGCTGGTTTTGGTCGGATCCACGGCCCTTTGTCCCATTATCTTGCTCTTTACCTGAGCCAGGGCAGGTGATTAGAGGCTGAATTAAAGCGGCTGCGTTTGGGGGAGCACTTTAAAGCCTTTGTGTGCTGCAGTTACCGAGATCTAGTGCTGCCTAATGGACTGTGAGGTCGGCCCTGCGCCTTTTGATTGGAAACTTTCTCCTTTGTCTTGGCTGTAAACACATCTATGTCGATCATTTATGAAGCGATCATGATTACTTCTCGCGTGTAAGTGTGGAACTGAATATGTTATTGAGCTCGGGATTGATTCACGTTTGTGTTGTCTGGACATGCAAAACGTCCATAGAAAGTAAAAACAGTGCAAAAAGTAGACTAAAGAGCTGTGGGACAACTCACTTCTGGTAAATATGTCCATCACTCTGGTCACAATGCATTTAGCATCTTCTATCTATCTCTATTTGTTTAACATAAGGCTAACTGGGGAAAAAAAGATTGTTAACAGAATCCTGACCTCTATCGAATTATATTTTTTTTTTCTGTTTTTTTTTCTGTATTTATTTTGTGATATTTTGTTATATATATTGCATTTTTATGGTTACTTTTGTTTACCTTAGTTGTAAAAGTTACACTCAAGATGGAGTTTCAATAGGCTGCGTTCACATGACATCACAGCATTTTGAATCCCTATTCGTATTTCAATCTTTAGCCGGAGACTGGTCACAAATAATGAAATGGCATTTGCTGTTTAACTGTCACATTATTGCAGACTTATTGGCCTGGTTTATGGTTATGTCTGTAATTAATGGGCCGGTCCACATGAAACAAAAACTGGCACAAAGATCAATGTCTTCTACATGTCAGTCTAAGTTAATGGATTCCTGAATATTTCTTTCAAAAACTGCAAATCTCTCCAACGTATTACTACTACTACTACTACTACTACTACTACTACTACTACTACTACTACTACTACTACTACTACTACTACTACTACTACTTCTACTACTACTACAGTGTTCCCCCATCTTAGTCTAAAAACAACCTGGATTACAAAGGCATCACAAAATCACACTTTGTTGCCCATCATAAACACATAAAAGTATCTATACTGAGCAAAAAGTGCAGTTTCAGTATTAAATATAGGCAATTAGCGACATTTATACTTAGCTGTAAGTTATTCGGATGAAATTTACTGTATTTGTGTCACCACAGTCTCCCTGGAATCTATGACAAACACTCTATTACGAAAACATACGACTATATCTTACAACAACAAAAAACAATTAGTAAAATAGTATTTATAGTTTCAAATAATGTAGTTTACGCAGTGGTTGTTCAATAAATTCTTTACTATTACACTGTGAATAGTTAACGAATATATCTTGATCTAAATTACTTCCCCCGAATCGGCCCGCTCGCCCTCATAAATGCTACTCAGCGGAGCCCTGAACATGTTTTACAGCTGCACGATAAGGGCCTTTAAAATGTAAGTGGTTAAGTAACTGCACTTATTGCACCATCTTGTGAATAAAACAAGTCCTACATGCTATTAAGGGTCCCGGGGCCGAGCAACAAACAACACCCTTATTTACTGCTATCTCCCTCTCCAGCGCCACGCTCATAAAGAACAATCACTACTGCATTTGTGCGTAGCTTCCAACAAAGTGGATTTATTTGTATGTGCGTATGCTCCTATCCTATATCCCCAAGTCCCATATTTTATTTTGATGGTCCATGTCGGGCAGTAGATCCTAGTCGCTCTACCTCTGCTGAAGTTTCATCACGACTTAAGAAAAAAAAATTGGAAAAAAATAAAATAAAATGAAAAACATGGCTACTGTCCAAATATATCAAATCATTTCCCGGGAGTTGCTTTTTTGGAAAAGAAAACAAGCAAAGAAGGGATGCAGGTGCGTTTCGGTTATGATGAATACTAAATAAAAGGTGGAGGGGGAAATGGCAGGGGTATTTTGGGGAGAAGGTGCCAGAGAGCGTAGATGGAGAGGTTTGGAAATGAAACCCCGAGGTAATGATAGAAGTGACTTAATTAAAGCAGAACATCCAAATGACTGCGCAGAAACAAAGTGGACAGTTAGACAAATGCCTGAGGCGCTGCAGAGCCCAGGCCACTGCAGCCGAGGTTATACACAAAGAGAGGACGCTGGAGTGTTGTTTTTGTCAAATGATCATTATAAATAGCCTAAATAACAAGTTTTATATTATTTCCATTCACTTGTAATCATATTAATAGACATAGACTTTCTCCTATAGAATGTTAGCCATTAGTTTTAAGCACAGCACCTAAAAGGAATATGCATATTAAAGGTGCATTGTGTGACTTTTCTGGTTATTGCTTTGTCTGAAATGTTCCGCAGTATGGCATTTGCAGCATTTATTCAATGACGTGTGTTTAATTGCAGAAAAATACCATAAAAACATACGTCGTTTACAGTGAGCGTGATCAACTCTCCACAAATCTGACCTGTAACTCGGCCTGGTGGCGTCACCTGCTTGTCTCCGCGGAGATAGAGAGATGCGTTTGAAGCCATGCTGTGGAACATTCATGACAAAGCAATGACATCAATGGAGACAATCAGTTTGCTGAAGGAATATCAGGCTTGCGTTTAGTCTGCTCAGATATAAGCATTTTCTTGATTTTATATAAGTTAATATAAGAGAACCTTTATTCCTCCCACAATTTGGAAGTTCCAGTGTCGCAACGGACAATTCAAGAACAGCAGGAGAATATATACATCAAGATAAACTAGATCACAATTAAAACCTTGAATTTAACTCAGACTGTGCAGGCAGAGCAACAATATAAGGCAACAACATCATGTACAATGAGTGGCTCAGACTATGGGTGTGTAAAGCGCAACTTATGGACAAGATTAAATGTTTTTATCCTTTTACCTTGTTTCTTTTTGTAAAGTGTCTTAAGCTTAGAAAAAAGCACTAAGTTTGATGTATGTTTGAATTACTATTTTTATTAAAGTCAAACCAATATTATCAAATAAACGCTGTGGTTTGTTAAAAATGATTGACACAGAATATAGGTGTCGTCAACTAGTATAATTTTAAATGACTTTGATTTGTCTGTAAGTTTAGTTGTATTTTTTTTACCTGTGCATTTAATATTAAAATATACAGTAAGCGTCTAATCAGACCGTGAATATTCCCCCTATAAACTCATGCCGACATAGTAAATGCCACATGAACAGATCTATATTGAAGGTAAAGCCCTGCATGTATAAAGCGGCGGTAAAGGGCGACGTCCCAGCGCTCTCGAGTCCTGAAGTGCCCCATCAGCTCATACAATCAGAGCTTTACTGTACTCCTGTCTGCTCTGAGCTTGCTCGGGGCCCGAGGAGGAATAAATAGCCCAAAATTGTTCCCAACCGCCGCGGGATCGGGAATAACCACAGTTTAAGAGAGGCAGGCTCGGGCCGGGCCAGAGATGTGCAGCTGTAATGACTTTGATGACTCACTTTGAATCATGGAACAAGAATGGATGAACTGTGCTCTATAGTTTAAGAAAAGATCTAATCGAAAAACTAGAGTTGATTAAATTACTGTATACATTTTATGTTTTGACTTTGCATTTAGCTTTTTGGTTTTATTTGTTTTGTTTTTTGTTTTCAAATTGTTAGTGTTTAAGATACTAAACTAATCTTGATGGTGCGCTGCAGAACTCCATGGAGAAGATGGTATGGTCTGCCAAGAATGTTCCACACTGTGACATTAAACTTATCTACGTGGCACCATCAGGCTGATTTACAGGTCAGATCTTGGGAGAGGTGACCACACTCACAGCAAGAAAGCATGTTTTCCAATTAATTTTGCTCAATAAAAACACCCAAAAGAAATAAACGCTAGATACTATACACATTGCGGAACATGCTGGCAAAAAAATAACATCTTCATGGAGACAAGCAGGTTATCCCTCCACCTGAAAAGTGACATAGTGCACCTTTAATCATGACCTCATTATCACTCTATACTTCATTCTTCAAAACAATTTACTAAAGCCTATTAAATGAGTATTACATTCAGATACATCCACCTAATAATTCAACGCTAACTGAGCTGCAACATGACACTGACACAATGATAATGAGTTTAGGACTCATTTTACAGCAGGTACATGAATGAAGATAGAATAATTCATATGATGTTTGACTGTAGCCTTAAGGTCAGGAGCGACTTGGACCCAGACACATTTTTCCAACAAATGATTCATCTCAATTACACCAAGAGACTGACGAGGGAGCGGTGTCTCTGCTGTGAGCGTCTGGAATAATCCCATTATGGAAGTATGGGCTGATTACGCTCGTAAAACTGCTCCGTATGAGCCCAGGGCCAAAGCAAAGGTATAAAAGTATGTCATCGAAAAGGTAATCAATATATATTTACTCCGGTACTAAAACATTTTACAAATTATGACTAATGATAAAATACCCTAAAAAAAAAGTAAAATTGTAAAGATGTAGTTTGTCGTAATCAAATGAAATCTGGTCAACATATTGTGGAGGTTTGTGTGGACCACTCCCAAGTGGCCATCTTGGAATGAATTACGCCGATGTCAATATCTCGACTTTAACAAACTTCCCGGGGTTTTTTTCCGATGGTCACCAAACTGAGGCAGCATCATCAGGACAAATCTTGGACAAGAATTTGTTAAAATAATTGACATAAGTCAAAGGGTGTGGTCATGACAAGCTCTTCACAAAGCTTTCATTTTGAAAGCAGAAAAATACAAACGTTATTGGATTTGGACAGACCCAATGAGGTGTTTGTGCATTTTGCTGACTTGGACATGATATGTGACTTAAACCTTTTGTCTTTTATATCCAGCACTCCCTGCAAAGTTGGAAAAGACAGAAACATTTAACTCCAACTAGACCGAGGCATTTCCAGGTTGCTATGCAGCTCTCCCTCTGAAGCTTCCACAGTCACAAGGGTCGTCAGGGCCCTTTATCGCTGCTTGCATTTTAATCCAGCCTGCATTTACTTTATTGCACTTGATTTTATTGCTTTTAAAATACCTTGAACAACATGCATCTTTACTTTGATGCATAGATCTGGCCTATAACTTGTAAATATTGGTTAAGCTGTTGAAGCAACAAGTTTGTGAAGCCCTGCGAGGCGCCTGCTGTTGTGATCTTTGGATCTACAAAATTAAATAAAAACTTAACCTGGTGGCGTCACCTTGAAGACAGAAAATTCATAATGTGAAACAATACAGCAATAACATCTCCATGGAAACAATCAGGTTGCGTACCCTCTCCCAGAAACGTTACGTAGTGGATCCAAGTCACGATAATTATATATCAACTCGTCGCTGGAACATTTGTTTTAGGGGCTCAACATTTATTGTGCTGATATTTTCTTCACATTAAAGGAAAAAATTATGTTTTATTTGTTGTAGTTCATTAGCATTTTGGTTGGAGAAGGTCAAGTAATTAACATCTACAACTCATGACACTAACTGACTGATGATACTAACTAAGTGTTTTATTCTGCTATTTATTTATTCATTGCATCTAATCTGTTTTCGGTTATTGTGTCATCTTCGTTTATCGTGGCCGTGAATATTTAGTTTACGATGTGTTGTATCACATGGACAAGTATGAAAAACAAAAGAAGTACAAAATAGAAATAGAAGTACAAATGATTCCACAAGTTACTCAGGTATAAGTGCGTAAATGTGGCAAATCTGTGGTTGTTAGTGCGAGGCAAAGAACACTTTCACGTTTGAGAGCCGTGTGTAGCCTATTCTATTTGTGAGTAGCCACATTGTGCTGGAGAGCCGGGCCATTTCCAAAAGCACCTCTCTGCCTCCATTAGCCGAGGAGCCTTGGATGCAACGGGAGCGAGTGGTAAAGGGGACCAGAGGAAATACTGGGAACGCTAACATTTGAAAAGAGAGAGGTTTGCTGAGTGCACCCTTCTGACCTGGATGCTTTGGTTATTTTTAAAGCTGACCGACCGAAAGGAAGGGAGGGGGAGAGGGAGAGAGGAGGGGGGAAATGGAGGAGTGGGGAAGGGGAGAAAAAGAGGGAGCAGTGAGAGGGAGAGAGGAGGGGAGAAATAGAGGAGTGGGGAAGGAGACATAAAGAGGGAGGAGGGGAGAGTGGTAGTTGGAAGAATAAAGAGAGGATTGAGAGGAATGATACAGAAGGAGAGGAATAGAAAGAGGGGGGGAAGTAAGAGAGGAAAACAGTTAAAAATAGAGAGGGGAGGAGAGAAGGGGGAGGGACTGGGAGAATATGGAGAAAGCGAAGGGGAGGGAAGAGGGGAGTTGAAGAGGTAAAGAGATGGAGAGACAGGGAGGGAACTGTGGACAAGTGGAGAGAAAGAGAGGGAGGAAGAAGACGGTAAGGAAGCAGAAAGTTAGAGAAGAAAGAAGCAGGTGAAAGTAGAGGAGAGGGGGAGAGCAGGGGAGAACTGGGGGGAGTAGGATTGTGGGAAGGAGGGAGAAGTGGAGGAGGTAGAAGAAGATCGATTGACAGGGAGGAATTGGGTCAGAAATGGAGGGTGATGGAGAGGGAGGGAAGGAGAGAAGGGAGAAGAACTGGGGGGAGTGTGGGAGGATGTGCGAGGGAGGGAAAATGGGAGTGGAAAGGAGAGCGAGAAAGAGGGAGGGGGAGGAAGGAGAGGGAAAGAGGGGGAAATAATTAGAAACCGAATGAGTGGGAGAAGAGTTGGAAGGGAGAGAGGGTTGAGGAGGGAGAGAAAGGAGAGAGAGGAGGGAGGGAAAAGGAAGAGGAGACAAATAGAGAGAGGGGAAGGAGGTAGAATGTGATGGAGAGGAGGAGAGAAGGGACCGGAACTGGGGGGGGGAAGAGGAGGGTAAAGAGAGAGAGAAGGGAAACGTGAGTGGGGGAAGAAAGAAGAAGGAGGACGAAGAAGAGGGTTGGTAGAGGAGAAAATCGGAGAAGGAGGAGAAACTGGGGAAGAGGGTGGGACGGGGAGAGACAAGAGGGAGGGAGGGAGGGAGGAACGGGGAGGAGAAGAGAAATGGGGGGAGGCGATGATGGAGAGAAAAGAGAGAAAGTGGGGAGGCCGGTTCAGGCAGTTCAAGATGAGTCAAACCTCCCACACGGAAAAGGACATAATCGCTGTGAGGTTTGTGGTGTTATAGAAGATGTCCCTTTATGCTGGAAATCATTACTTTTTGTATTAATGTATTGCTTTATTTAATAGATAACAAAGCCATTCCTTTATTAGCGTATACTGCAAAAATGTATGTTGTGAAGTATCGTGTGTTTTTGTGGAATAATAATAATAATACATACAAAGAAGTAAATTGATAATGAGACAACAAGATGCTGTCTCATTATCGCTCACTACACTGATTATATCCATTGTCTATGTACACGGCGCGTCAACGTTTTGTGCAAATCTCTGCAGTTCCAAAACATTATTCCGCCTTTGTTGCCGCGGCGAGGCCCTGATGATGATGAGCGCGTAGTGTTTATTCACTTGAACGACTGTATTAAAAGTGCCGTGGAGGTTTAAGCGCTCAGTTGTGTAATGAAGGCTGCAGTAGATACCGACGGGAACGCGCTCTGGATGGCAGTGCGCGCGCTTTGTGGAGAAGTGTCTGGACCCACGTTACGATGGAGGTTAATGGGGCAACGCTTTTGAGATCCCTTTTCCAGTTTCCTCTGTACGACGATATCATTCAGAGCGACGCAACGACATAAGGATGGGCTTTGTTGGAAAAGGGTGCACCAATACTGTTCATTCGGCTCAATAGTTAATCACGTGTTGCTAATATGTTAAATTAACTGAGAAAAATGTACTCTCAATTTTTGTTTGCTTTTTTATTGATGATATACTGTATACGGGAAAAAGAACTACACTATTTTTGTTAACTTGAAACACTTTACAATAAGGTTATTTTGTAAACTTAGGCATAATATGCACTATTATTTGTAGATGGCTTATAATACCTTATAAATGTTTAATTGATTAACAAAAAACATATTTGTGTTAATAAATCATGTTAAAATGTTTGTAAGAGCATGAATACAATTCTTATTAAACTATTTTCAATAACAACCAATAAGCCTCTTATAAATGGCACTTTTAAACAAACTATTGCTTATAACACTATACATTGTTAACTAAAGAACCTTTTGTTGTTACCATTTTAAGGAACACTATGTTTGTTTTTAAGTATTTTTTGGCCCATAGTTTTATTAGACAGAACGGTATAGAACGGTATGAAATAGGGAGGAAGAACAAATTGTCAGAGATGCGAATCGAACCCATGACTCCGAGGCCACACACACCTAGAGCCTGGCAAATGTGCAGTCGCTAAAACCACTCGGCCATGTAACAGCACTGTAACTTTTCCGGTGGGGGTTTGCCACGTTACAAAGAAAAAATAAATTGTACATATACCTCTCGATAAGCTGCAGGTGTCCACTTTGTGACATAAGATATTTACACATATGCGACACGGTAGGGATGCGTCTTTTGAACTGGGGGTCTCGTCTAATTAGACTAATTTCTCAGTGAACATGAGTTGGATTGTTATAAATTCACATTGCATTTTGACGCTTCACAAACAGAAAACACATCACAGCTGTCCCTACTGTCCCCTCTGTCCTTGATGACTCGTTGTAACATGGGATCTTTACACAGAAATATGTTCCACGGTAGTGATGCAGGGTTGTCTTTTGACCCGTGGGTCAGGTCTGGCCAGCAAAGTTTCATTTCAATGCGGCAGGTTCTAAACTGCAGACCGCCGTATATCGCATGTCCGCGCTCCGCGTGTCTTTACGTCAGCCGCGTCTAGATTCACTTCCTCATTAGACCAATTTCTATGTGAATATGAGTCAGATTGTAATAAAACGCAAGCTTAAAATAAAGAGAACATGACGTGACCACTGTCCAGACCACTGTCTTCTTCTACTGTGTGTCAAACGCTTGTGCTTCCTGCTAGAGTGCCCCCCGGTGGCCGTTAGCCATTAAAAATCTATAAATTAGACCAGGGGTGTCCAAACTTTTTTCACCGAGGGCCGCATTTTGAAACTTATACGGAGCAGAGGGCCACAGACAACCAGACAATTAAGTGAATCATTCGAAATGTTGCCTTTGACATAGTTTTGACGAACCTTTAACAACATTAATATTAGGTTGGTGTAACATCAAAATGCTTGAATTTTTCCAATTTTACAGTAAGAACTACTACTTTTTGTTGTTTGGACCAACTTAGCAGGAAGCTGGAGGGCCCAAAAAAATTGGTTGGAGGGCCGCATTTGGCCCCCGGGCCGTAGTTTGGACATGCCTGAATTAGACTCACCGTTGTATGCGCCGCAGGGTTCAAACCGGGGGAAAAGTAGTGGCTAAAAGTACGGTACTGTGAAATATTCTAAAGAATGTCTTGCAGAAACTTACATTCTTCCAGTGAGCGTGTTCAACTCTCCACAAATTTCACAAATGTGTCTGGTGGTGTCACGTGATTGAGATGGAGCAGTTCAATGCCATATTGTGGAACAATTCAGACAAATCAATTACATCTCCGTTAAACAGAGTGCGGACCATTCAGCAGAATAAGGACACGGTGCACTTTGAAGCAACTTATCAAGTCAAATAGAATAATTCATTTCCTTTATTCAACTTTATTTGCTTATATTTGTGGCGTTTGAGTAAGAAGCCTCACTTTTCACAGTAATTTAAATTTCAAAACTCCCAAATTTGTCCTCCAGAATGGGCAAACCAACCTGAATGAACATAATGTGTGGCTGTGCAGCTGGAGCTTTGACTGTTGAGGCTGAAAGTGGTAAATGGAGTGCATTTGTGGTGCATGATTGGCACTCAAGGCTTTTACAGTGTGTTTCATTATACCATTCAAAAGTACATTTACAGACAAGCACCTTGGGTTTATGACGTGACAAGGACATTTAAACAGAATAAAATATGAACTCAACCATTTGCCAAACACTTCATGGATGTCCTCCTGCTCTGATAAAATTTATTTCATCAAAATTAAACACTTGAAAATATGTGTTTTCTTTTAAAAATTGTGAATTGTACATTCATAATCTGATTTTGAATTCTGAATTTCATTTTTTTAATATGTTCACGCCTAACCTGAGCTTTTGACCCTGTTGTAATGGTTTTCCCCTTCATTCGCCTTCATTCAAGATGCCATTGCTCTGAAAATTCGCGTTTCCCCCTACCCCCCATATACACGGCCACTGCTCTGTACTTTGTTCTCAGATTTATTTTGGGAAACTGGTGACGAACGTAGGATCCAGCTGTAACGCTTGGCCATTTCGCCACAAATGAAAAAACAATCTTACTGTGATCTGCAGCTATCCGTGGGCGGGACTGTCAGCATGGTCAGTTCAGACTAATATTGGTCAATATAAACGGTTAAAATAATGGTCCACGTGTGACTTATATTAGAACTATATCAGTTAAAAGCATAATATGTCTTCTTTAACCAACATTACAAAGGGATTGGTTAAAACAACAACACAATTGTACTTAAATCAGTTGTGGTAAAGTCAAAGATTATACATTTTTGGTTCACCACGTATCATACATTTTCTGTATAAATATACATATCATATCAAGGCTTTGTAAAATAGCAGATTATTTACAGTGACAACCCCAGGATATTAAAATGGAAGCTTAATATAACCTCGGATAATCAAACAACTGTGTATAATAAAAATGTGATCTGTATTTTATCTCTTTTATTTTTATCTTTATTACATCCAATTACAAAGACTCCTGCTGTGCGAAAACTATATTCAAACCCAAATTAACATATACCATAACTTAATTATACTTCTGCTCCTGACATTAGTGCTATAAGTTATTTTAATTCATACATTCACAGATGGAGCCAATTTGAGAAAGGAAAGTGTTTTTTTGTGTTACGTTGACAGCAGAATTCTTTACAGGTAAATCTCAAGCTTGTCCACTGGAAAAAAGGTACATCCCTGGATTTAAATGACTTGAATTCAGATTTGAATGTTTAAGGTTAGATTTTTCAAGATATATGTTCTCAATAAAAAATACGTGGTTGAATAAATGCCAGATTGATTGGATTAATGCCATACTGTGGGACACTCAGGCAGGGCAATAGCATCTCTATGGAGACAAGCGGATCCTCCACCAGAGTGGTTGCATCGTGCAAATTTAATTTAGCTTAAAATAAGAGACAATATTGTGTAAATGTATTGATAAAGTTAAACAAGAGATGCAAGTAAATCAAATTTAAGTTTACGATTAATATTCTGAAATCAAGTATTTTGCAACCAATATAGAATTTCCGTTGTCGTTTGCAGTGTGTTTAGTGCAGGTTATGCAGTCTCAGCGGTGAGAGCAGACGGAGGGGGGAGAGAGGGGGGAGGTCTGTGTTCAACTGTCAGAGCACAAACGTCAGCTCTGAGCTACAAAACAAGAACAAGACAACTGTGACTTTTGGCCATCATGAATTACTCATTTGGTTGTAGAATATAGACATTTTAGTGCTTTTATAGTGTTTCACATCATTTTAATGTGATTTTCTAAAATGTTCTGTTTGTTTCCCATATTAATGTAGATTTGACAAATGATATGTTCAGAATAAACTGTTTCTTACAATTTGAGACACAATCCACCTGGATTAAGGTCTATGAAGAAGGGGAGGATATGCATTTGATTGTGTCTTATATAGTTCGTTTGGAAACACTACATGAGCACTACAAAATCTACATAATCAGATAAACCCCCATTTAAATTTCAAGTATTAAGTACTAATATTCTTCAACGTGGTTTCCTTAGTATTTATTAATCTATCCATTCATATTAGACTGTACTGGACGGGTAAAATGGCTAAAATCCTCCCGCTGCTGTGGTCCTGACCCAGTCCAGATCTGGAGATGGGTTTCTCTGACAGGTCAAAAGCAGACATATTATGCAAGTTTGACTTTTTGGAGCTTTTAGACCTGTTCTAACATGGTTCCCTCATCAAAACCACACCTAGGGTAGCATTTAGCCCCATTTAGTTCTCGTTTGATAAATTATAATTAGAAAGTCCTCCTGACCGTCCAAAATTCTGAATCACCTCGATATCTGACGTTTTCTCGATCTGTGATTTGGCCTTTAACTTAAAATGGCTTCTGGGAGGAATACACTCTTTACGCTCACAATTTCCAAGCCAGTTAATTAAAAGTTGCTTTCATCGTTTGCAGTTTGATCCAACAGTGGGCGTTCATGTCATTCGGCAAACAGTCAGATTTTTCTTGTATCGTGTTCTTGTAACTCTTCCATTAAATCAACTCACAGTTCTGGTACAACCTTAACCCTGCATGAATCAGCTCTAATAGTTTTCTTCTGCCAATCTGCTCTCTTTGGCGTCCCCTACCACCCTCTGCAAATGAATTCAAATCCCCCTTTTCTCCAAGCGGGAGTGCTATCCGACGACACGAGGCCTGCCTGGAAATGGATGTTCTCCAAGAGGCAGTGGAACGATCATGCAGGTTATTTAAAGGGGAAGTGCCGGGGAACTGTCCCGGGATGGTCATAAAGCCTGTGTTTAAGGGTTTACCCCACCAAAGCCTTATGAATTACACAGAGAGCTGCATGTGGGATAAAAAGTACTTAAAAGAGGGGAGGAGGAGGCAAGATGCATAATGGAGTGACAATTCTGCTTTTTAGCTCTATTTCTGTTTTAGTTCCATTTAGTACTGATTTAGCCTTGGGTTTTCGGACTTAATTTGGAAATTTGACAAACTTTGGACCAAGTGGGACTGTTTGACTGTGATTTTGTTTCTTTGAATGTTTTGTACTACCGTATTTTGCGGGCTATAAGCCGCTACTTTTGTCAGAGATGTTTTGAGCCATGCGGCTTATTAGAGGCTGCGGCTTTCTTGTCTGGTTTTTTTCTTTCACCGCTAGGGGCGAACTAACCGGAATTGGAATCAAAACTACAGAAAAGTTAAGCAAAGAAGCAGATGTTGCTTTTTATTTACAGCTGCAATAGAACACGGACGACAAATTACCAAACTATAAATTATTTTCAATTCTTGCCGCATCATTATGGAACCCAAACGAAGAAGTCGTACGAAGCAAGTTTTAAGCTGAAGGCCATCGATCTTGCTAGGAAACCGCGCGGGCTGCACGCAAGCTTAACATCAATGACAGACGGTGACGCTGGAGGGAAGCGAGAAGCGCTCATGCGATGCCAAAAGTCAAGGAAAGAGTTCTCGGCCTATACAAAAGGTTGCGGCCTATGTATTGTTTTATATCGTTTTTTTAAAATAGAGCAAAATGCGCTTATATAGGGGAGCGGCTAAAAGGTCGGAAAATACTGGTACTTCTTTTTATTAATTATTTTTGTATTAAAAAAAGAATAATAATCTTGGTAATTGGTTTAATTTTGGTCTTTTTAGTCCTTATTTGATTCTGCTTTAGACCTGTTTTGATTCAAGGTTAGTCCTGGTTCAGCCCTAGTTGGTACAAGTCTAGTCCTAGTTTAATTCTGGTTCAGAACTGGATTGGCTAAAGCATTTTGTTTGTAATTTCACACAATACTTTCGATCTATCAGTAGATATTGTATTGAATTAAACTACATTTATTGAAATTGTATTGGAGATAGTTATAGTTTGTGCAACCCAAAATGCTGTTACAGTGGCCCTCGGGAAAATTAAGTTGAACAGGCCTGCTGTAAACTAACTATTTATTAGACTAAACCAGGACTGAATCAGATCACAAGGCTTGAACCGAGGCGAAACTAGTTGTTATTTATTTTCAGTTTGTGAGATGTACTGTACTGTGAGCTAAAAGGTACTTAAGGGTCACAAGGAGAGGAGGATGTAGACAAGATGTTTAATGGATTCACTTCAATCGTGAGCTAGCGACATTATGGAGTCTCTTAAGGATGCGGCGGCTACAGGAAAAGCCCCATGTTAATGCATCTACACCATTAGAGACTGACTAAAGGGCTTTACAAATGGACAGACATACACTACCTTCTCCCTTTGGATGCGAGGGTTTAAAAGCTTGCATTATGTAAGATGTGGAATGTGTGTTTATGGACCAGCTCGTCCATTTGTATAAGTAACAAGTCGAATTGTCTGACTGTGAATAAAACTGAAAATATATGACAGCAAAGCATATTCAAAGATTTCATTGTGTATGTGCCAGACCTTTTACACAATAATACAAAATCATTTATTTATATTATATTATTTGTTATATAAAAACAAACTGAATTTAAAAAAAGTATAAACATTTACAATCTTGTCAAGCATATCGTAAAATAAAATACAGCCTAGTTTTAAATGCACTAGAAGCACTAGCCTATTTGCTATTGCCAGCCTATTTTTATTTTTTTTGCTTGTTTCCTTAAATTCCTTTTAATTAAGAAATGTAAGAAATGTAAAAATAAGACAAGACATTCTTTAATATTTGAAATACAAAACGTATTAAAGGCTGGACAAAATTAGCTTATTAATACTTAAATTTGTTTGACCGTTTACAGCTATAAGATAAGATAAGATAAGATAAGATCACCTTTATTTGTCCCTAGAACATGAAACACTATCTTTAATGTTAAATAGATTTTTACGCTCTTTGATCAGACAAACTACAATGAGAGCGGCTTGTCCAGTTTAAATAACCAGGATTTACTTGAGCTGCATGTAAGCGTTTAAATGACCCGCTCAATTGGCTTCTTTTTGCTTCGTTAGCTCGTCAACAGTGTGTTAAACTCGCCTTCACTTTACATACATTATCTGTTCCTATTGCTCCAAGCGCTCTCTCCTCCGTTACAAAACACTGATGTCATTTCAGATGAACTTGTTTCTTGTATTATGGCGATACAAAACAGACACACATTTTGGCCCCATTCTCGCCCCCGCCCACGTTTTAACAGTCAAATTGCACTGTCGACTCCAAAGGCATGTCAGCAAAAACAGACAAAGCGGCGTAAAGAGCTGCGATAATTAGTTGTTGTGCACAAGTTGAGCCACACAATTACGCTTTTCATTCAGTTTGTAGTTGCCATGTCGCTGCACTGTTTCAGGCTGTCGGCGCCGCAGCCAAGTCCTCCATTTGGGAATAGCTCAAGTTGTTCCCTTTCACTCACGCAATTTGGTGGCAAATGTAACAAAACAAAAGTGCTCAAAGTTTAATTTAAAGCTAGGCTACCCTATTTTAATCTTGTTAATTAGTACATGTTGTGCTTTCCCCATAGAGTATATTATAAAAGCAGCGCCATGCATAAATGTTAAAGTAATTTATCTATTGCAAACCCGGAAGCGCCTGTAAACAGGGTTGACTGCAATTTGACAGTCCACCCCTATTTTTACGCATATGTCTGAATATAGCTATTGTAAAGCAGTGCACGCAGCCAAAGATTTATGGATGTGAATATTAATGATGTGCCACAGGGTTTGTGAGAAACTAGTTTGATAGATTTAAATACAAACGTCCTTCTTTCACAGTTTGAAAATCAGGTAATGCAACTTTAAAGCAGGGTTGGGTAAGGGAAGGACGGATGGGATTGGACTATGGTTGAATAATAAAAGAGTAGACGATTTTGACATTTAGAGAAACACATCCTTTCTACATGAACACTGCAATTTCTGATCAGCACAACGCGAAGGAAATTAAGGCAAAGACATCCAGCTTTGGCATATATTGTTTATCAAATTTGTCCAATTTCAAATCTTATTTATTTACTTATTTTATTTAGGTCAGGTCTTTGTTATGTCCTTTGTTAATACAAAACTGTAGTGAACCAGTGAAATTAATAGAAACGTTGTGCTTATTTCAGGTACTTATTGATCTATATACATCTAAAACGGCTTAGTAATAGAAACAGAGCCATTGACCTCCCAATCAAAACTGCAGAACTGATAAGCTCCGCCTCTTCATAGTGACATTTCACCAGCAGATTTTCCTTAACACGTTTTATTTTTGAAAAGTGGCTACGGGACATTCCAGAAATGACATGTATCACTCTGAGCCTTCATTTTCCCAGTGTTCACAACTAAACACAGGGATGTACAATTGAGTAATCCACAAAACAGGATTACTCAAACACGCTTGAATCAATCAAAATACAACTTTGAGGAAACTAATGTTTACAGATGTAACAAGATGAAAAGCTCATTAAAGTTTTGCGTGTCTGCTGTAAGGACCACTGCAAAGTCAAGTGTTCTGATAGAAAGGAATCATGTTAGTCAATCAGACCGATTTTGTATTTACAATTAAATGGTTTATTAAGTTAGATCGTACATAACTGGACATACGCATGATCTAAAATATGCAAAACAAATACGGCTGTCCCGGTCGAGTCCTGGCTCAGTCCGACTCAAGACTTGAAATTGTCCTTGCTCAGCTTCAGACCCGGTGTAGTCCCGGTCTTGCTGTGTAAAATACCTTCTTGCTCCTCTGTTGTCAGTCTTGTCAGATAAAGCGAGCCCTGCGCAGGGTTCAGTGTCAGCGTCAGTGATGGATCGGTGATAAGTGTCGTCCCCCTGACTTTGCTCCTCACAGCCCCAAACAATTTCACCCCAAAAAGCGTGTCACTCACAAGTCACGCCTGGTCACCTGTGGAGTTTTCCATTGGCCTCTTCACCTCCTCGCTGACACCAATTTTCTAATCAGCAGACACTAATACAGCATACAGAAATAAGCAGAGGGGGAAAGTACATATATTGACCTTTTGTACCTCGTCGGAAACAGAGCTGGCTTCAGAATTGAGCTGAATGGTGCAATATTAACATGTCTTTGAGCATCGTATATGGAGCTCAACAGTTGAAGTACATTTTCCTTTCATTTTCCTCATAGACTTTTCGGAAAATTCAAAGTTTAAAGGCACAACGGAGGCTAACTTTCTATGTTTTATGCTAAGCCCGATAATGCGGATGTTTTCAGTCCAAAAAACCCCAAACAAACTTAAAATTAAACATTTTGCTGAAAGTTTTGATAACTTTGTGGTTTATAAAATTAGGTCTGAGGAAGCTTTCAAACTTTATTTTTTTTTAAATTCCAGAAGCTCAAAGTGGGCGATCAGTGTTGCAGCAAAGTTAGCGCTGTCGTCCACAAACTAACTGGTTGGCGGCTCTATCCCGGGTGGAGACTGTCTGCGTGTCCTCGGCAACACACTCCTCCCATCCTGTCAATGAAAGTGACAGGATGTGTGATTGGTGGTGATCGGAGGGGGTCAGATCGGCAGCGGTTGGTCTCAAACCGGGTTGAGTCGGGTTGCCACGTTATTTCAGGGGATCCCCAGATAATGGGAGCAAAAATGTTAAACGTTGGTAAAAAATGTAAGTCTTTGCACCATCCAAATGCAGTGGTAAATGTAGATTGTTATTTGTTGGCCAATAAATGTATAATATTTGGACAAACATGACGATTGCCAGACGATATTATGTCAAGACAACAGTTAAAACATGTCTACAAACGAAAGTAGGTTATATCAGCCTTATACACCCAAATACCAAAATAATAAATACCAAACAATATACCCTTATTTGAAAGTTTGCAATGTCTTTTTTTATCAGATCTTTTTGTAATTTATTTTAACCAGAAGCAACATGCTCGATATTCAGATTTTGCCTATCTTCAAAATAACATTCACGGTCTTACATTTTGATATATTGCCCACCTTTAACAGGCCTGCTATACGTGAAAACAACTTTAAGCATTAAACATGTTGTGTCTCTTGTTAAACCACACGTGCTACATTTAAACAGTAATATTTACATAGCCATTGCTTTTGCTGCGTGTTAGAGGTAAATTATCCTGTTGCCAAGAACGCGTCGAGCAGGGAGTGCCCATTTCACTTTAGCAGAGACTAAAAGACAAAAACATCCCGTTCTGACTGTGATCCGCCTCTGAGTGCTGTGATGTTTAAATACAGGGGACATGCAGCAAGTCCTCCTTTAGTGACCACAAGGAGGGGATCGGGCCAAATCAAAGTCCCTTATGGACAACACCGCTGTATCCACAACAGGGATCGCAGCAGAGACGAGTGCTGTTTACGCCGTGGTGCCTTCAAGGACAGCGGTGTTTTATGCTGCCCGTAAACTTTGATTTGGGCGTTGTGGGTCGTACATGTTTATGCAACGTTCAAATGTTGCTTGGATGCGACTCTTCCCTTCTATTACAACTGCAAATATTTTGGAGTTTAGGTCAATTAGCAGGGTGGTGTGTTTCGTTTCTGCGTTTCTCCTTCTCAAAGCGCGTTATGGTGTTTAGATAAGCGAGTCGACATCAGTCGACATCAGAGGAGTCACAAGTGAGAGCCATTCCACTGTCACAAAGTACAACAAAGCAAGCAACCAACAAGACTATGGAACATTAGACTTGTCTGCTCCGAGAGCACATCAGTCGTTTATTTTACATATTCCTTGGATGGCTTGATTTATTCGCAGTGATGATATTTTTGCGTATCAACCATTTATCGAAACTGTTTTTCTTGCGTGCCTTTATAGCATAGTTTATATCATTATTCATTGCTTTATGTTGCACCATATCACCGAGGAAAGTTCCTGGTTTGTGAATTCTGTTTCACTGACAATGGCAATAAAACCTTTCTGATTCTGATTCTGTGTTTATTTTGCCTTCACTAAATGATAGCAGAGAGCTTTTTTTTTTTTTTTTTTTTTTTTACTGTGTAAACTTTTCTGTTGGATGTGCTTTGACCAGAGTGTCCCAAAGAACAAGTTATCATTCTTGCATTTATTACAGTTCAGGTGTTTTTACTGATTGAAAACAAAAACTGTCCATGGAGATGAACGAGTTTAAAGCCGCTTTGAAACATTCCAGGCGAGGCAATAGCATGATTAGATATGTATGTGTGGATACGCCGTCATCAGTGGCATTGTATTCGGCACTTTGCCTGTTGGGTTTGAGTCCCAGGTTTTCTCTGGATGCCCTGGTTTCTCCTACCAATAATCACCTGTTGAATTGGGGTCCTTCTGACAACAATATTCTGAATCTTAGTGCGATGGCTTAATAACAAAAAAAAATGATACCATATTTAGTGAAAAGAGGCTGAAGTCGATGATGATTTGATCTTGTGCTGGGGTTTTGGGTTGTGGTGATGTGAATCTAGGCCTACAAATAGCCTCCATCACTGAACGGACAGATTTGTTGGGCATTTATTTATCTTATTTTGTTGAAAACCCTGTATATGACATGCTCCCTGCAGAGTCAGGCCATTTTGAGACACATGAGAGTTCATTTATTCAGCTAAGATCTTATTATGTCTTTTTGTTTCCTTTCTTAAAGTAGATAAAGCGTCTATAGTGATGTTTTGTTGTTCTGCGTAGCTTCATCATCGAGGCATGCATTCAGTTGCTGCTTATCAAAGTGCACTGGGGACATGGAGGCTAGCACGCTACACCCAGGGGCTTGTGGGTAATATTATGTACCTCACTTTCTCTGCTTGTTTATATATTCTCCACATTCCATCTATGTTTTCATTTCGCTTGCTTGTCACCGGCCGCATGTGCGTGTGACTGCGGAGTTGCCATGTTTTTATGGTTATGGTCCTGATACGAATCTGCGCTGTCTTCTTTCCAGGTGTACACGAGATATGGGAAGTGCTACACGTTTAATGGCAACAAGACTGCGCTGAGGAAGACCAAGCAAGGCGGAATGGGGAACGGGCTCGAAGTCATGTTAGATATACAGCAAGACGAGTATCTGCCCATCTGGAGAGAGACGAGTAAGCCACAACATATTTGTTCAATGTTGTCCTGTCATGCGCTTTCGGTATTGCTCAAAATAGAAATTCAACCTGCTATGTTTTTTTCATTACCCGTCTGGAAGTATTATTTGTACATGGGAAAAACCAACCTCTGGGATCTGATATTCACTGACATCTTATTTTTACCGATATACTGTACAAAAATAAAGACCGCACTGTCACACAAGGACTGCTGCCTAAGAGCGAGAAGGGGTTGCGTTTGATCCCCAGATTTTATTTTTTTTAAGATGCTCTAGTTTTCCTCAAACACTTGTACAATTGGCAGCCTGAAATTTTAGCATTGACTGAATTTTTGACTGAAAAATGGTTGAAAAAAAATGTCAAAATCAAGACCAAGCTGACAGAGCACAGCTGGAACATACTTCTGGCTGCAGTGCAAAAGGCCATCACAAAGAAATCACTGGCTGAACTGACAATCAAGGACCGGACTGAAATCATATTTGGCATTCGAAATATGGAGAAAATTACATTTCGACTAAAACTGAAAATGGACAAATTGAATAGACTTTGGATCAAATGAGACGACTATGCTGGACTACATGTTTAGGACTCTCTCTCGCTCTCTTTCTCCCGCTCTCTTTCTATTTGTCTTGTTTTTGTACTGTGTTTCATTTATGTCTGTCATATTATACGGTTACCTGAAGAAAAAGAAAAAGAGATTTCCGAATCTCAATGGGACTTTCCTGGTTAAATGAAGGTGAAATAAAAGCACATCTGCATCCGCCTCGTTCTCATCTTATTCATGATTATACAAGCTGGGTGAAATGTTGAGAACAGCCAGTTTTCCAGTTTTAAAGCTGCCTCTATCCGATACGCAAGTGCAAAATAAGGAAATATGTATTTAAATCTACTATGTCGCAAGTTCCTAGCTCTCACACCCTTTGGCACGTCATTATTATTCACATCACATTTATTCATTTTTGGGCTTTATAACAACTTTTCTCAGACGGTGCCCAAGTGAAACGAGCAAGCCGCTAATGGTGCAGTCAATTAGTGCTACTTACTTTCAGGGTTGAGGCAGAAAGTGCTGCTTTTTCAATATACTTTATGGGGGAAACACAAAATGTAGAAAGTCAAAACACAAGTTGGGTACCCCAGCTTTAAGACAATCACTGTACAATCTAAAAGAAATCCCCTCCAATGATGAATAAAAGTAATTCTGATCCCAACCATTGTGCCCCCTTTATTTATTTACACATAAAAACAAATCATCTTTGATCTATGTGCATAAAACGATGTTGTTTTACCACTGTTCATTCCGTGGTAAATCCCCACTGGCTTGATTTCCAAATGAGTCAGAAACATGGTTAGCAGTGAACACAAAGCCCAGTCCAAGCTGTCAGTCAGTGAGTCCCTGCGCGTTTGCCTGGGTAACCCCTGTGTTTGATGCTGCAGATGAGACTTCTCTGGAGGCCGGGATCCGCGTGCAGATCCACAGTCAGGACGAGCCCCCGTACATCCACCAGCTCGGCTTCGGAGTCTCCCCGGGATTCCAGACCTTTGTGTCCTGTCAGGAGCAGAGGGTAAGACCTCCCTCATCCATTACTTCTCTCTGGACAATGCTAAATTCTAACAATAGAAATCTTATGGAGTGTGCAATGGTTTTCAAAATTTCAAGTACAACCTCAAAAAAGTTTGTGTTGGAACTAAAATAAGGTTTTAAGCAGATCTAATCACGGCCTCAACATGGATAAAAAAGAGGTCTAAACCAATGCATAACCAATCCTAATCAATTTTAACACTGTAGATCAACAAAGACTAACCCAGCGGCAATGTTAAAGTCAGTATTAGGAGCAAGACAGATTAAGTCTGGAATAAACCAGGAATAAACAGGAAACCGGTTTATGATAGGACTAAACCAGGGCCAAAATGAGAACCAAATTAGATCTGAACCAGGACTCAACGAGATCTTGTCCTGTACTTAACCAAGAATAATAAAGCAAAAAGTAAAAAACTAATCACAATGTATTTATTTTTTACATTACATTTTACATGATTTTTTCTTTTTCTTTTTTGGGGGGGTCTAATTAAAAACAAATAAATTGGCTTTCAATCATTTTAGTCTTGAATAAAAACAAGATAGCCTTTTAAAAATTGCCATGTGAAACTAAAAATATGTCAAATTTCTTTCTCCAAAATAGGAAATCTTTTCCAGACCACATGCTTTTGAGGATTAGGTGCAGACCTTTTGATTAAAAAGACCAAAGTATATCAGTCACTGAATCTAGATTGAAATATGATTAATTGCACAGCCCTAATTAGCACTATAAAAAGTGCATGAGGTAGTTCAAGAGGCACAAGTAAAAAACTCCAGTAACTACAACCAGGTCCAATCATAATGTCCAATAAACTAAACTCCTTATACACTCTTTAGAACAATTTCCTCCGCAGCACATTGTGAGAGCCTTTGCTCTCACTTACCTTCAGGTCTCATAAATCTCTGTTTGGTTTTAGCTGACCTACCTGCCTCAGCCCTGGGGTAACTGCCGCTCCAGCAGCAAAGAGAAGATCCCTGGATACGACACGTACAGCATCAGCGCCTGCCGCCTGCTGTGTGAGACCAACGAGGTCATCCGCGTCTGCAAATGCCGCATGGTGCACATGCCCGGTAAGACTCTGAGCTCATTTAACAGGAGGCACCGGGAGATCAGGAGCTTTAGAGCACAATAGGAGGCTTTAACATTGAATAATATGGTGAGTAGGGGTAGTTTTCATGTTTTTTATTATTATTACTGGGTTTGTTGGATAATTAATAACTGTTGTGTAAATGATGCTGTGTGCGTGGGGTAATCAGGTGCAAGAAGTCAGGGTTCTTACTTGTTTGCTTTCATGTGTTTTAAACGGGGGGACTTTCCTGGTTATATAAAGTTCAACCAAACTTGCATAGTCTGGATTCGGATGTCCCCAATGATAAAATCACTGGGCGTCTAATAGAGCTAACCAGTAAGATTGGTTGTTGTTAGGCTTGTCACAATAACAATGATTGAAGCACAGATACATTGCTACAGAAAATATTGCGATAAATGATAATATTGGAACTACTTTATGCCACTGACGCAATAACAGCAGGATAATCCCAATATAGTGATTGTAATATCAAGAATCATTCAAAAGCATGAACTGCATCTAACAATGAGACATAAAAGTGACCTATTCAACCCTCTACAACCAAAAGTATAAATTAAAAAAAAAAACTTCCCACAATTGCAAATAAAATGTACACACAAATAAATATTGAACCCTAAAATGTATTGTTCCAGCTATAATGAATTGGGTCTTAGAAATGCCATGTGACCCCTTTAAGCAGTTTTTAAATATAAATTTGCCCATCTTGGAATCACAGCTGTGGTCCGTGATTGTCCATTGTCAAAAACAACAAGCCCCCTAATTCACGCTCATCAATATAGATAGCCTGTGTTATTAATAGTCACACAGCAGTAAAGTCTGAAATGGGCAGAAAAGATGAAAGTGCTGAGCTGATTGAGGTCTTTGAGAGCCACTGGACACAGATTATCCAGCGCGGCATTAGAGCAGCGCACTCAGATATGAAGCACCAAGGTCGAGAGGAGCAACGTTCAATCTGAGCCCAGCGCTGGAGAGGGCCAAAGTCTGGGACAAAGTGTCATCTGTCACCTCTCCTGATAAACACGCTGGTGCTGACAAAAGAGGGAACACTTTTGATGCTGGTGTGGGTTTCTGCCTAGAGATATAGTATGTGTAATTCTCCTTCATCTCACTTCTTCTGATTCACTAAATTATGGACACATTCCGGACTATAATCAGAATCAGAATCAGAAGGGGTTTATTGCCATTGTCAATGAACAAAATTCACAAACATAGGAAACTTGTCTCGGAATTAAGGTGCAACATAAAACACTAATCAATGAACTAATCAATGATTAACTGTGCAACATGTTTGTATGTGTTAATCTGGCACTCCTTTTGGGGATTGTTTCTTGTGTTTTTTGTTATACTGATGCTGAAAATGGATTTTGAAAATGCTCAAATAAAACAAATTATTACTTTTTTATATACAGGGAAGAGCTCAAGTTCTCTTTTTCATGGGCACCAGTGTTGACAAAACAAGTACAGAATATAAAAATAAAACCATCAATAAAACATACATCACATCAAAAATGTAATAAAATTGTGCTGAACATGAGCACTGTCCCTGTGGGTAATCCCCAAGAAGTGTCCTAAATTCATAAAATGGATTATTTAAAAAATGTCTGCTGCTTTGTTCCATAGATATCGAGCAAAGTGGCTAAAAGCCTTTTTTCCCAGTTCTGTGTTGATTCGATGTGACTGCAAATTTCCTGAGATCGTAATCGATGAAGTCTCGATCAGCATTCGTGCTAAATAATCAGGCAAAATGCCAATAAGAGTTGTGTGCAGTGCTGTTCTCGCTTTTGCATCCAAAGATTGCCATTCTACGTTGGAATATAATTGACAGTGGTGACAGTCTGTACATTTCTCCTGTTCTGTACCTTAATGCTGAATGATGAACTGAGCTCAGAGGTTTTAACACTGTTGCTGTAGAATGTGTATATATAATATCACCATAATCCAGAATTGAGAGAAATGTTGCCTGGATTAATTTGTTTTCTACAATTAAGAGGAAAACACGTTTTATTTCTAAAGAAGAATGACAATCTGACTTTAAGATTATTTGTCAGCTCTTGTTTGCGTTTGTTGAAGGAAAGTTTATCATCAATCCAGATTCCCAAGTATTTGTAATAGGGTACTTGTTCAATCATATTACCATCAAGAGTGAGAATAGATAAATCTATTTGGATATTTAGAATCACTTGTGCAAGAGAAGGTGCCCTAGCATATAGTATTGCATCATCTGCTTACAAGTGGATGCCACTGTGTTTTAGATTGTGGCCAATTGAGTTGTGTAAATTTGTAAACAAAAGTGGTCCAAGGACGGACCCTTGGGAACACCTTTGTTATGATAAGAAAATTCAGATTGAAAGCCGTGAGCAGAAACAGTTTGAGCTCTATTTATGAGGTAATATGCAAACCAGTTTTGAGCATTTGAATCAAACCCAATAGCAGCCAGACGATCCAAGAGAACGCAATGAGCCACTGAATCAAAGGTCTTTGACAAATCAACAAAATCAGCAGCACAGTCTTCATGATTCCAATGCAACAACAATATAATTTATACATTTTTAGCAGCAGTGAGAGTACTATGCCCTGGACCAAGAAAACCAGACTGGGAGCTGTTAAAATTTAATATTTAGTTAAGAAAGCACGCACCTGGTTACTTATTAGCTTCTCAAAGAGTTTTGCTAGGCAGGATAGTTTTATGGAAATTATTCCGAAATGTTTTCTGGCCTCCTTTATGCAAAGAGAGAACAAAAACATGAATACATTTTGAACAATTTAACTAAAACTACCGCCACCTTGAACCCCAATTTTTATTCAAAATCTTTTTTAATCAAAACAAGTAGTATTTTTATAAATGTAAAAAAAAAAAAAGGACAAAACTTTGTACTATATACCGATCAGGTGAAAGCAGTTTAACTAAAGTTGACTGAATTTTACCCAGAAAGGGTCAGTTGATACGCAGCGAAAATGTGTCCAATCACAATCATGCAGACGAGACTCAAATCTATGTTTCACTGACGGCAGGTGAATATCCAGTGGATAATAATCCAGTGGATTCACTCTGTCACTGCATCCAACAGATCAGTGTGTGGATGCAAAACAACTTTCTCCAGCTGAACTCAGACAAGACTGAAATCATCGTCTTTGGCCCACAGAAACAAAGAGAAAGTGTTAACAGTCACCACCAGAGTCTCACTCTAAAACCTACAAATCAAGTTAGAAATCTGGGGGTAATAATGGACTCAGATTTGAATTTTAACAGCCACGTCAGATCAATAACATCAGCAGCTTTTTACCATCTAAAAAACATTGCCAAAATCAAAAATATAGTGTCTAAAGCAGACCTGGAGAGACTTATCCATGCGTTTGTCTCTAGTAGATTAGACTACTGTAACGGCCTGCTCACTGGCCTCTCCAAACGAGCTGTAAAACAGCTGTAGTACATCCAGAACGCTGCTGCTCGGGTCCTGACTAGAACCAGGAAGTACGATCACATTAGTCCTGTGCTCAGGTCTCTGCACTGGCTCCCTGTGGCTCAGAGAATAGACTTCAAAGCAGCTCTGCTTGTATCCAAGTCTCTCCATGGCCAAGCACCAAAGTACATCTCTGACATGTTAGTGCCATATGAACCATCTCGGACTCTGAGGACCTCAGGGACCGGCCTCCTGCTGGTGCCCAGAGTCTGGACTAAACATGGGGAATGTGCGTTTCAGTTTTATGCAGCTAAAACCTGGAACAGTCTTCCTGAGGATGTGAGACAGGCCTCTACTCTGGCAATGTTCAAATCTAAGCTAAAAACTGTTTTGTTTGGCTGTGCATGTGACTGAAATGTTTTTTCTTTGCACTCTTTTCTTTTATGTCTTAAACTATTTGACGGAAAATGGCGCCTTTAAATTTCTTTAAATTAAGGTTTTGTGATTTCTTGTCTTTGTGATTTTTTCCTGTTGTGTGAAGCACTTCAAATTGCCTTTGTGTACGAATTGTGCTTTACAAATAAACTTGCCTTGCCTTTCCTTGCCTTGGCTTGCCTTGCCTTTTAGACAAGGCCATTCAAAATAACAGAGAAGGTCCAGTTTGAAGGACATTGAGACAAATATCCCGTCAGGTGAAAGTAAATCCATTTCTGGAGGACACCTTCACTGGTCCCTCCTTCAGCGCTCTCCTCTGTGTGAAATGAGTCTGTCAGAGACATTCAAACGAGTCTAGACTCTCGACCGCACGTCATCTCCCGGTTCACACCGTCACCAACAAGGGAAATAGATGCTCCTGACGAGCAAAGTCTGAGGGTGCAACACTGAGATTTAAACCAGGACTAGAGCAAGAATAAACCAGAAATAAACCTACAATAATCCAGAACTAAACCAGGAATAATCCAAAACTAAATCAGGACTAAATCAGAAACTAAATGAGGACTAAATCTGAGAGAAACCAGGACTAAAGAAGAAAGAAAGCAGGGCTAAACCGGGACTAGGGCAGAGGACTAAAGCAGAATTTAATTTAACAGAAACTTAACCAGGAAAAAAAGCAGACAGAAACTAGGACCAGGAGAAAAAAACAGGACTAAATCAGGCAGAAATCAGGAATAAACCTAGAAAAAGCTACAATTGGTTAAAACTCTGAATTTAATTTCCGAACCAAAACAACTATGACTGACCAAGGTTAAACCAGGATTTATTTAGGACTAAACCAGGTCTAAACCTCGACTAGGTCCAAACAAGAACCAACATGTTTCACACCGGTTCAAGCCAAGATTTAAGCTTGACGTAAACCAGGTCTAAACTTGGATTTACCCAGGTCAAAGTAGGACTAATATCGACCCAAACCACAAAAGTAGGACCAGTAAAATAACAAATACTTTTGAAGCCACTTTTGAAGCCACACGTTGCTGTTTAAAGTTTGTTGACTCATTGTCTGTGACACTGCTGGTTTGTCACTGCACGGCCACTGACATTTGCTGCCTTATTAAGCACGATTGATTGGACGAATCGATAAACAACGTCGCTAAATGGGGCAACAAACGACATGCAAATCCCTTCGAATGATGAAGCAAATTCTTCTGTAATCCTGTCGAGCTGCGTGGATTACTCATGTCACAATAACAGTCAACATGGCCTGTACTACGAAACTGGCTGAACTATTATCCTGAATACATTTCTCTTAATCTGGATCAACCGTACGACCAAACGGGTTCACAAATCGCCCCGTCAACCCAACATTTTCTGAATGAAGTGGGGGAGAACAGTGGCGAAAGGAGTGTCAATCATAATCCCAATCGCATACGAGAAAATAAGAGATTACAGATATACAGCCTCGCGAGAGTTACACCGCAGAGAAAGTGAATATCATGAATCGAGAAAACAGACTGAAGCACAGATGTGTTTAAGCAATGAATGACGAATGATACAGCGCCATTAACGGAATGAACGCCGCTGATGTTTGTGCCAAGCTGCGCGGAATGACACAGACGGATTTGAGCAGATAGTTTACATTTGAGTGTTTAATTCTGTACATATTTTAAAAGCGTAGTTAATGTACGACAGTATGATTAAAGGGAATACTCCATCACGGAATCACCTGCATAATCTAAGTGTAGCCTATAATATCATTCATCTCGTCCGTGTGCAGCGATATTTTCTTATTCGTAATTTAACGTCTGTACGACAGGTTAGACTACACATTCCACTAAAAACGTAGTGAACTCAATTATATTTCAGATTTTACCGATCATTTTGCGTGTTTGTTTTCAGTTTGATCATTTTTGTAAAGTTGTAAATTGTACTTCCTGGTTGGACATGAGCAACAAATAAGAGGCAGGTAGAGGTAATTCCGCAACTGTTACCTAGCAACCATACTGAAAACAAGAGCCAAAATTACACAATAGTTATGATTTGACAAACAATAATACCATACAACACCTTTAGTGTGTTGTATGGCTGTTTAAACTGTCAGAAAAGTGTGCCAGTGAAGTATAAATTGTCTCTGTTTTCAATGGCACGTCGCATATTGATGACATCACAAAGGGATTCCGTTTTAGAACTCGCAGAACTACTTCCTGTAATTTTAAACTTGTCTTTTTCAAAATGTCTACGCAAACTGCAACTTAACGGAAGAAAAACGATGATAAATATTTACCACAGGGGCGAGCTCACCGAACTAAGTCCTAATTAGAAAAACAGGAGTCACATAGGCTTTGACCTGGTTTGGAGCTGGTTATGCAACTGTCAAGGAAGCGCTCAGAAAATCCCCACATAACAGCCAAGTCCTGAAGAAGCAAAACCGTGTCCTTTTTCCTCTAACACCTTTCCTTTTAGTTTGTCCTGGAATTCCAAAACTCTGAATTGAATTTCTGAATCACAACAATTATGAATGACCAAGGTTAAACCGGGATTTATTTAGGACTAAACCAGGTCCAAACCACGACTAGGTCCAAACAAGAACCAACATGTTTTATACACATAGACTTTGATCTGGTTTGGAGCAGCTTATGAGTTCAGGGCCTGTTTCCATAGAGATAGAAAATGAAGCATCTTCGTAGCACCTGATCCAGGGTAAACCCACTTATCCAGCTTCTTGGTACAGGCCTTTTGCACGCACCTTTTCGAGTTATAGGCACAGCAAAACAAATACATGTATTGATGTAACTGCATGTTCTGAAATATAACCATTTCAAAACATTCACAGTTCATTCTTATACGACATTACAAGTTAAGCAGTGAAATCACAGCGGCATGAGAGGAGTCAGGCTGCAAAACTGTGAGCTGGTCAGTCACTGTATGACAAAGTGATGTATCGTCTTCACACCGCACAAAGGGACAGTATCAGCTACATGGCAACGATATGCGTGACAGAACATCTCAGTCTTTGATCAGAACATCTTTTTGCACCCACTTTGCTGAGTCATATGAATAAATAGACAAGTGTTGCACATTAAAGGCATGACAATATGATTAAAGTGAAGCCAGTTATTTCCCACACACACCTCTTGCTATGACGACAATCTAATTACTATGACTAAGGCATTGATACAAAAGGAAACGCAACTTTTTCCCAGTTCCAATACATTTCCTGACCAATCAGCTATTGCGTAATTTATATGTTTACATTGTGGTTGCTAGTTAACAGTTGTGGAACATGATCTGCAGCCCATGGCCAAACCAGGAAGTCTAAAATTGTAAACGTCTCTGAAATGGACAAATTGGGGGGAAATTGTTGGCGCATTTCTTCAGTAAAATCTTAAATATGATCGTGTGAAATATATAGTCTAATCTGTTTTATGAACTTTATACTGCCAGTCAGACCATATATTCATAATGTAATCGCTTCAGATTGATCGTATTGTATTTCGAGACTATCTGTAGACGACTAGACTGATGTATGTTCAGCCTTGGTCTTTGCCCTTATGTTTAACTTCAGATATTACTGTATTATAATGACTTCTGTCTTACTTTTATTACTTACATCTTCTAATAAAACATTTTCCAGTCCGTCCGCTCTGTCTGGCTTCAGCTCTCTCCTCTGACAGGTGGCGTCGCGCTCAGTATAGCTGGCCCAGCACGTGTCAATAGTGAATAGATTTTAATGCTGCAAATGAAGTGCCCTGAAAATCCTCCAGAAAGTCAAGGCAGCGGTTAGTTCAAGGCGCGGCCGGAGCTTCAGCTTTGAATTGAACCAGTTTTTACTCCCTGAATGTGACTGCGCTGTATCAATGAGGACTGGAGCCATGTACCTTGGACAATGTTCCGCCTGTAACTTCATTTTTTATTTTTTTTTTTCATTTATTTTTTTTGCTTTAGCTGTAGACCACACTTGAAATTAGGGCAGGTTTAGACTTGCGATTTATCTTTTAATAACAGGATTCCGTTCAAAAAGAGTGAAATTGCTCTTTAAACTGGCACACTAATAACAGAAACAAGTTTTGACAGATCTAAACTACAGTTAGCAGTTGTTTTTATGCAGAATAAAACAAGATATTTTGTTGTCTTGTTAGCTTTACATTTTTCCCGTTCAAATTGCGATTTCGATTCGATTGCGATTAAACGTACAGCCCTATTTGAAACCTTATATCATGTGTCGCACAGCAGGTTTATAACATGCGACTGGAATGTGACGCCCTATGTAAAAACCTGAAAACTTTCTAGACCTCTCTCTAAGCCTTGGAATGATATGATTACATGTTATTACAGATTGTTACATGGTGCATAACATTGTACTTACATAGCGCAAAATAAATTGTGACCATCTTTTTCAGGTTCATCAAACTCCCCGAATAACGAGACGCAATTTAGGCATGAATTAGATCTAAAAGACTGTGTTTCCAACCTCGAGACAACCTTTTTACCCAATCACAGCCTGCTTATTTGGCTTTTGACCGATCACTTCACAAGTCATTGAGCTTCCGTCCATCTAGTCCTCGTCATGTTGGTATTTATTTATGTGAAAATGCAACGGACAATTAGGACTTCTCGCTGACAAGAAGGCTTAACCATGTTTGTTTGTCGTACAGCGAAGGCATTACTTTTTACGTTTTAGATGTACAAAAATGAAAAGATCAAAAAGACATCTTGAGAAAGCACGCATCACTTCGACTACTGCCCACAATGCAACTGTCAAGGAAGCACTCAGAAAATCCCCACATAACAGCTGAGTCCTGAAGAAGCAAAACCGTGTCCTTTTTCCTCTAATACCTTTCCTTTCAGTAAATATTTAAACATGTCAAAGCCGTCCGCTTTTCAGATAGTCCTAAAAAACGCGTTTGGGTTTATTTTGGTGCATGGTGTTGGACTGTTTTGAAATATTGAAGACACGTTTTCAAAAGAATAAAATGGACAGCAGCGCAAGGAGAGCACGGACCTCTGTCAAGGCAGTGGCCCCCTCCCAAGGCAGTGGCCCCCTCCCAAGGCAGTGGCCCCCTCCCGCAACGGCAAAGAATGCTCTCAGGTTGGAAATCTCTAGTACCCGAGTAGGCGCTGCGCGAAAGCGAGCCGCCCCGGTGGCCGGTGCTCTTTATGCATGTCTCTCATGTCGCATCTGTCACCAAGTCACGTTCCTATGTTGTGAATTTGTTCATTGACAATGGCAATAAATATATCCTGATTCCTGATTCCTGATTCCTGATTCTGATTCTCTGTGGCCTGGGAACGCCTTCGGGATCCACCCAGAGGAGCGGAGGAAGCGTCTGGGGTGCGGGAAGTCTGGAGTCCTTGCGTAGACTGCTGCCCCCACAATCTGGCCCCGAATAAGATGGATGGATGATTTTTGAGGAACCAAATCATGTAGAAGTGAAAAATGTATCGAAAATGTATAATATTGTGACTATTTTTTAAAATGATTTAATGACCTTGAAAAGAGACAGAAACATCTAGTTTAATCTTCCAAGGATATAAAGTAATATTTCTGCCCTTTTGTCGTACATTTTATGGTCCATTCAGGTTTTGTGCAATATTTAAACCTCAAGAAAGATATTTGCAGGCATGTTTTAACACATTTCTGACCCATAAAATATTGCCAGAATATTGTTTTTCGCTTCATTGAGTTTAGGGTAGTCAACCTGCTACTTTGAGAGTGGATGACTTGTTTCTTTTGTAAACTTGTTTGATAAATGAATAAAATAATAAAATAAAACCTAATAAATCAACCTTTGACCTATGTACGTACCAATCTGAAAACGTAAACTTCAAACTCCACCAACATGAGACAAACAGACAGGAAAACCGAGCAACGATAAACGCTGTAACAAACCATCAAGCAGTGGTAATAATGCATTTCTATTTACGCCGAACAATGTTGTGTTTCTAAATGACACCGGCGGCAGTCCATCACCGCCGCGCCTGCCTCCTGTCGCCGCCCTTATCAGACTCATTTCACTTTGCTTTAATTAACATTTCTAAGTGACTGGGAAACGGCACTTCCACAAAACATTACCCAGACACAGACACACACGCACGCACTGCCAATTAATTATGGCGCGAATCTGAATAGCTGTCATCAATACCTGTGCGGCTCTGATTGGTTTTTAAAGACGGTCTCTAAATATGGCCGCGGCGGGGGGGGGGCCCGAGCAGGTTTGGAGTCGGGGCAGGAGCGTGACTGTGACGTCGCTCGTGCACACGACTGATGGTGAAGGCAGGGCCGTTTGTGTAGACCACACGGGTCACTGATCATTTGCTTTCTGATTGATCAAACGCATTTTCTCCTCTCCCGCTCTTTTTCTCCCCTTTCTGTCACTTTCTATAATCATCTTGCCCCTCTTTCCTGTCTCTCTACATCCTCTTGCACTTGCTTTTCTTGCTTTTACTCTCTCTCCCTCTCTTTTCCTCCACTTTGTCTCCCCCCTCTTTACATTTGTCATCTGTCTCTCTGTCTCCTTTCTCTTTCTCTCGTCCACTGCTTGTCCTCTGCCCTCCACCTCTCTCCTCTTCTATCACTTTCTCCTTCTCGCTGTCTTTCGCTCTCTTTCTCCCTTCCACTGCACACTCTCTCTCGTCGCTGTCCCCCTTCTCCCTCACGCTCTCTCTCCTTTTCCCTCCCTCGTCCTCTCTTTTTCTCTCCTCCCCTGTCTCTTTCCTCCCCAATCCAATTCTCTCCTTTTCTATCACACTCTACGTCTCCTTCTTTCTTACTACGTTCTCTTTCCCTTCCTGTTGCCCCTGTCCTCTCTTGTTCCTTTCCTTTCTCCCCCTCTCTCTCTTTTCCTCTCTCTCTCTCTCTCGCCATCCCCCCTCTCTCCTTCCCTCTCTTTCTCCGCTTCTCATTCCCCCTTTCTCCACCTCTCTACCTGTCTTTTCTCCTTCCACCTTCACACTCTCCGTCCCTCCCTTCCTCTTCTCTCTCTGTCTCATTCTCTCTCTCTTTCCTTCTCCCTCTCTCCTTCTCATTTCCACTTTCTCATCCTGTAACCTCCTCCCCCTGCCATTCCCCCTCCCTCTCCCTCCCTCTCCCTCCCTCTCCCTCCCTCTCTTCTCTCGCTCTCAGGAACAGCGGATATCTGCCCTCCCAGTAAAGTCGGCTGTGTGGACAAAGCGCTGGGTAAGGAACAATCTCCCCCTCATTTGGTTTCTCATTACATTATAATACTCTGGCCCCAAAGGGGAAATGGAAATCAGTAAATATGATAAGGATTTCAGCAGTGTAACACAAACAGTCTGATATTCACAAATTACTTTTCCCCTCGTTGTCGTTTTTGGGCTTTATGACTGCCTCTTTAGTGTCATATATGTCAAAATAAACATAAATGTATATATATGTAGAATATACAATATTTCTGGACTGCATCACTAACTCAGCACTCAAAATATGCAACAATGTTCTGCACCGATCATTCAAACACTTCTATGGAGAAAGTGTCTTGCTTAAGGGCACAAAGACAGCACCCGATAGAAGGGATCGAAGTGCTTAGAGTTAGTGGTTAAACGCCTCCACCAAATAGTTAAAACTACAGGATTTATACAGGTCAAACAGGATTTATAGATATATCTTGTTTCTTTACTTAATTTAGGGAAATTTTTCGACAAAATTCAGCCAACTTCAAAAAATATGTCTCATAATGACCACAAGCAGAATAATGTATCTATTTTTAAATGTATTCACTACTTTAGTCCACTTTGTGACCCGCAGTCCTGTAAACATGCATCACTTAACTACACCACAGGCTTCAGCTTAATGTAGGCAACATATTGAGGGCTTTTCACCATTCAAGAGACAAGATGTTTTTAAATGTTTTGTTTCTATTGCAACGGTCCATTGAAACCCTGGACACTGACCTTGATTCGGGGGTCAGACGTTCGGGGGATCAGCTCGTTACACCGTCGTTCACCTAAGAGATGTGAAGTGACACGTAGTGGCACATCTTGTATCTTCAAATGGAAAAGTGTAACAATCTTCAGCTTTAATTTGCATAAAACTTTCAAACATTTTCAATTAACATTTTACTGAGTCTTTCGGAGTGGCCATAATGGGTGGACGTCTTCCCATAAGTCGTATCGTTTCCATCTTTGGCTCTGACCTCAGATTCGTCAGGCTGAACAAAGATGCCTCAGTTTCACGGGCTGAATTGCGTTTGCAGTTAAAAAAAAAGACGTTTTCATAGCAGCCACGGCAGACCTATAAGTACATTACAGAGCTATAATTTCTCAGGAAAATAAGCCCCAAATTTAATTATCTTTCTCTTCACAGACCTTAGCACTGTTTAAACATGGTTGAATGAAATCGCAGATACATCTTACAAGAACGAGCACATTCACATGGGCCATAGACGCCTAAATCAAATCGCCTGAATAAAGTCCTCCTTAAGGAAAAGTAATAACTTCTTGAAAAGTTGGATTTTAAAGACGTTTTCCCATCCGTACAGGAGAGAAAAAAGGGCATGGTTATTTTCTGCTATACAATTATCTTCATTGTTCCAAATAAAGAGGTTCGAGTATCAAGTTATTTAATTAACAGCGAGATCAGTGATTTGGTCTATTGTGAATTTGCACCGCAGACTTAAACAAAACATACTGCAGTGTGTCGAATGGAAGTCAAGGGTAAATCAAGGTTGTGGGATGCAAAAAAATATATAAGGAGAGATGCCAAAACTGCTATGACAGTTACTATTACTATTACGAGTGCTGCTGCTGCGGCTGCGGCTACTTAACTAACTCGGCAAACAAAATGCATATGACAGGTTTTCATGTGTCGCTAATTACTTGGTTTGATGGGATAATACCCGTTTCATCCGCTCAAGTGGCAGTTTGTGAAAAAGAAATGTTGAAAAACAAGATGAATTTGATAGGAAGCCGTGCTGAGATCTCGAATATGCTGAAGAAGTCAAAGAGGTCGCCCATACTGAATCACGGCAATTATCAAAGAGCAATTATTTACTTATTGGTTGTTTCATAACATACTGTGCGGCAATTAAAATGTATTTCTTTGTTGTGTACAATTAAAATAGTACACATTCAGACTCTTGTATGGATGGGTAATTATCACATTGTGTTTAAGAATGTATTCTTAGATTAACAACATGGTTTAAAGTCACGGGTTGAAACAGGTTACGCAGAGAGTAACTATGGTTAAGGTCACAATCGGTCTCCAGAAAGTGAATGCAATGTTATGTTCCTGAAAAGCATTGAACCCCCAACATGGCCTTGTGTGTGTTTTGTTCCAGCTCAGCTCCAGAAGATCAGTGGAGACACGTGTCCATGCGAGACCCCCTGTAATCTGACGCGCTACGGCAAAGAGCTCTCCATGGTCAAGATCCCCAGTAAGGGCTCAGCGAGGTACCTGTCCAGGAAGTACGACAAGACAGAGGAGTACATACGGTTAGTACTGCACCCGCCGCTACTGATACTACTGCAACTACCACTACTACTACTACTACTGCAGGGTGATTTGGCTAACCTTTTTATCGTGATATACAGTAAAAGAAAATGTGGAACAACGGTCTAATTGACGGTGTACTTGACGGTGGAGTATAGAATATTTGCGCAAACTTGTTTAAAGGGGACGTATAGTGCTTTTTCACGTACTTAGAATTGAACTATAACCATAGGTAGATCATTATTTTACGTTTTGTTCATTGTAAAACACGATGGGAATCTAAAACGTCTCAACAATAGAAACCTGTCCATTGACTCATTTGTTTTTATTTTTGAAAAGGAGCTCCATGACATTTTTACAACCCAATGAATCACTTGGAGTCTTTAGTTTGTCAAATAATTGGAACAGGTACAGGGGATGTGTGTGAGCTAGGTGAAATCAGGAATTTTCTGAGCACTGGAGCCTCAGTGGCAGGACAATGCAGGATTATTCAAACATGTAAGGGCATTTTACAGGGCTAATGCAAAGGTTTTAACGCACATTTCCTCTTTTCAAATGTCTCAGTGCTTGACGATTGAGTGATTGTGTTGTTTTTGTGCTGCCCCTTGGCCACGCCGTCATTGTAAATGAGAATATTTTCTTAACCGACCTACAGCACCTGGTAAAACATTGAATAAATAAATAAGTTATACGTTTGCGGTATTACAATTTCATATTGGCCCCGATAGCAAATGAGGATACAGTATATCATGAATAAGAATATAAGAATATAATATGGCCCAGCCCTACTACTACCACTACTACTACTACACCTGAGAGCAGATAACGATGTAACTGGCGAGATGTTATTGCTTTGCCTGGAATGTTCCACAGTATGGTATTAGTAAACCTATTTCCAATATTACCATGTACATCTAATTCTTTGCTATTGTTACTGTATTGCTTTATTTTTCTCTCATGGTTCAAAGTGCTGACTCCAAACTGCCCAAAGTGAATAAATATCTTGTGTGTGTGTGTGTGTGTGTGTGTGTGTGTGCGTGAATGTGCGTGTCTCAAACCTTTAACAGGACAGTGCCAAAGGTGTATCCTATTTAAAGTTACTCTGATTAGATGCAGCAACTGTGATTCCACCCAGAATAATAGGCAGAATAACAACTTCGCCCACATTTCTGATGATTTAATGCAAGAGATAAGCGTTCATTTACCCCACAGATTTATAATGTCTAAAATTGCTTCCTTGTAGTGTTGTGTCTGACCAATTATCACCGCAACTATTTTCGCAGGTTGAACAACCCCTTTAGCGCCATTTCTTATTCCCTGTAAAGCTGCTAATGATGTTGCCTTCACAGACATACCTGCGTTTCTGATCAGTTGATTCCCATGCATTCCGATGTTATAAACAATATTTTGAACTCAATACCTCTCAGTGCAAATTAACCGCTTGGGCCCTGATCAAATCGAGCGCTAACTGCGGCTGAAACGTGTTGCTGCTGCTGCTTGTTCTGTTTTAAACCTCGATACGGCTCATTATCATCCCGTCTATGGGCATGTCAAGTCTATCATAACAATTCACAACCTGCACAGCTCGCCTGATTTTCACCCTCGTCAAATTTAGCATCAATTATAATCAGTAACGCTGTAAATCCCTCGCTTTCATGACTTCCGAACGCTTCTTCTGTTTACAGGGATAACTTTCTGGTCCTGGACATCTTTTTTGAAGCGCTGAACTACGAGACTATCGAACAAAAGAAGGCGTATGATGTCGCGGGATTATTAGGTAAGGTTTGTATGCTTTGACCACTTGTTTAATGAAGTGCAACAAACATGTAGCATCACAAAACTGTGTAACTCAGATGGAAATTGAGCCCTGAGCTGCTGCTGCCGCTACAGACTTAATCTATCTGCACATTTTTGGGTCATGGGATTGTCGAGGAATTACATTATAAAACAATTCTTAATATGCCAAGACAGCCCCATACAAAAAACAACTGTAATTAACAATGTATTCTGAGACAAATACAATTGATCTACAGTTTCTCATTTATATTGGTCCACACAGTTCAGTCTCTCCATTTGCATCGCCATTTGTCAGTACAACCTTGTTCCTTCTTTGTACCTCTACATACGGAACACTGTGCTGGACATGCTTCTATTTTTTATTTATTTTGCTTTCTGGCCATTGCAAGTCTTAACTACTACTACTTAAAACCATTCATTACAAGGGTTAAATGTTTATTTTTACTTCTAACTAATTTTAATTACGCGGGCACGATAACAATTTATGATTTGGATAATACTGCAAATACTTTTCTGTAGATATATACTCTAACCAGAATTAATTAATATATTTTGGCACGTGGGGGGCTCAGTAAATTGTATTTGCACATTTCTTTGCTGAAAATATTTTTTTATTCTCTACTTGGCAACTAAAAACAACATCCCAAGCAAATCCAACCGGCCAAAGTGATTTGTCAAAGTGTTATTAGCCGAAATGCAACTCTTCTAGGATTTGGGTTTATCTGGTTCGTGCCACTGTCCACTTCGGACTGCGCTCCAGGAACACAAGTTGAAATTTTGGCAGTGCAGTCGTCACTGTTTGTCCAAATCAAATCCTTATAGATTTTCCAGCTTGCAATACTTACAAAATGTGTTTATTCGGTGGACGATACAACTCCTTTAAACAGGTGAAAAGCTTATCGTTGCATGTTGGACAATACGGATTCACTATGTTTTATCCATAATCACTGTGTTTATTGTATATCGTTATTGTATTCTCTTCTCTTTCAGGCGACATTGGTGGACAGATGGGTCTATTCATTGGAGCCAGCATCTTAACCGTGTTAGAAATACTGGATTATATCTATGAGGTACTGTGACAGCTGTGGACGCCATCACAATTCAAGATCAGATAGGGTTCAACCAATGTGCAGCCAATAAATAGTTGTCGTGTTTTCTCTGGAGTGAGATTGCATGTGTTTAGTCTGTATAGGACGGTTGGGTTGTCGGAGCATTTCCATGGAGGCGCCGCAAACAAAATTAATCTTGTCTAATAAATGAAGAAGAAACTACAAACTGAAAATAAAAGCTCTTGTGCAGTATACTGTAGATGTGTTAGCCACCAAAACTCTAGCTAATGATGCTTTCAAAATAAAACCAGTGTAATCATAATGTACTATATTCTGCACAGAGATTATGTTTGCTAGTATCTAAAAATATTTTTAATTAACTGTACATTTGTTATAAGCACAGAAGCATAGAGCCAATTCAATCACTGTTTATCAAGGTACATGTACCAAGGATCTTCTCCAATTGGAAAGAATAATATAATTGCATTTGCTATTTAAAACTAAACAACTGTATTCAGATTGAAAACACATTATACTGACACATTAGAGGTTCGTTATGTAACTCAAATGTTCTACATTGTTATCTACCTTGCATTTACTTAAGTTTTATTACAGAAATGTGTTCCATGGTAGAAAAAATGTTGTCTTCATCTTCAAGACAGTGAGGTGTAACTTTAATTCAGGGAGATGGGATGCTTTGAAAGAGGTGAAGGAGGAATTTAAAATGAAATCCTTTGAACAGAAAGGTGAGCTGTGATACAATCTACCTTCTGTTTACAACAACCTCCTTTTACCATGGCAGCTATCGGATACTCGACAGTTTGGAGGGAAACGCTGCCAGAGAATATAGATATAACGACCCAAAACGTAACCTTAAAGTAAACATGGGCAGGACTAACCCTAAAAACTATAATCATTCCCTTAGGGCCGGACTAATACTGAGCACTTTCAGACTGAAAATGACTTCTAGATTGCAGTCAAAACTTCTCAATTTAAAAAAGATTATCCAGAAGATGAACTTTAATTTTACTGCATTTTTACTGTGAGCTGGCTCTCCTCTCCACAGAGCTTACCTATAACTTGGCCCGACCAACGTCACTTGCTCATCTCCGTGTAGATAGATATGTTTAAAACTATGGCACATACGAGGCAAAGCAGTAAAGACAAACAGCTGACTGACCCGCTACCAGAAAAGTTGCATAGTGCACCTTTAAATAGTGCATATTTCCTTAATGAATGTATTTTACGCATATTGGATTCCGTTTGATATTATTCTACTGTGGGCATTTCTCAAGCTCTGCCTGAGCCTGACTGTGCAGCTGTTATCTCTTATTATTCATGTGAACAGATTTATTTGATTTCCCGCTGGAGAAACTAATATCCGCTCCGGACTCTGCTGTGGACATACTAACACTGCCGAAATATCTACACCTCTGCCTCATCTCTTATCAAACTTTGAGTCCAACTTTGAGCGGACAAACATGTATTAAACATTATCAGCGTGAATGCACAGCTCCTTCTTATCTGTTGTATGTTTGTCTTGTTTGTGATCTGTCGCCTGTGTTGGTGAATTAGGTGCTCAAGCAGAGGATACAAAGGCTGCTCAGACCGCAGAAAGAGGACAAGAAGAGTCCACAGAGAGCCACGGTCGCCACGGTGAAGCTCGAGGAAATGAAAACAAAGGTACAAGTCACCTCTGGATCATGACTATGCAAAGATGTATGTTTTGGTGGTTTACTCAGCAATAAAATGCAAAGCCAATACAATATGATTTTCTGTGAAGTCAAATGACGCCCTTACTAAATGATTTAAAGGGGACGGCTGTTTTTATCCACTCTCTTAGCGGCATCCATACGGCCAATGCTTGTCAACTGGATGGAATGTGTAAAAGCCATAACTAATTTAAATTAAACATAATGATGCTTCCTTGCGATGCTTCCTACAAATAGCCTCGAACTACATGAAATAAAGTCAAGGCACTGCATTCCAAAGTGTGGTCTGGGGCCCTCTGGTGGGCTGCAAAAATACTGTAAAGAGTCATACAAGAAAAGATAAGAACAGATTACAAATATGACCGATCGTCAATTTGGTAACACTTTATAACGATGGCATTTGAGATAATCAAATGTTGTTGTTGTGTTTTTTACTGAAATGTTTGAGTAAAAACAATAGACAGATCATTTTAATGGATGTGTTCCTTCATTGAATAATACATTTTATAGAAGTTATTTAATATGTTAATAAAATGTACACATTTGTTTAGGTGCATACTATGTTAAAAATCATTGTTAAATTATTTTATACTACATTTGGCCTCTGCAGTCTGGCTGAGGACCAGTGCGCTGAATAACGTCCAAATACCTGCGGTTTATTGTCACAGATTGTCACAGTGCGCACTCACAAGGCTAGTACTGTTCTACTATTGCAAACACTGAACCCAACATATTATTACATGTGATAATACTGATAAAGGCACATGTGGCAACATGTTTATTTTGATATTGAATGGGAAAGACGGGGGTGGAGATCATGGGCATTACATCATTTCTGAGGGAGTGTAATCCATTGGAAAGTTTCACAGAAACTTACCACAAAAGACAAAGTAACATAATCAGGTTTCTTTAATCAGGTAAATAAACTGATACCTTGCTTTGTTTTGCTGACACACTTTCCCTTCAGTCATTGAAAAACCACACAATGTTGTACTTGGGCCAACATCAATGAGTCTTTGGACACTTTTAATATTTATTGTTAATAAAATGCTTACATAAACGATACTGTAAATCAAACTCTGGCTTTCTTTGACCACAGAGTTGCTTGAGACGCAACAATACGTTGTTAATGAGTGTAAACAGGATATTATGAATAGTGCCAACGTCAACGGAGCCCTTTTCGAAACCACAATATGAAAATGATGACGTCATTAGAGATCAAATATTTGCATTCATAGCTTTCCCTTACACGCCTGTTACATTGTCTTTTATGTGTGCTACGTGGCGATGTCAAAGCAGAGACAGAGTTAGCCGCAGTGCACGCTATTATGTGATAACCATTAGCTTAGCAGCATTGAATGTACTGCTACTTTCACATTGGGTCACTGCTAATGCACTAAATGGCAGAACTACTTTTCAGACGCTGCGCTTTGGAAAAATGAAGTGAAAAGGGTCAGACTGTCTATGTTCTGCTATTGGTCACACTAAATGACGTTAATGCAGCACATGTCTCTGCTTAGATACATGTTATCTACAGTATATGTAAGCGTAGAACAGCAGCTCACTGTTTCCGCTTATGTAAATGTTGACTGAATGCATTTGGTGCCAAACTAATGGATTACAGATAAAGTACTTTTCTTTCTGTGCACTGATTCTCACAATTTTCCGTGTGTCTATTCTTGGGACTTTCACAAAGAGAGCACGCAGCTGCATTTAGATACAGCATAAAAACATGCTAAAGGTCCACTTTCTCCATGGAGATGTTATTCCTTCTGCTGGAATGTTTCCCAGTATGACATTAAACAAATTTATTCAAGTGTTTCTAAATAAATATACTGACCATGAATTCTACGCCACTCCACAGAGCTGACCTTTAACTTGGTCAGGTGGCTGCTTGTCTCCCTGGAGATAGTTCGGTTTAATGCCGTACTGTTGAACAATTAAGGTAAAGCAATAACGGCTGCATATTGAGACAAGCACATGACATATCGCACCTTTAAATGTCATGGAAAATCCCAGAAAATATAGTGACGAAGAGATGTTATTAATCCTTCTTAAGTTCTTGTAGCTTTGAGAAACTCGGGGACAACACAAATTAGATTATGACATTTCATTGAGGTAAACTTTAGGCGCTGGACAGATGTACTTTTGGGGAAGGTCAAAATAACAAACACATTAAAGCGGAGGTACCTGATTTTCACCCACGCAAAATTGTCTAACTTGTCTTCGCTCTCACAAAACCTTTGGCGCTTAAACAGCTTAAAACTAGAGCGAACAGCCCAAGCACGGCCAATCAGAGCGCTGCTTTCAGCTTTTCCGGGTTTACGAGAGATAAAAATACTTTATCTATCGATGCAGACAGTGCGCAGCAGTCTTATATTGTTCCAAAGTGCTGCTTTTGGGGGAAACACAAAATCTATGTGTTTTTACTTATTTGTTATTCTTTTTTCAGTTCCCCCCAGGATATTTGGCCTAAATCAAATAAATGCTATAGTTTTTTCATTAATGTCCCAAGTAACATCATAAATATATTATAGTGTTGTTGTTTTTTTATGTTAAATTCTGCATGTTGAGGCTAAAATGTTTTGTTCAACACACAGCGAAAATGTCTAAATGTAAGTTTGTTTGTTAGTGTTAAAGCTGTCAGCAAAGCGTATCCTACATTTCCAAACTTCTGAAAAACGTCGCCCTGTAAAGTAGGGAAAATGAAAGTTAAAAACGTTGGAAGTCCCCCTGTTTTATGTGAGATTACCACACCCTCACGCTAAAGACTAAACAACTGGCTTCTGCTGCAGCGACTCATTATGTCCTAACCTCTCACTTATCTCTCAACAGGAACCCAATGACACGCGGAGCCATCCGGAGGGAGCGTACGCCAACCAGATCCTGCCTCTGAACCACCACCCGATGCCCCACCCGCACCCCCAACCCAAACAACTGCCCCACCCACAAGCAATGCCCCACCAAAAGCCAGTGCCACTCCCACAAGCGGTGCCCCTCCCACAAGTAATGCCCCACCAAAAGCCAGTGCCACTCCCAGTAAACGCCACCAAAAGCCAGTGCCACTCCCACAAGTCATGCCCCACCAAAAGCCAGTGCCCCTCCCACAAGTCATGCCCCATCCAGCACCTCTGTCCCATTCACAAGCTTTGCCCCACCAACAGCCTCACCCCGTTTCACACCCGCATCACTCCACGGGACGGCGCGGCGTGTTCGAGGACTTCGCCTGCTAGAGCGGCGACCCCCGGGCCTGGCGACACCAAAAGACACCCGAAAAACGAACAGCTAAACACGTGTCTTTTGCTGCCTCCAGTGTAAAGCTACAGCCAAAGTCAAACACCAAACTTGTGCTGCTAACGAATCACTTAAATAAAATAAATGTAGGCACAACTCTCTCTCTCTCTCTCTCTCTCCGATCTGGATGGGAACTCTGAACAAGTGGGACAATATTGTGATTTCTGGGCCAATTTTTGTTTTGGTACGTGATCACGACGCGGGGACATGAGGAGGACTGCATGTCGCCTTCCTCCCGACAAGTATGGTTTATTATTTATTACAGAATTTCAACGGTGGCGATATATTTTTGTCTGTATCGGACTTACCTCATTCTTCGATACACTGTACCACGACCCAGCCATAACGCATCAGAATTATGTACTTATTTAACGATATAATATTATCACTTTCTATTGTAAAACAAGCTACGGATACTTCAGCTCGTGTCGCATTCATCCAGACAAGGGTTATTTCCAGCAGTGATTCTCAAGTGGCGGGTTGGGGCTGAAGAGTGGAAGTTGTGGGTCAAAAAAGTTGTATGGGAAATAGAAAGAAAATAGAAAACACTCAAATGTCTTTCTTTGGTAAAATAATGGAATTAATGATTGCTTAATCCACATTTCACGATGGTAAACTGTACAAAATAATCATTTTCACCCATATTTGTCTCTATCCTGCACAGAATCCTAGATATTTGATAGAGACACTGCGTATTAATGAACATTTACGACACAATAGATGATCTTATGTTTTGTATCTTTTTTTTTTTGTCTGATTATTTCATTTTGGGGCCATTGGTTTTTATTAAACAGTATCGTGCAAATGTGGGTGAAGAGTGGGAAGAGACAGTCAACAAATTGTCACTACGCAAAGGCCAGCGGAGCCTTGTTTGTGTTCCAAAAACCTTATCTTTCCCACAAACAACCAGGTAAAACTTTATAATAACTACTCCTTATTTACATGAACAAAGACTTCATAATGAACAGATTATTAAAAAAGATTACGGCTTAGTAACTACTTAATTGGAGGTTTAGGATGTCAAATTATGTGGTTACTAAGCCTGAATCATTCTTACTAATACATTTGTTATTATGAATTATGTCTTTTTTTTAAGCTTTATTAAGGCTATTAAAAGTGTAGTTATTATACAGCGTTATAGACAAACAAAACAACTATCAAATTGAACAACCAAAAAGAGTTTCTTCTTAGCAGAGGATTATAATGCTTGTCGAATAAAAATGTTTGAGCCTCAGCCTCAGACCAGTTGAGAATCACAACTTTAACCTGGTTTTGGAAGCTCCCGCCTCGTCTATTACACTATGTCTGGTCCGTGATTCAGGTGTTAGAGAGTAGCATTGTAATTGTACATAAAGTCCAGAAACCTCTGTTGAAATGTTTGTTGTTTATATTCTGTTCATATAATAATGCCTAACTTATGTAACATTACTTTTAATACGTTTTAGAAGAGGATTTTTATATGACAATAGCAATCACGATTGTAGCAATTCCTATATACACGATCTACAGACTGCCAATCATCATAATACCCGCACCATAGACACGGATAGACTTGTACGTGCTCTGTTTTCTCTGTTATTCATACAATTTACATGTTTATTTAAGCAATGTTACATCAGTGGAGCTCCGTACTCTCTAGTTATTTAAAAATGCTGTTGGGTCATACTTGATGCTGACATAAGCAATAACAAACTTTGATTTATTTTTTGCTAGCTCATCTCTCCAGCTTAGAGCCAGCAGTAGAGTCTCGTGCACTCATCCTATTTTGAGTTCCTTCTGTGGATGGATTGCAGCAGTCCCCAAGAGGTAGAGAGAGCTGCTCATGCTCAGACCTGTTCAAGTTCGATTTTGTCTCTGGAATAGGCTATAACATGGAAAAAACATAAACATTTTACATAATTGATACAGAAGTATGTTTTTCAACGCCCAAGAGTGGCTCATAAGCAGATTTGACATACTTTGAATGTTCGTGTTCATTTATCTGTTGAAGATTACATTCATAAAACATGTGCCATAGTAGTTCTGTGTGCAGTTATTTGCATATTGAATCAGAGTCGGTTTTCACACTGGTTTTGAAGCTGGGGCTGGACCATAAGTTTCACTCACAGTTTGTTCAGAGCATTGCAAATCTTCCAATCTTTTTTCAATGGATTTTTTGCCCATCGTTACATGTGTGTGATATTGACTTTGTTTTTTTGTTTGTTCCGATTCAACGCTTTATGTACGTAACGCTGGGGTACCAAACTTTTTTAGTAATGCTGTGTCTTTTGTGTTTTCCTCCAGGGTGTAGTGTAAAAGCACCACTTTGGGACAAAATGAGACCACTGCTTGCTGTTTGCAGCTAATAATGAAATACTTTATTTCTTGTCAACTAGGAAGTAAGAGCTGAAAGCAGTGCTCTGATTGGTTGCGCTTGGGTGGTCCCCCCAGCTTCACTCCGGTGTCTGAAAAAGCTGTTCTAAAGCCGAGCAGTCGCCGGAAAATTAAATTATGTGAGTACAAAGGGTTTGTGAAGGGAAGATTTAGATAGATTAAAATACTTCCTTTCATGGATTAAGCCAGTACCCCATTTTAAAGGTGCTTTATGTAACTTTTCAGGTGAGGGATTGCCACATTATTGCTGTATGAATACTGCATAATACAGTTATAAAGTACGTAGAGTTATTAAATGTATGTATCTATCACCAGTGCCAGCCGGTTATAGTTGTCTCCATGGAGTGTGGGACATGCCATGCAAAGTACCTTCCATCAGAAAAGTTACACAGTGCACCTTTAAGTTTACCAGTAATAACTTGTGCCCTAAATCTGTTTGTAAAATTGCGGCTGGAATACTTTTCCTTCAGTTTAACCCATTTTTTACCAGTGGATTTAATGACAACCCAAATATTCTTCTCCTTCCTGACAAACTACAAAAAAAGGAAAGAAAAAGTACTAATTTAATGGCTAAATAATTCATTACAGAACAACGATGAAATAGTAGTAACCCCTTTCATTAAAACGCTAGCAGTCCCATTTTGATTCTAGAAAAATGTGCTACGATAAATTATAAATTAATTTGATTTATGCAACCACCATTTGACCCCCATTTGAAAAAAAAATTAAAAACCAAAAATGGCACAAACTGTAAATGTCATTCACAGATACAGAAAGGCTTTTGAACGTTGCTCCGGAGGTTGTAATGTTGTTACTGCTTTGCATAAACCTCAAAGAGAAGGAGCGACGGACCACGGTTTTAAGAGCGAACGGAAATGAAAGTTCAAAATGCCGGGTACGATAATGAAATCACCGTCATCTGTCTCATATTAGCGGCAGAGGTCATTCGTGTTGTACAGTCATAACTCTCTTTACAAGTCCTGACCCTCAGCGCAGATGTTTAAGAACTCCTGTGAAGTCCTTCCTTTACAACAAACTCGGGCTTTGGCCGGCAGAGAGGCGACAGCTGGACCAAACAAACACACGTCTTACTAGAACTACACCTACAGGTTTTATTTTGGGGCACTGTGGCGTTTGGGACAGCATGATTTCCTCTACATTTGGACGTGTTCCTGGAGACACAACAACTACAAACTATTTCTACCGTCTTGTTTACTTTTCTGCATCGACCACATTTGACCTTTGCCTCTGTTTGTGCCGGTAACTCCAAATACTTTGTTTTGACTGCCTTTTTGGTGTTGCGTAATGTAAAATTATTCCGAACAGGCGCGGATATAAACACTCAAAAAATGAAATGTTGACACTATAAATATATTATTGAGTCACATTCTCCAGTCTCCAAAATTGTAATAAAATCAACTTAAAATCGAAATAGTTTGCTTTGGATCAACATAGAATAAGCAAATGGGGAAAAAGTTGCATAACATGTATTTATTTGTGTTTGTGTGTGTGTGTGTGTGTGTGTGCGTGCGTGTGTGTGTGTGTGTGTGTGTGTTAACTCCCTCTAAACAAAACCAATTTGACGATCATTCAGTCCAATCCTACTTTGACGGACGATCACAACTGTCTCTAGCCATGGATTTTAGTTTCCTGTTTATTGGCGCCATTTTGAATACTTTTCCCCATTCAAAAGATAGACTATTTTGGTTTGAATTGTGAATCGCCATGGCAGCATTAGTAATTTTTCATCACTCTGAAACACACGGACAGAACTATATTATAAAGACTAATGGAGATGTTGGAATTCAGCGGGTTTGTAAAGGATATGATACATTGTTTTGTTTTGGGGGTTTTTTTGTTTTTAAATTTAAATTAGATTGTTTTTTCTATTTTTGAAATTACACAAGCACACACAAAAAACAAGAAACACGATCAGAGAGCAAGGGAAAAATGAATAAATTAATAATATTGATAATAATGATAATAATGATAATAATAATAATAATAATAATAATAATAATAATAATAGAAATAATGAAAAATAATAATAATAGAAATAATGAAAAATCATAATAATAATGGCACAATATGATAAAACATATATAAAATTACAGCACAACTTCTCTTACATCTAAGTCCCATTTAGTCCAAACAAGCATAAACCGAAAAGGACCAGAGCGTACAAATAAATCAAATGGAAATATTGAATAAAATGTCACTTCGGCACATGTCCCCAAATGTATCTGTCCCATCTGTTCCAGGGAATATTAAATTTGTCCATGTTTAAGTTCAAAGTAAAGGTCAGTTTTTCCATTTTATAAATGTCCCAACGTTATCTCAGTCCAGTCCTTCACAATCGGCTCAGTCCCCGTCATCCATTTCTTTGTTACTGCCTTTTATGCTGCAGCCAAAAGTACACGCCACGGGTGGGATTTGATACATTTTACATTTGTTGATTTCCCTTTTGGATTTTCTTCTCAAAAAAGAAAATCAAAAGGGGAAACTTAACATCCCATTGTAGGATATAACACCCATAAAACATTAAACTAAACACACACAAAAACCGGTTAGTGGTAAATTCTGGGTGGTCCAGCTTTAAATCTAAACACTCGGTGCATTAACTTCACTTCCTGTCGGGACACGTTTTGTAAACACAATTTTAAAAGGACAAATATCTCAGATGAAAGTGAATTAGGCTCGACTTTCTCCGTCTTTGGATGTCGTGTTACGTTGACCTTCTCTGCTTGGAGCTGCGTGCAAGGTCAAAAAACATGAAATTAAATGGATTTGCTTTTTGGCTTGATCATATTTTTCTTAATTTCTTCATCTTATATTTACTTTTGAGTTGTAAGTCTGTCTGTCATGCAGCCTTCTATATCCACACAATGGTTGCAAACGCCGCTATCGTTTCCGTGCCCATTTGCCCGCACAGAGAAGGATATTCTCGCGGTGCCTCCTGCGCGTCATCTCGTCTCTTTTTTCATCCAGCAGTCATGGGATTTACATGGCGGTTTAATATTCGTAATCATGTGTCGCTTTGACATTTTCAAAAGGTTCCCAATCACGGGCTCTGATGACATGCTGTACTGGCCGTGCATAACAATCTGCTCCTCTGTAATTGTTGCCCCCGTCCTGAGACCCACAGGGGAGGGGAGGGAAGGGGGGGGGATGACACCGTTTACAATGTGATCTCATAGCGTTAAAGGGATGGTCCAGGTAAAAAGGGTGGTATTTTTTTGGGTGGTTGTTGCCATCATTTCCCCTACAAATTTCCTGTCCTGACCAGGCAAAACGATGGTGTAGCTAAGGCCGGGTCATATCTCGGCGAGTTCCGAAGGAAAGAAGAGAAATGCTTTGTCTGTTTGTAGCTGTTTACATGGAGAAAAAAAATTCAAATATAACTCAGAAGACTGAAGTCTACAAAAGGAATGAGCAGAACACAAAACATTTGCGCTTTTAGGTCCTCATTAATGGATGGTCCAACATGTTTGAACGCCCAAATGTCCCTCTTTCTGTTTTCATGTCAAAACGGTAAAATACCAACGTGGCGGCCAGTTTATCCGATCTCTCTTGACTCTCTTTTCGGGAATTCCTTTCCAATTTGTCCAATAAGTTGCGTCCATATGATATCACAGCATTAGATTCCACAAAGTTTCAAAATGAGCTAAAGGACCAGTCAGAATTATGTCGTAAATGTGCTGTTTAACTGTCAGATTGAGATTCATTGACTTGGTTTATGGTTGTAGAAAAAGTTTCAGCTTTAGTCATCTGGACCCGGTTTTTTCTACGATGGAACGCTCCTGAAAGAATGAGGGATTACGCCGACGTGGTTGATATCGTTCCATGTGAAAAGAAAACGCGCACAAAGTTCACCGCCTTCTCTGTCAGCATAAAGAAACAAACCTGACATCGTTTTTTTTCACTGTAACTTCAGAAAACGGTGCCATTATTAGTCACTTGAATGGACCTAAAGCCATTTAATGTGGCACGTTTTTTTGGACAAAATCCCTGAAAACAATTATATACTGCTGAAAAGTTCACACGCAGAGGTGGGCAAAGTGTAAATGTAACCCACCTCTGTTTACAAGACTGGCCATTTTAATTTGATTTGAGCAAGAGAATCATTTAATCTGTGTTCGCCAATGATACACTGAGAGTTGTCGTCTTTTATACAACTTAATTACTTAATACAGTGTTTATCTTTTAGGTCAAGTTGTTGCTTGTCCTCTGATGGGACCATGAGTATAGTTAGTGTAGTTAGCCATAGTTTTTTAACCAATAAAAACAGAATTATTACCTGAAATATATCTTTACAGAACATTTGTATATAATAATTAGTTCTTTAGTTTCCCGCTCACTTCCTGTCATGAGCAGACAGGACCTTTGCCTCGCACAGACTGAACTATGCGTTAGAGTAAAGAGTGAAAATGTGACATTCTTTCATGTAAGTTCAAATGTGTGGTGCGCAGAGGATATTTTCATTTTATTTAGAGACGCTGCCCAAATGTTTGGGTTCAGGCAGCCACTTCTAAGTGTTTGGAAATTGTTGTGTTGTATAATACATTAAAACAACACATGCATTTTAAATCTTGTAAAAACTTTTTATGAATATAATGTTGAAAAACAACCATCTTATGAGCAGTGTTACTAAAGTTAAAGTTAAAAGACATTTCCTTTACTTAAAATCATACAGAAGTGTCGCCAAAAAAAAAAATCCCAAAACTAAACAGCTCCATAAAAAAGAGCTAGAGAGTAAGCAACTATTTAAATGTTGTGTGTCACACCTGAATGAGTGCCAAGCAGATGTGCATATTTTTAATTAGAATTATTGTGTCATATTTTTTATTTGTAGAGCACTGGGAAAGATGCATTCAAATTACAATACAAACAGCTAAAAACATAAAGAATCATTGTAAAATTTACTTTTAGAAAGAAGAATGCATCTATTTAAGACTGTTTTAAAGTGTTATTTAACAAGTCGTAATTTAGTCATTACTCTGTCTATTTTAGTGAAACAGACGTGAAAAAAGGCAACAGCACCTCCTGAGCAAACTCCCCGCAAACTTCAAAATAAAGAAGCCCAAAGTTACTATGAAGAATCATGTTACCTTTTGTTTACAAAGGCTGATGTGGTCCACGTGATGCCGCAGCAGACGTGGAGGGGGCCTGTGCGGGGGGTCAGAGGGGGGCAGGCCTGTCCTCGGTCGGTCCTGTCGCTGATGGGACGTCCCAGTGTGACAAACGTGTAGCTGACATTCCCGGGATTCCTCTGGTTTGTCTCATGTCTCTCTGCACTCTACCTTTTATAGCTCGGTGTGGCAGTTACTTCAACCACAATCAATCCACTTCACGTTTGTTTAGAGTTCGTGGATACTTGGAGAGCGTCCTAGTACGGGTCCGGTCAAGTCTGAGTTCTGGGTTTAGTTTTGACGTGAATGAGATGTTTTACCATCCGCTGAACTAATCCGATCCACCAAAGTTTGATTAGCTCTGATCAATTCATTAAGCAATTGAGGAAAGGACATTTGGGGACATTTTGGAGCGAAAAAAAAGAGAACGATACAACTGAACGTCACTGTTTGATTTGTATAGTTTTTACTTTGACAATATTTCCTTGCCATGTGATCTTGCTTTTATTTCCAATGTTACTTTCCACGTCTGGTCCGGTTTTTGTAGCATTTTTTGTCTGGTTTTACATCCGACATGTTGTGATCTGAGAAGAGAAGGAGGCCGGGTGATGCAAACGACGGTTCGTGTGAGGAAATGTGGAACCAAATGGACGGCGGCGGCAGTTTGGAAGATTGCGTTGACATTTTGTACAGAAATGTGAAATTGTGATTATTTCTCCTGTTACAACAGATTTTTATAAATGTGAAAAATGGCAAATACAATGACTATTAAAGTTTAGATTGATAAACCCAGTGTTTCCTATTCAGAACTTTCTTGTGGTAATTTGGGTTTTCTTTTTCTGTCCTGGTTTGGTCTTGTTCGGATCTCGGTATAATCTAGTCCAGGTTTAGTCCCAGTTTTGATGTGGCACGTGTTTCATTGTTACTAATCTCAGACCTCTTTACTGGAAACCTAAACAGACACAGGGAGAAGATGCAAACTCCAGCGCAAGTGTGGTTTTGTTGTTCCCTGATCAAAGTACTCAAAACCTCTGCTCCTGTCAGCTTTTTCAAACTAAAAGTATAAACCGGAGAGAAAAATATGAGAATGATGCTGCTGCTCACTAATTATTTACTTAATTTCATTATCATTATTCAGTCAAATATTTGGGCTATGTGTGTTTAATAAGTGTCCAAATGACATTGGAAGAACAATTAAAAAAGTCTATCAAGATTTCGCACTAGAATCAAGATTAGTTTAATTAAATCGACTTAATTTCCAGAGCATTTCCTACGGTGCATTTTAAGATCTCCAGAAGAAGAAGAGTCAACACCTTTTTCTTTTGCATTCAATTCATTTAGTGACAAAAAATCCATAATCTACAAGCAACAGACAATATTAGGTTTGCCACTAAAGATTATTTTAGCAGTCGATTAGGCAACACTTTTTTTTTTTTAAAACAACACTTTTAATAGCATTAATAAAGCGTGAACTCATGATTCAGGCTTATAACTTCTGTAAATCCAAACCCCTGAAAGACCGAACCCTCCTTAATAAACTACTTCATTTAGTAAGGTGTATTATTATCATGTATTAATGTATTATTTTTATATTTGGTAAATTTCTTCAAAATTTTTTGACCAAATGAAGGTTGAAATGTTGTGACGGATCGTTTTTACATAAAGACTATATGAAAGTGCATTATTGATATTATTATTATTATTATTATCATTATTATTATTATTATTATTATTATTATTAACATTTTGATTTAATAACTCTGTTGTCATTGTTATAAAAGGTCTTATAGTTGTGTTTTAGAGTCAATAGCGATTATCATAATACTATAACAATTGTTTTTATAGTCGTCTAGTAACAATTATTACACTTAATCACAAAATGTTGTTTAAGTCTTTAAAAAGATATCTGAAGGAACACAAATGTTCAAATCATTTCATATTGCCAACATAAAGCTTTTGTTTTCACTTGCACTGTATATTTTACCCGCAGTGGAAAGAGGAACCAAAACTTTTACTCAAGAATTTGTGCTGCAGAAAATAAGTGCAATATTTTTTAAAAAGTGACTCAAGTAAATGTATCTGAGTGAATGTAACTAGCCCGAATGGCAACAGTAAAAGGTGAGTCTAAAGTTTGACAGCACAACCCCAAAGTGACGCAGTGACCTACGGGAGGCCAGAAAATATGTAACCTCTCAGGTGAACCCAAACTGGCAGCTGTCGTTACCCAGAGACTTGAAACAACTTTGCAGCCGTGTGGGAGGAGAAAGTCCTGGGATCATATGTAAAAACCAAGTACAAAATGATGACTTGCAATTAGCTCCCGGCTGCTCTGTACTTTGTGGTTTTACAGCATGCCTCGGGCCGCTGCATAAAGACCCCTGAAATAACTAAAGCTATAATTTAGGTTTGCAGCGCTTTTGCCTGTTTTTACCCAGCCCAGACAACAGAAATAAATACCTCATGGGCAGGAATGCTAAGTGCAAAGGACTTTTAAGGGTTTTAGAAGGAAAAAGTCAAATCCTTCTGGGTTTGGAGGCGCAGACAGGAGTTGAATTATTAGTAACTCACCTCAAAGCACAGAGGTGAATGGGCTGCAATGGTCAGGGCGAAACGTGTGCTTCTACTGACCCCTATAGGTCAAACTAGGACTTGAAAGACCCTGGCTTTGGGTTGATTAATTGTGCTGTTCAAGTCCTGAATTAGCTTCGAAATCAAATTGACTGATTGAATGACTTAAATTAATTCAATTAGTTATGACTCATTTTAGTCCTGGTTTGGGTGTATTGTAGGGTGTGTTCGCACTAGCACGAACACCATACTAAAAATGGGACTAATCTAGGACGAAACCCAGAATTGGACAAGAACAGGGTTAAACCAGGACTATAACAGGACCAAAATAGGACCAAATCAAGTCTACATCAGAAATAATTTGGGTTTAAACCAGGACTAAAGAAGTGCAAGTTCAGACCTAGATAAATCTTAGTTTGGACCTGGTTTACTACTGTTCATTTGGTCCATTTATTAGTCCGTTTATAAATCCAGTACTAGTCCTGGATTAATCCTGGTTTATGCCCTGATCAGATCTTCTTAAAATCTGGTTTAAAAAAGGACAGTCTACATGTAAACAATTGTATAAGAAATCCAATGATAAAACCGCTGCATAGAAAAATCTCAAGAAAATCTCTTTATAAAAACAATTTATTTAAAAAAAATTATAATTCACAGTTCATTGGGAAGTACAGCATGTATTCAATGTGACGAACAGTAATTTCAAATATTGCTTTGGTTATACAAGTACCCATCCAACAATGTAAACCGAATAACATTAAAATAATATCACATGTACAATGATACATGTAAAGATCTATGTGTTTCAACTGTCTACTATTTGTGAAAATTAAATACATTTGGATTTTTCAAGGTCAAAAGGACACAAAAACATAACAGAACACACTTTTGTTCGAACAACTCCAAATCTAAAATTTTAAATGTCTATAAAATATAAAATTAGTGCAGAGTGACTCAAGATCTGCACAATTCATTAAGAAGTGACAGATAAGTTTGGTAAAGATGGTTCAATGATGGCGCTGTAACAGTATCAGGCAATTTTACACAAAGAAAATCACCAAAACAACTTCATTTAAAATCGACGCCATCTTGTTCACAGTGGTTTCGGAGATTTGTGTAACAAGTAAAATGCATGAAAACATTCATACTACAACGACACACAGAGCATTCACTCATCTGATCTCCAAGAAGAGATGCGTTAAAACCTGGTAACTACTCATTTTAAAGTCCACAGAGTAACAATGTGAAATGTGCCTGTTTGTTAATGTAGTTCTTAAATGTGAAAAACAAACGAGAGAAAGACGGACTCACTTTCCCTGCATATGCACTGCAGCTCTACCCCATAATAAACTAAGTCAAAGTAGAAGACATGTTTAATGGGCCTGTCGAAGAGGAAGAGGGAATGTGCAAAATAAGGTAGACTATGGTTGCAGAGACTACTGTAAATGCAATAAAAACTAATTAACCACAAACTACAGTGATAACGGCTCGTTAATGTGTGGACTATAAAATAAAGTGTTTCCAGAAAGTCCCATTTCAAAAGTCAGACACTCAATGTTTTGACCTCTGCACAGCAAAGTACAGCCCACGCTACGACCACCACAGTTAATGTCACATTTCCAACATACACTTTGATCCAATTCAACTTAAATAAAGAGTAAATAACATTGGTGAAAAGTGTCGTTGTGTCAGAAAAATACATTAAATAGGTCCCGCCACAACATTACAGTGTATTCACTCAAACTGAAATCTTAAATTAACATGAACAGTGCGTCTCGTTCGCGCGCTGTTCTCTGCAGCAAAACGTCACAAAGATTTGGGTCCTGTCCTGTTCGGGACGTCCAGTCGTGGTAATATTGCACATTATGGTTGAAAAGCCTTCAATGACACTCAGTAAATCTCAATAAAAAGGCTCCAATTTCACTGCAACTAAAGCGCCTCCGCTCCTGAAGCGGCCCTCGCAGGACAATAACACCATTGACTTACAAAGTCTTCAATACAATCCACAACATTTTGGAAATAAACCTTTGAACGCACAAAAAGGTACAAAAGACGCACACCTGCTCATGTAGAACAGTGTGCACATTCAAAACTGATTTCATGAGTAACTCTTTTACAGTACCTTTGCTTCATGAGTTCACTCCTGAATATTTGACACACCTGGAGCAGGGAAAGACTGAGGCTCATGCGCCTCTAAACAGAGGAGCTACTCAGAGACACCAGCACATTGTACAGGCCTGTAGTGTGTCAGACCAGGGCAGCTGGAATTACTATGATTCGTTTTATAAATAAAGCAGGATAATGAACCCTGTCACTAATATAATGATCAAGTTTCTCTTTTCTATTCAATATTTAAATACTAAATAATGATACAATACTGTGTCCGGGCCTCATCTGAGCGCTGGACACAGTTACATTTTGAAATGTGAAAAACCCCATAAGCGTACACACTACTGCCCCATGCAACACTTGCCTCTGTGCACTATAGAGGCACTTAAGTTAATTGCATATTAAAAATAAGGATCATGTGTAGTCACCTTAACAAAAATATAAGGTTTTCACAATCCTATTTTGTTCTCCCATGACATGTAACAGTGCTTAACCACAAAGCATGAGCATTATTATTTACTTTCATTTTATTCTTGGCTGTTTTATATTTAATAAATAAACATCTAAAGCTGCATGTCACCAGAAAGTTGGACTGGTTTCAAAGGTAAACTGATCTCAACGTTTATGTAAAGGCACGCTGTAAAAAGCTACGCTCACACATTACTGCAACAAGCCAGACGCCCTACAGGCAAACTTGTGCAATTTACCAGGAAATATCTGCCATTCGTTTGCTGATGTAGTGTTCATCCTCATCATTAAAGCATACTGCAGGAGCTTTCACTGAAAAAATAACCTTAGGTTTTGTTCATTTGGTTAACAGCAGCCAAGAGCTTGACGAGCACTCTGTGTGCTAATGCTATTGTGCGGAGTTGAATGAAATCAACTTGTGAAATGAGCGCCCATTGTGTCCCACTTTTGTTCCCACAGAATCTGAATAGACTAAAGCACTTTATACTGCTCTGTCTCGAGTGGGCACAGGATCGCTCACACATCTTTTGGGATCGCACTGTTTGTTATCGGACGCTGTAAACATTAAAATTCTAGATACTGCATTTTGTTCTGTCTCGTAAAATCTCCCATCATTCGTTCTTGCAAAGAAGATGATTGAGGTGCCAACCACTTTTAGTTCAAAGTTCATTCTGGGACGAAGCCGTTTTTTTTCCAGTGGTCTCACACGCTCACATCAAGTTCTTGAATTGCAACAGGAGGCCATAAAAGTCCTTGACACACCATTTACAGAGACCATTTTACAAGCCGTCCTCATGTGCTGTTGCCTTGCTCTTGCTCGAACAGCAGCATGGCGAGCTGCGAGCGCGAACCCAAACCCTCCAAGTTGCTTTGCACACATCTGTGATAGATCTCCTCGCTGAGTCGCGGGTTGCAGTTTTCGTAGCGGTATTGCTGATGCAGCGCCGGCTCGGTGGCTCTGAAGACATGCAAACTGGAGTACTTGACAAACATCTCGTAAATGTCCAGCATCTCCAGGATTTCCTCATTCTCCTGGACGTCCGCCGCCATTTGTGTCCGCGTCGACATGTAATCTGAATTGTAAAAGCAAGCCTCGTCGAAGGACATGCGGTCGAAGTGTCCCGCGTCCTTGACCAGATCGATCGTGGCGGGGTAAGGCTGGTTGTGATAAGCCACCTCTGAGTTATAATCCTGGAAATGTATGGGGAAAAACACCTGCCAGCTGTTTATCGAATTCATGCGACATCGATTGAGAAATTCCGAGTTGATATTTGAATTGACGCTAGCTAAAAAGAAGAGCGTGTCAACCGGGTGCTTCTTCGAAATAATGTCCATGAACTTGATCTGCGATGGCGTTTCCGTCTTGACGCTTATCCACGGGATCTTTATCGCGGGGTATTTCCGCTCCAGCGACGTTATTTGCGTCTTCACACTCGCAAAGATGTCGTTCTGGCTGACCTGCTGGGCCTCCACTGGATCGTATATGAACAAGAACGTCAAAACGGCGTTCTCGCTCGTTTCGAAGGCGCTGGTGGCAAAAACGTTGAGGAAACGCGTGATGTAAGTTTTCAGCTGCGCCGTGAGAGGTATAATGATGTGCACCCTTGTCGCCTCGGTTACGTAAGGCATAGGAATGATTTCAATTTTGCTCAGCGGTCGCACCAGGTGAACGCGCTTGGCGATTGACTGGCTATGACCCTTTTGGCTGGACACTTCCAGCTGCAAGTCTAACATATACTCCATACCGCGGACCGGGTCGAATCTTCTGTACCCGTTAATCAAAGCTTGTTTCTTCACGTGTAGAAGAGGCATGTATTTCTTATTGAGTTCGGCTAAAGTGACCTCAATAACGTCCGAAACATCCAACTGGTCGATGCCTTTCAGCTCACATTTGGGAGAGCCGTCCACGCACGAGTAGATCTCCTCCTCGGTGAAGTACTCCCAGCTCAGGACCTCGAAGCGCGTTCTCGGCTCAAACGGCGCAGTGACCCCGACAGGCCAGTGGGCACTACGGTTCCCCTCGAACGCCTCCACACTCGCGTTCTTTATCTCCGCCTGTGGACGAAACAAAAAAGGAGTTTGGATGAAGACCTAGACCATTTTATATTCATGTTTTACTCCTCAGGTGGGTGCTATCAGATGCCCCCGATCAGAACTAATCACCATCTTCTACGCCTTCTGTGAATAGATTTTTGAACTCTTGAACTTTCTTAAGGATTACCCTTTTTTTTTTTTTTTTTTTCTGTTTTTTTTTTTTTTTTTTTAATTGTGACCCTGAACCCATGTGAAGTGTCATGGCGTACTGGATACTTGTGTACCAGTTTTGCCAGTTTGTTTTTGTAGCTGCAATGAATTTCAAACATTTTTCAGATTTTTTTTCTGAAGATGACGCTCTACTGGGACAATTTTACATAAATTATAGTTTATTTTAAATTACACAAATTATCAGTACTTTCACACAGTTAATTTGTTACATTTTGTTGTTATTTTTACAGTAATTTTACAGTAAAAATGTCATATTTTCAAACACAAAGAAATGTCTAAATCCATTTCATTCTCGTCAAATCTATGCTGACCACTGGACTGGATGATGTAGAGTGTTGTTTTTGTTTTGCTTTTTCACAATTTTAACATTTTGTATCGGTTACCTCCCGCACATGTGACAACTGCCATTTTTTTATTTTTTTTTTGCGTGTGTGCGACGTTGTGAACTCTGTGACGGGTGACACACTGAAATCAGCTTACCTGCAGCTTAGCGATCTCCTCGTAAGTCCTCTGCAGCTCGAGCTGGGTGAAGAAGCGGTGCAGCCGGTACATCTGCTCCGGCTCCGACACTGGATGGACAGCCAGCGCCCTCTTGAACTCCTCACTCGTCTCTTTGCTGGGGTCCGAATTCTTCCCTATCTCAAAATGGTAGTAGTGAAGTCCCTGGGAATACAAAAGCACAAAGACTTCCATTCATTCTTGGGCACTCGGGGCATGACAGAAACATACCTGATGTTATTACAAGCTAACTTTGTTATGGTGACTTTCTAACAGTTGAAAGTTGCACGCTATCGAGGCAGCACTTCTGGGCTCGTATCCACTCCAAACACGGAGGTCTGTGCCATAATTGCAGAGTAAAGTGCAGACATGGGTGTATTTTGGACGGACGATGAAGTTTTGTTGTCCACGCTTTGGACATTTCCTGAAGTCGTTCGTGTTTTAGGAAGGTTCGTATGTTTTGTGACTCCAATTAAAGCAAGTACCAAAATAAGACTGGATCCGATTAAGGTGATAGTTGATACTGGACTTCCGCACACAGCGCAGTGCCAAAGTTTGGGTTTGAGTCATGAAGTCATTGACCAAGAAAGCGACGCAATAGTTTTAGATTTGTTTTAGAAATTTTCTGGAATGTTTTTTATGAACTGTAACATCAGCCTGCTCAGGGACGACAGGTGTGAATTAGTACTCGTGCTACAACCTGGTACAATACCTCTCTCCTGATAATGTACACCGTCCTCGTCTCAATAAATAAATAATAAACTAAAATAAACGAATGGGGCAATGTTTTAGTAAATAACAGATCGTTTATTTGCATTTTCGACCAGTGTCTTGACTACTTCTTGTTCTGATTAGAATAGTAATAGTGCACTAGTATTGACAAAAATCAAATAAATTAAGAGAAAATGAGACTTTTCCTGGATTATAGAAACTGAATCAGAACAAGTATAAAACCACATGGTAATATTAAAAAAGCCACTGTTACTTTGTATGAAAATTACACTGTTGCCTTTGAAAAATGAGTGTGTTTTGTGGCGTCAAAATTAGTATTCAGTATTTTATCGTGACTCGGGATATCAAGATTATTAGGTGACAATTTTAGAAGCAAAATCAAGTATATTTAGGTCACTCTATAGTCCCAACAAATCAACCTAAATGTAAGTAACTTTTTCTCTGACTACTTTTGTCATATTCAACTTTATTTTGTCTTTCAGAAATGCACATTTTCTAAAGCCGGTCACAAACTTGAGGAACAGTAGCATGTTTGACCGTGGGAATGAAAGAGAGTTTCACTGTCGTTTAGTCACAGTCGCAATAATCGTGAATAATGAAATGGTGATGTTTTTTTCCCTCTCAATAATCGTAACACGAACCTTATTTTATGGTGACATCCCTAATAAGTTCAAACCTTTCTAAAATAATCTGTTTAAGACTTTAGCCCGACACTGGAAGGGGATCATGCGTTTATAAAAGTGAATCATGTCTAATGCTGCTATTAAAAGAATAAGATTGTTCCTTTGGCTTTTCTATGACAAGTGTTCGCCAATGTCCTCCAGCTTCAGTGGTTGGACACTTAGCGACGCTTTGTGTGTGTGCCTAATTGTCATCACTGTTGTCTCCAGGGGGAAAATTGATGCGAGGCCCAGTGTTTTGCTTTGCACTTAAGGGCCTGGCTTGTTAACTTCCCCCTCCACTGCCTTATCTGTCCTCAGCTGGAGCTCTTCAAACTTCTTGGGGGCACATTAGTTTAACCATGCAACTCGCTCACTCGTGTATAACAAGATGGTTTCCCCTGCCTTTGGGTTCAGGCCAAAATGGGGGCCAAAAACAGACAACTTCAACCCATGTCATTTGAAATAAATGAACGGCAGCGGGGAAGAGATAAACCGTGATCGTTTCAGGACTATATTAGGAAAAAAGCAGGACGACACCGGAACTAAACCAAGATAGGACTAAATAGGCAACACACCAGGGTGAACCAAGGTGAACAGGTTTAAAAAGAGGTCTAAAACAATGATTATGGCGAGACACTACAGGCAAAACTAATTGTTAATTTTTTGGTCAATTTGTCTCCCAACATATAGGCTTTCATGTTGTCCAATCTGCTCCTAAAGATGTTTAATTATTTCCTTGAATCCACTACAAGCTACACACAACAAACTTCACAATCTTGTACTTAAGTCTGACGGAACGTACAGAAGTATTTGTTGATACCAAGTTCCAAGCCTGATTTATTAATGATTTGATTCTAAAAACTAAATAAGCCATCCACTATTTCTGTAACAAATACGTCAACAAAATGAACCAAGAAATTCAAACCTTGCCTTGTCCATTTTTCAGATTGAAATATCCCAAATATGTGCAATTTTGGCCATGAGACTAAACCTAGGTCAAACTTATTCAAACATTTCATTTATTTAATATCTATGTGCACAGTCAACATATTTGAGCCGTGTCAACATTTTTCCCATTTCAATTTGATGGTGTGCAAATATGTTATCAAGCACGAAAAGAAGGACGGGAAGATAAGTTACTATATCAACAACAGACCTTTGATGTAAACCAGGACAAGGCAGAAAAAACTATTTATCTTGACCTTTACCTGGACTAACCTTACCCATGAGGACTAAAGCCAGACTAAAGTGGAACGAAACCAGGACCACCCAAATAAGGTCAACGGCAGAACAATCCAGAACTAAACCACTACGACAACACAACTAAGCCAGCTCTAAGTAAGGATTTAACCAGAACTAAACCAAGACTGAAGAACCCTGAGAGAAAACAAAACAGACCTTTATCCACACAAGTATTCGTCGTGTTTGTGGACACTTTTACGTAGCTTCCCCCCCCCCCATTCCCACTTCTTCTTGAACTTTAGCTTGACGCGTGCAAACAGGAAACTACAAACACACACACACATTGCATGGACGGGCACTTGGGCGCATCAGTCTCAACCATGTTTAAACCCAAATGCGAATGACATTATTGGACGAGCGCATGTGTTGACCACAGGGGATTTTCACAACCACTGAACCCGGCTCGGTCTTGCATGTTCCACTGGCCCGTATTACGCCTGCAAGGTTACACGAAAGCCAAAGTATTAGGAAACTAGGCCTATAATATAATACCATACACGCCCTAGTGTTGTAATTACCCGTTTTATTATCTTGGGGCATTTGTGCGTTCCCCGGGGAAAGAAGTCGGCTGTTGTGGCTAAAAGAACAATTTTATTACGCTTGTAAACTGTTGTCAATTAAGTGGTTAATAATTTCAGATGGTGAACCACTTAATTCATTCACAGAAAAGAACAATACCACTGCGTTTATTGGTCACATTCAACTTCTTGCTTTACTGTTTGTGACATTCCAGAAGAAGTAATGGAATATATTTAATCCGAAATTGCATTTACGTTACTATAACTTTACTTAAAAGTGTATTTGCTTGAATACGTTTAACTCTACCTCAACTGTGGACCACTATAGCCTACAAACGTATAAAAAACTTTAGGACTTGTATTTGACAATAGACCTAAAATACTGATGTATTAAATTAGTTGGAAATACCATCACTTTCACAGAAACCAGCCACTGCTACTTTTAGATGGATATAAATATAACAAAATATAACTAAATACTTGAAATTATTTAGTAAAATGTAACAAGTACAACTTTTATGAAGTCATTTTTGTGTCTTAGTCTGGTCCTCAATGGGCGCAGTTAGACGGTCAGCTGTTATGTTTTAGGGGGAAATAGGACTCCCAGTGATATTTTCCACAGCTGGCCCAATTCATAACGTTAGACTGTGCACTGCGATCCTCTGAGAGCTGAAACCCTTATTGGCTCGCAGACGCTTTGAGGGAGATTTAGCAAGTCTCGAAATTAACAAGGCCTTATCATCAGTGCACTCCAAAACTAGTTGCTCAATAGATTATAAACAATGACACGATATAAAAAACAGATTCGGCTTACATTTTGGACTACTAAACCATGGCTAAACATGAAGTCTAAACAAGACTTAACCTGGCCCAGATAATGTTTCAAACTAAGGACTGAGTTCACACACTAATCTGGTCCTAAAATTAGCCCATTTTAGTCCATTGTGAACTTGGTTTTGGTCCGGTTCGGGTAGGGTTCGGGTTAGGGTTCGGTTAGGGTTCGGTAGGTTCGGGTAGGGTTCGGTAGGGTTTCGGGTAGGGTTCGGGGTAGGTTCGGGGTTAGGGTTTCGGGTAGGGTTCGGAGTATTAGACCGGATTTGTGTGACATACAGCCTAAATTAATCTAAACTAATCCTGGACTAGATCAGGACTAAACCAGGTCAAAGAGGACGAAGCAAAGTCTGCATTCTGGATCAATCTGGCTCAAACCAGGACCCAAACAAGAGCATGCGTATACGCACTATAAACCCGGGACGAAACCTGGACTTGATTGGACTGTAGAGGAAAAACAGACTAAACTGCGGCTCAAACCAGAACAAGTATGAACAGCTCTAGACCAGCCAGAGCGAACTTCTGTATGCCTAGATACAAGACCCTTATCAGGGCTCGAAGTAAACCTTACCTCATGCTGGCTGACGCAGTTGCTTGCTAGTGTAATCGATGATTGCACCTCCCCAGCCACTCATCGGGGCCTGGCGCTCAGAATGTCATTCCGGCAGTTCTCCAAAAACGGCTGCAGCTTTAGCAGTAACGTCCGGGACAGGAGGACCCGTAGCCGCCGTAGCAGTACTTCCCCTCCCTCTCCCCACCGATGAACTCCGCCGGACGGCCCATGTACAGCTGCCTGTCCATGCTGAGATGCCTCCACCAGCTCCTTGACGCGGTCCGCCTCGACGTACGCGTCGTCTTGCACCAGATAAAACCAATCGTATTCTGCCACGTAATGTTCCAGAGATGTACTTCACCGTTCTGGTACATTGTCCAGATTGTTGCCGCTCGTCTTCCGTGGGATACGACGAACATTCCGTGGGGCACTTTGCTGGTTCCTCGTCCCCGGTGAAGAAGACGACCATGTCCAGGTGATGGCTGATGTGCGCGGTGCCACGGCCAAAGTTTGAGGCTGTTTTTGGATGTGTGGACGCCGACAAATAAGCGCTCGCGATGCCCAACTCAGTGCTCACGTATTTGGCCCTTGAACGACACAGAAACAATACAATGACTAAAACATTCTGGGGGTTCTTGCCACTTGCTCGTCTCCACAGAGATGCTATCGTTTTGCCCAGAACGTTCCACACTTATGGCATTTAAACTCAGATATCGATGCATTTATTTGACAAAAGCGTTTTATTGAAAAAAAAAAAAAAAAAAAAAAAAAAGACTCTAAAAAAGGTGCATTTTTAAGGTTACAAAAGAAAAGCAAGTGATTTTCAGGATTTGGCATTGACAATGGAGGATCGCTGTCATAGCAATTTAAACAACAATTATAAATAAAAACATCATATCATTTTGACTGCGGAAAAAAAAAAAAAAAACTTCAAATCAGGAAGGAATCATTTACCTGAAACCCATACAGACCTGACTCGTAACGTGGCCCGGTGGATAAGTTTAATACCATACCGTGGAACATTACTGGCAAAAATCAGTAACATCTCCATGGAGACAAGCAGGTGGCGGACCAACCCCCAGAAAAGTTACATAGTACAGTACACCTTTAAAATACATGAAATAAACTATAACCGTGTTTATATTTAAAACTGCAGAAAATATGGAATTAAAAAAATTATAAAAATAATAAATAAATAAAAACTGTAGGTGAGCTGGCACTGGTTCTGTCTCACAAAGATAGAAAATATACAATGACCAGACCTGAACTTGAAGGCAAGTTTCAGGGATAATGGATTTTTCTTCCATTGAGCCACAAAACTCCTACATCTCACACAAATGTATACTTTCTTTGCAATTGCTGGACATGAATTACCTGCATTAATGTCGGTGTAATCCCTCATTCGTCCAGGAGTGTTCCATTGTAGAAAAAGATTCAGTTGTAGTCATTTGGAGTCCAGATGACTACAACGAAATATTTTTCTACAACACCTGCATTAATCTAAAAATTGTGTAAATTCAGGCCTACAACAAAAATAAAGTGGTAGTTTCTTTCACCTCACTAAAACAATATCCACAGCCACAGATTAAGCCATATTAGATTATATCACAAGAGTCAAAATCCTTATTCTTCTCCAGTCAAATATGTAGAATGTGTGGTTCGTCTCAATGGCAGAAATGTCTCCTCTGAAGGCCTTGCAGAGTCAGTTTGTCTCAAGGTAACCATCATTTTCTCAGGAGCCACATACAATGACACCACTTTGAGAATGACTGGACCTTGTATGGAAAATCCAGCCTGTTCAAGTGACTCAAACATACTGTGCAGTGCAAAGGTTTGTGTCATCCAACAGTTTTTAAAAAGGAAAAGTATACATTTTTTAAAAGTGGATGGTACTTCTTTGTTATAATACATTTTGACAAGGCATTTCCTGATAGATAGAAAAGTGTTAACATGAGCAGAACAAGAATAAATAGAATAAATTATAGTTTTAGTCACTTTTTTCCATTATGAAATACATAAATGTGGCTTAACATAAAGTAATTTACTCCTACTTCTATTTTAAGTCCAAACATAGCTGGATTTAGTCTATTTGTGTGCTTTTTTCACATTTAAACTTTGAATCACCTCTCCTCCCATGATTTAGTCAGACATCTGTACTGTGTTAGCCTAAAAAATGATATACGAGAATGTTAAGGTTTATTGCCCCCGTAGGGATATTTGTCTAATTCTTTTGCATGATTACTTTAAGTACAACTAATAGTAGGTTTTGCATTGTTTGAAGTTTCCTTCCCACGTGGTCACCAGCTGATACCTGCAGGTCAACACCTGGAAAAGGACTAACAGAGCACTGATTTATTATCAGTCCCCCTTAAGTGTAAGGGACAGAAGAGGCAGGCCTGGTGCTCTGTAGGTTACTGTAATCTGCTCCAGAAATAGTCCACAAGACACAACTTCTATTGATACTGTCCACGGAGACTTGGCTGAATTCTCTCCCAGAGCAGGTTTCTGAAGTCTAAATAAGTTACATGTCATTTTCTATTGAAGCAGCTGAGATGAGACAACTTTTTTATGTCTAATTGTGTCCATAATTACCATGGGGATAAATAAAAGTGATGTCGCTCTCTTGATACACACCTGACAAGTTTCTTTGGGGGACTCTGCGGCTGGACTTGCTTGTACGGGATGATTTTTGGTTCAAAGTCCTGCTCTGACTCCGCATCGTTGCTGCTGCCCGCTAAAGAGTTGGGTTTGCGTGCCCCGCTGAGCTGCCCCTGCGGCTGCCCGACGCTGCCATCCTCTCTGTCGGCATTGCCCAGGTAGCACGTCTCCTCCGTCCAACTCACGCTCAACAAACTCAAGGTGAAACCCAAAGAAATGCCGATCACCACCGGGCCGAGCGACCGCAGGACAGTAATAACCGCTGAAAATCTCATGTTGCGCCCCGGGCTTGCAGTCTGTGCCAATCGGTCCCGGCGCGTCGGTCCACAGCGTCCCGAAAGAGGCAACAGTCCGCCACCGCGCGACTCTACATCAAGTCTGAAATGAAGCAATCATTTCCACACTGGAGTTGAGGGAAGTTGTCGGGTCCTTCCTTATAATTTACGCAGTTTGTTACGTGTCAGTCGAGCTTGTACCTGGCTCCTCCTCCCGGGGCCCAGACCAAAGCGCACGGAGAGAGGGGGGCGGGCGTGCGTCAGTGCGGCTCAGCTTTCCGGCCAATCAGCGCGCCTCTGGCCGCTCAGGGGGCGGGACGTTGTTTAATCACACGCGCTGCTGTCTCGAGGAATCTGGATGTAGGGCACTAAACTAAATCCACAGATGCTACTGCAGCTACTGGGACAAGCCAAGGCTGTGTGCAGTGGAAATGATCCATGTTACAGCCGGCAGTTTGTTTGAAATCATGGGGCCAAACGTCAACTCTGTGGTTACAATATGGGCCTTTTAAATAGACTACTTATAATTACTTATTAGAAATTGTGTAAATGTATTGAGGTCACCAATCGCTTGAAGATTAATTGAAATGTCTTAAAGTGGAATTCCTATTTTGTTATAGGTAATCATCAGCACTTCTTCTACTCAGCTGGAGTCAGGGCTCAAAGCAGATCTGCCCAGGCTTCCCTTTTCATGCAGCTGCAGACACACACACACACACACACACACACACACGAGACGGATGCTCCTCTCGATGTGGGGCAGTGGGTCTACTCTGAGCTCTTATGCATTTGTCCAGTATCTTCTCAAATGCCCCGCCATCCTGCAGAGAAATGTATTGTCTCCGGTGTCCTGCCTTTCTGCTCTATTATTTGTTTTGGGGGCAATATGAAGTTTGGAATATATATAATTGCACATGCACTGCAGCGGACTTTCTTTGCAGTTGTGAAGTGCGGCAGAGATTGTGGCTAATGGCAAATACCAAGAGAAATATCACTGACTGAGGAGTGGAACAAGAACCGATCACTATCACCTAATATCCTTCATTAGGACAAATTTTATAGATGCCACTGTTGAATAATTTGTTCAGAATCGATTATATTGTGAATTATATTGCTAGCTCAAATGTTCTCTTTTATATCATGCTAAACATTTTTGGCCCATATCGCCCTGCTCTAATCAGGAACTTGTATTCTGTGAGCTATTTAAAATTAAATGTATCTAAATTATTATTATTTTTACTGCCAAGAAAGAGTTTTATGTAAAGAACGTTTTAAAAAATATTAGCTCTAGCTCTCTTTTCTTTGCTTTTATCTGTTCTTCCCTTTTACTCTCATTCACCTTGTCTCCCACCAACGAAACATGCATGACTCCAGCTTGCATTTACGTATGTTCACTTAATGGACTCAAAAAATGAATTAAGATGACAGCACTGGTGTCTTCTCTGATCCTGGTGCTTTTCTTCTTGAAGATTATCTTGAAAACTAAGTCCATACAGCCTCTGTGCAGAAGATATTCACATAAGGTGCACTGAAATCGATCAGACATACATACTTTATGGATAATAACATTAGACTTCATCCCCCAAACCCCATGATCATAGTAGATGAAGAGAGCTATTTTTGCCTTTATTCTCAAACAACATCACTTCTTTCCAAAGCAAATATTTTATATTCTTTGGCCCTATACCATTTTTGCTTACTTTGACCTTTCTAACAGTTATAAACTAGCAACTTAAATCAACGCAAAGTTAACTTTTGGGAATGGGGAGGGCATCCGAGCAAAACATCTGCCTCCTAATGCTCATTAAGGAAAGGATTTAGGTCAGATGCTCTTTGTATCACAACCTTGTAACCATGTTTGGACTGTATCAAGATTTTCCCTTCTTCTGTCTCTTTTGTAGAATGATCCGATGTGTAACTGTAGGACCATTTATTGTCGTAATACATTTACTCCAAAGAGAATATTTCCATTCAGTCAGCCACAATGGCTGACACTCAAACCCCAGTTGTCCTGATCTCTGTGCAGCCTGGAAAAGAGTTGGCAACATCTGGTTTGAAAGTTGTGCAATGCAAGTCAATGGAGAGGTTAAAAAGATGTTTGTTAAATATAATAAGATAAAGGACAAATAGTTTATCTCTGTCTTTTTTTTTTTTTTAGATGCTTTTGAGAAACTCTTTAGGAGCAACAGATCAATATGTTGCTCATTCTCTGTGGCCAGAACAAACAAACAAAGCTAATCTGTGCCCTCTTGTGGTAATTTAACACCCACATTCACTTTTTTTCCACATCTTATATTATAAAGAGTTGTGAATGTGATTGCTTTGTACATCGTCACATGTGTCATCTCAAACCCACTGGCAAACGTATCCCATTAAACATTTGCAAATCAACTAAATGTGGCTGGTTACATATTCTGTCTTGTCTCTTCCAACATGATTTGAGAATTACATTTCATTTGATCCACACAATTACAGCAATAATTCTCCTAAAGTTATTGCTAATTTTTAAACAGTGGTTAAGGCACAGCACATGTATACTCGGCTCATGGTGCATGGTGGGGTACGGGCCACCGCGAAGAGCACACCTCTAATCCCCCCACCTACACCCCCCCCTCAGTACCAACTTTATACTACTTCATTCAACATTTTCACGACCGCACGGTTCGAGAAAGAGTTATGTCCCCTTTGGCTTTTATGTTCAGTGTGATGTGGAGAATAAGTGTGTCAAATTTTAACTGTTGATGACAAAGTGAATGTTTTCATCCCATTCAAAATTCCAGTAAACCAAAATGCATGTGTCTATGGCAGTGTTTGTCAGGTTGCCACGGTAACATGCTTGCAGCTAGAGGTATGCTGTCATTGGCTCGTTTGTTTAGAAATGAAGATAAGTTTGTTATCTTAAATTCGCGAGTAGGACCACACCCCTATCACGCCCCTTCCTGCGGCTACAATATTTAGGCATCAAGGTCACACACATCAGCATTCGTGACTTCGTGCCCCTCCTTCCCACCCTCTTCTAATCATTATTCTAATTTATCTCCTAGACGGGGGTATCGAGGCCCGGGAGCCCCCAGCCCTCATCACCAGAAGCCCCAAACCATCCATTTCCGTACACTCGTGTTGTTCATATTTCTCGTATGTCAATAAACACTTTGCATCGTAGCTGGGTTGTGGTCCTTGCTAGTGAAGGATGTCTGTGCCAAATTTAATTTGTCTACGTCAAAGTAAATCTTTTTACGTAATTCAAATGTTCAAGGGGGACGCTTTAGACCCTTTGTAAAGTATAGCTATATATATTGTATATTGTATATATATCATTGCGTTCAGCTCATCATTTTGCACAAAATGTATATTCGTGCCGGGAAATAGGACATCTCATGCCAGAAATGTGCAAGTTTTAACACTTAAAAAGTGTTAAAAAAAAACTTGCCATGCCCACATTTGAAATTGTATCAAAAATCTAAAGAATTCAAGCCTATTGACTGAAAAGCCAAGGTGGTAAAAAATAAAGTATGTGGTATAAAAATATTGAAAAAATTGGGTTCCACCCACAGTGGCTGACTCTGTGCGGGGTTTAGGGCGGGGTCATAATGTAATTTTTTACTCATGAGGTTTGTACCAATTTTAATAAGTCCAATGTATTTTGACATTTTAAGTGGCGCTCGCGATTCCTTTTGCATCATAAATTGTTTTCTTTAGACACCCCCAAAAAATGTTTTCACCGATCCTGAATTTTGGGTAAAAAAAAATTTTTGCCGCTATAAAAACTCAAGCTAGTCATGTGATTTTGTCGCATTGTTCCCGGTCACAAATTAGCCCCTGTTATAACTTTTTTCAGTTGTCTATGACAAATAGATTGTCTTTAATTTTAAAAAATCAAATTTGGAGAGGGCGCTAGAGAGCCATTTTATTAGATAGCCACTAAATTTGCATATCATTGCGTTCAGCTTGGAAATCTACACAAATGCTCCTGTAACATTTTCCTTCAAAAAACTTTTTTTGTTTAAAATTCACTATGACCACACCTGAAGATGGATCAGCTTCAAACTGATAATATTTCATTACTCATGCCAAAAGTACGACAAGGTGCACTTTTGTCAGGGCCGTGTTGATCAAACTCCCCCCTCACCACCGTGGACACCTTCCGGATCCTGGCACCACCATCACCCAGGACCTCAAGTGGGAGCCCTCCATCACCTCCCTCATCAAGAAGGCCCAGCAGAGGATGTACTTCCTGTGGCAGCTGAGGAAAGCCAAGCTGCCAGTGCAGATGACGGTGCAGTTTACACAACATTCATTCATCACCTCCATCACCGTGTGGTACGCTGGAGCCACAGCCAGGGACAAACAGAGACTACAGCGCATCGTGCGTTCTGCTGAGAAGGTGATCGGCTGCAGACTTCCATCTCTGCAGGACCTGTACGTCTCCAGGGCTCTGGGACGAGCAGGTCGGATCACAGCAGACCCTTCTCACCCTGGACATGGACTATTTGACCCACTCCCCTCAGGCAGGAGGCTACGGTCCATCCGGACCAGAACCTCCCACCACAAGAACAGTTTCTTTCCCTCTGCCATTGGACTCATGAACACTTCTTAAACACCTGCCACTTTAAATATGTTGTTTTATTATTACTCAGTGTTTTATGTTGCACCTTAAGGCCGAGACAAGTTCCTATGTTTTTGAATTTTGTTCATTGACAATGGCAATAAACTCTTTCTGATTCTGATTCTGATTCTGAAATGCAACTATTCATCACTCACTGCACTGTCACTTTCTGCACTACAACTGTAAATTTAACTTTAATCTTGTGGACATAGTAATGCCTATTTTTATTTTTATTTTATACTATAGTCATTTTAAATAGTTTCTTAATGCATGCCCTTTTGATTGAATATATGTTGTTTTGATTATTGATCAGTGTTTTATGTTGCACCTTAATGCCGAGATAAGTTCCTATGTTTGTGAATTTTGTTCATTGGCAATGGCAATAAACCCTTTCTGATTCTGATTCTGATCCAACATGGCCAACTTCCTGTATGATTTAGGGCGGGGTCATAATATCCCCATGTCAATCGATTTTAGAAAAAATTTTAATAACTCTCTCGCCGGGACGGTTCTCGTCCTTCGGCTCGGGCCTAATAATAAACAACTAGCTGTGTAATGGCAAGAAGCCACGGCATCACCAAGAATCTCTTTCTCTCGCTCCTTCTCTCTCTCCCTTTTTTTTCTTTTTCTTTTTTTTTAACAGTATAGCGTAAAACACATACTTTGAAGACGTACAACTACAGTAGTGGGGGTAAATGCACCTTTTCAGTTGGCTGCAAAGACGCCATTAAAAGGAACAACAACAACAACAAACTTTGACGACAAATCCCACAAAAACTACAAGACCAAGGTATACCGAAAGCAAAGCCAAGCGATGCCATTACTGTGTAATTTACATTATAGAGTCAATCAATGAAAGGACAACAAGTTTTTACAAGTCATTATCACAAAGAATAAAGACAGAAAAAAAAGGTAGGCCCCCATTTTTGGAACAGCCTGTGGAAGGACCTCAGGGCTGCAAATTGTTGTTGTTGTGTTGCTTTTAATGGCGGTTGGCAGCCAACTGAAGTGCATTTACCGCCACCTACTGTAGTTTTATGTCCTCTGTAGTTGTACGTCTTCAAGGTATGTGTTTTACGCTATACCGTAAAATAAAATTAAAAAAAGACAGAGAGGAAGAGAGGAAGACAGAGAGGGAAGACAGAGAAAGAGAGACAGAGTACTTATTTTAGGCTTACTATTTAATATTTGAGGAGCTCTGCACCAGGTGTGGTGCTCGGCTGTGGCTCCTGGGGCCGACTCGTGGGCCCCTGTTGGAGGCTTGGTGTCTCCTCTCTTCTTTGGAGCCTGTGTTTTGTGGCTGCAGGCGACTCTGCTCCAGGTGCAAACTGCTCCTCTGATGGATATATATATAAAAACACAACACAGAACAAGACCAGAGAGCAACAGACAAAACAAAAAGAACAGAAGAAGCACAGAAACAGAATCACAACAAACCCAAAATAGTGGTCCCACCCAGTACTATGTCCATTACATTTGTTAATTTCCAAATTTAGTCAAAATGTGATTTTTTTTTTTCTTTTCATATTCCGTATTTCCATTATAATGTCAGTCCAGTCCTTGATTGTCAGTGCAGCTTTTGTCATCCATTTTTTGCGCGATGGCCTTTACCCCTGCTACCAAAAGTATGCTCCAAAGGTTTCCATTTATTGAGTCTATGGCAGGAGTTTGAAGGCCACATAGGCCATACATAGTTCTGAAATCAAATGAAATGGCAATGTCAAAAGTCTGAAACTCTTTGTTGATTTCAGTCCAATATTTCTGAGCAACCACAGTCCCAAAAAACATGGCACTTTGCACTTTGACATGGTTTTATGAAGAAACGTTACGCAATTTTGCAACAGAATTCTTTCCAAACATGTGATTTTGTGGTTTTATTTTAGGTATTTATTTCATTATGTTTTTATATATCATATATACGCCATTTAAATTGAATGCATTTTACACATCCAGCGTTTCTATTGCGTTTTATTTTTGATATAAGTAGTGCATTTAGGTCATGTTTAATTTTTAGGAGGAATTCTGACATCCTTTGCAACTTTTTGGACCATTTTGATCAGTGATTGAATGCAATTTCCACGTTCCTATTTCTCTCGCGCAGTCGTCTTTTCTCCCACCGCGCCTCTGCCTCTGAACCCGCCACACTTTGAGTCGCCCTCGGATGTGCCTGTGCGCAAATGTCAGCTGCAGCGGCGGCGTCTCCTCCTGCCCTTCACATCGCGCCAGCACTTCCTCTTCGCTCACACATGCCTCGTCTCAGCGTGTCCCGACCAGACTGCGTGCACGACATCCCAATGCAGCGTTATTAGGCCGCCGTGCGTTTCGTTGTTGTCGTTATATCCGCGAAAAAGCCGCGCAGATGGAGTGTCGAGTGCTGTCCATCCAGAGTCACGTTGTCAGGGGATACGTCGGGAACAAGTCGGCGACGTTTCCGCTGCAGGTAATAACAATAATAAAAAATAAAATAAAATAATATGTAATCTACGCAATATTTCACAGATATGACGTTTACGTGATATTAAGGCAACATCGTGTGATAATTTTGGTCAAGAAATGTCGTAAATCAGCCTAGTCACATGTAATGGGTTACATCACACATTATTTACGCCCCCTGCATATACTTAATAACTCATTCATTCACACATTAGTGTAGTATATGTGTTTATGAGCCAATAAATGAATATGGTATTCCTGCCTGAGATTGCACGTGCCAATAAAACCCTGGTTGTAAAAGTTGGAGGCTGAAGCTACGACTTTTTTAACCTTACAAGATGAATTTCTTATTTTTTATTTATGTTTGTTACCATGTAAGAGAGGGTGAAGTCTACTGTGATTATCTTTTTACAGTTTAAAGATTAGGGCAGCAATTTACGATCATTTTGCTGACCGATTTGTCTAGCGATTATTCTATTGATGATTAATCGATTAGTTGTTTAGAACGCTGAAGTCACGTGATTAAAAACCCTTTTTAACCTAATTTGACCTGGTGGAGCAGATTTATGCACATGTATCAAATGCACTCAGTTTACACATTTTCTGTGTCATTTTGGCTCAATTTGAGGCATAAAACAATTCTTTTCAGCTCATGGCAAGTTTTGGAAGTTAGTTATTACTAAATTTGTTGACAATTATTTAAATAATTGATTCATTGTGATTAATCTGGTTGTAGCCCTAAAAATATTGATATAACACTAAAAACATATTGTTCAATAACTCACAGATAGAACAATACCTTTTACGTTTTATGCACCAGGTTGTACTTTCGAGTTCTTTTATGTGTTTTTTTGTATCAGCACTGTCTCAAATGATACTATAGTTGTTGTATTGATTAGTATCATAATCATTTGCATTGTATAGGTTTTAATATGTAACCTCTAGGGCTCATTGTATTGATACTTGCTCACTTCTTTTCATTGTGCTTTGTATTTGCTGCAGCTCATGTTTGTTTTTAAGGATAGTGCACATTTACAAAAGGGTTTGCTGAGATATTGTTTTAAGGGCCGTTATTGTTCATTGTACATTTTGTGCAGCAATGTATCGCAGTACAAAGTTAGATATCCTGACGAGAAAAAAAAGTGAAGAAAAAAAAAAAGAGTTTGAAGTAACAATCCAACCCAGTCAAATGTAGATGCAAATTCTTCCACAAATGCCCTCCCAGTCAAGTCACTGGATGAACTAAAATCTCCAAATTGGTCGCCTGTTTCGACATAATCTGTCACATCTTGCAGACTATTAGAGTTGCCGTTACAGTGAGGTCTTTAACACAGTCCTTCTTTCTGCAGGTTTTGGGCTTTGAAGTGGACTCCATAAACTCGGTGCAGTTCTCCAACCACACAGGTCAGCCTGGAGATGATTATTGCAGCGTTTCACAAGGACGCTTCACAATTAGTTAAAGTTTAACAACACCATCTTAGTGCTTCTTAAACTGTCATATTCAGGCTTCTTTATAACTGTGTTCAGTGAGTGCTAGTTTTGCCCTTCAGTTCATTAAAGATTGCACTTTTGGACGTCATGATAATTAGGCCTACTTAGATCAGTAAAAGTTAGACACTGACACTGCAATTACTTAGTCCTGCTTGCACATCTCGTTAATAACATTTCTCTAATTGAATTATCTAACTCGTGAGCAGCTTGTTTCCACTTTACTGCGCTGGAATTGCACAGTTCTGTATCGGTGTCCTTGCCTTCATGTTTCAGTGGGATGTAAGTTATAGCAGTCAGAGCTTATTGAAGGAACATTGATGTATTTGATTTGAAACATGAGCCGTTGGAGCAGAACAAACAGCTCCTCGCTGTTCTTGGCCACAGACGCAGGACCATTCTCTCTCGATAAGCAAACAGTCAGACAATGGTCATTTTCCACTGGTGGGATTTCAGACAGGTGACTTGCATTTGTTAGTATACTAGGGTTTGTGGAACTGGTTTCATGTAATCCAAATGCAAACATTAATAATTACTAATAATACTACATTTTATTGATTGATATTGTTTTTTTCGTGAATAAATATCCAATCAGAGGTCATCGTGAGCCACTTATGTGCACTGAAATGCTTTGTTCTAAATAATTCAATCAGACATTTGTTATAAACCTGTTCCAAATGAATGTTTATCCAATCTGCTGCTGTAGTGTTTGAAAGGCTGACCTAATTATGCAACATATTATTGCATATTATTAAGCAATAATATTCTGTGTCACACAAGCTCATGAGTCATAGCGTAATCACAGATGTATTGCCAAACTACGGGCTTTATTTGTCACTGGTTAGTTACCGTTAGTTACCGTAATGTCGGGCACAGATGATGCAGATGACGTACACAATAGTTAGAGCCTGCACACATTTATTTAATCAACAAGACATTTACCAGATCCAACTACAGTTTTCATTATATGCTTTAGTACAGTATATTGAAATCACATGTTTTGATTTGTGATTATCCGCAAAGGTTTCATGGCTAAATTGTGACGTATTGAAAGAGGATTATCGTTTAAGCTAGTAATCTTCATATGTCTAGACAGTGCCTACAATATGTTCAGACACACAGTATAAAGCATGTGTATAAAATGCTTATCAATCTATTTACAGTTACCATTCAATTTTACGATCTAATACCATCACATGAGAAAGCATATGACCCGAAAAGTGATAAACACGATTCATTAGTACATAAAACGCAGTCACAAGGCTCCACAAACGGATGCCTGCACGGTTTTAGCTGACCATATCTCTATGAAATGGAATAAACATATTCTCTTGACATTTCACAAGAGAACAATGTAATACCCCAACTTTACCTTTTTTGTTAGTAAAAGTAGTGTGTTGCTTCTCAAAGTGATAAAAACAGTAGCTGGTCTTTATTTGTGTGAGATTGACTGGAAACGTGTGCTCTTTCTATCGTGTGTCAGGTGGGGGTGTCACAATGCAAACATTTCAAAATCTATTTCAACTCTTATTGTCATCGTTTTTTTTAAAAACACTTCTTTTGGACAATAGAATGTAATTTTAACACAAAATAATAGTACTTTATGTGGTCATATACTAGTTCAGATATAGATAAGAGACGCTTTGAAACTATCCAGAAAAGCTCTCGTTTTGTCCTATTTATGGATTTATTTATTTTTCATTATCGATACTTGATAGTCAGTGTCGATACTTGCACTCAGATTGGTATAAACGTGCGTAAAGTAAGCTATCATCTCGATAACAAAGTAATAACCAGATAAATGTGATGAGGGTTCATGTGAAAAGTGTATTTTACAGAATTGAACACAAAACAAACCATTTCAACATTCCAATATAAATGTCCTTAAATGCTCAAATACTTACCTTTTCCTTACCTTTAACCAAAACCCCATTAAAACGGAGAAAAAGCCTAAATGTCTTGAGTTGACAGTCATTTGCCGGAGACACCTGTGGAGATGATAGGATTATCATCAGCTTCATGGGTCACAGTATGTAAAGAATGTGCTCTCTCGACATGGGGCCACAGACGAGCCCCACTCCAACCACTCCAACCAGTACAAACATGGACTTCTATGAGTTCTGCTGAATGTTTATCGTTTGGCTTTCACTAAATGGGTCAGATTGTCTCTCCAAATGTACTCGCGCGTGTCACGGCATTTAAGAATATTTGTATTGTATATGAAAACTCACTTCATAGAGTGTACTGTGTAGCGGGCCGTTGTTACTTGCCCCGCTGCAGGAGGGTGCGCTCTGGCTCAAAATCAGCTTCAGACTCGAGGTGAACCCAGACCCTCATCGCCAGGGACGGCGGTTTAATATGGCTATTCTCTGTTTGCTCGCAGTGAGGAGCATTCGGGGTTATTCTAGTTTATTAGTGCTGAAAGTGGGACAAAGGCGGGGGAAGCTGGCAACCAGGATACAGGCATCCCATTCAGAGAGCAAGGAGGCCCCATTTGGCTCCGCTCGATGTGGAAGACCAGCACAGAGTCTGCGGGGAATATATCAGGAGGGCAAACACCATTTCTACCTCTACGATTGGTCCGTACTTGTAGCCAATAGCGAACTGTTTGGTGTGTTTTTTTTAATAGGAAATGTACGTTTTTACTGGTGACTTGTGCGATTCAGACCACCTGCACGTGTCATACATGTGTACGGCAGCCAGTGGTCAGCAGCTCTGTGGGGGGCAAGACGCACGCTGAAATTTTAGGAAGAAGATACTGTGGAAATGGGTCCAATTCAAGTGTTGCTTTTTTCCCAATCTTTCTAATTGACATCCCAGAGTTGTACAGTCGGGAAATTGCTTCGCCGATTATGCTAACGATCTTTTGAACCTTATTGACATTTGTTGGGAAACACATTTTGATTTTGGGCTGTATCAAACATTTTTTTTTTTCAATCAACGTTTTTATTTTGTCTTATTAAAACCAAATGAAAATGGCTTTCAGTATAAACAATTGACCTTTTAACCAGTGCCATTTACACAAAAAGTAGTAATTTTTTTCTTCCAGAGGATTGGCTGTGGACCTCAGACCTAAGCGTTAATGACAATTTAGAGTTGACTGAATTAAATTAAGATAAGATAAGAGAGCCTTTATTTGTAAAATTCCAATGTTGCAACACACAGTTTAAGAACAGTAGTAGAATAGACACATGCAATAAAAACAACATAAATAACTTAAAAAATACACTCAAACCTAACACAATGTGTAGGTTGAGCAAAATAAAAAAAAGTGCTTAATTAGCACAGCTGTATTAAGATTGTTCAGTATCATGGTTACTTAAGTAAAAGAACATATTTTGGTTAAAACTTAATTAAACAATTTACCCAATGATTTATCTGATTTACAAATCTAATGGAGCAGGTTAACCCTCATAAGGACTAACTTTTAATATAAATTCAACTCTTTTGTATTGTAGGCTACGGCCACTGGAAGGGGCAGGTCCTAACTGCAGAGGAGTTGAATGTTCTTTATGAAGGAATCAAGCTCAACAATGTGAACCACTATGACTACATCCTCACAGGTGAGTCCAGAGCCTCTGCCATGTACCGTACTGGACATGCATCACTGTGGAAACTGACATCCAAGTCCTGATCCTGTGTACGATCCAAACCTCATTCAGCGAACTTTCAATTTGACTGGATTTACTTCCTTTTCTCCCAAATCTATCTTCAACATGTTGCCAATTAAACTGTGTAAAGTAGTGGATTTGTTCCCCTCTTATCATGAAGCATGAGCAATGAAGACATTTCAGTAACCTCATAAGAACCCCCCCGACTCCCCTCTCAAAAGCGTCATCTTTGCAGGAGACTTCAGCCGCCCTTTAGCGTCATAACACAAACTCTTTCTAACATTGCCGCAGTAATGATGCAATTTACTGGCAATATACAAAGGTACTATTGTCATTGGATTACTGGAAGAAGTAAGTACCAGATGTCACTAATTTCCATTGTTTTTTCTGTTGGCCTTAGGGTACAGCCGAGACACTTCCTTCCTGGAGACGGTGGTGGATATTATAAAGGAGCTTAAGGGGACCAATCCCAAACTGGTGTATGGTGAGGGCTTATCCTACTAAATAACAGCGTTCATAATGTAACTAACTTCATGGTAAAATATGTATTATAAAAGCATCGAAAGGCTCATGGTTGTGTTGAAATTGTACTTTCTAACTAAAAATTCCCTGACAATTACTGTGATTATTGTCATATTTAAATTAAAATGTGGCAGAAGATTTAGGGTGTATGTAATTTTGTGTGTTTAGGTCTATTTAAGTCAACAAAGGTTTTATTGAATTGCAATTCCACAATCTTTCCAACATTGTTACATCCCCACTATTTAAGTATGATTCCTTCTTATTCCTCGATGTTTAAATCCAATGCTTTGTGTGTGTTTTTCCCAGTTTGTGATCCTGTTATGGGAGATCAAGGTGCTATGGTACGCAAGCATTCCCCTTCCATGTTTGGACCAAGTGACATTCACCGTTACATATTAATGATGTGTTTTATGATGTTGCTTTTTCAGTATGTTCCAGAGAATCTACTGCCAGTGTACAGAGACAAAGTTGTGCCTTTGGCTGATATTCTCACGCCCAATCAGTTTGAGGCAGAGTAAGTGAAGAGGTGGAGTGGACATGGGAAATGTATTGAAATGAATGTTGTTTTGAAGAAAGGCTAAAGTTGAACATTGAGTTTATCGTTTACAGTAAAACCTCTCCAAAAATATATGAATTGTAAACTTTCAAATATAAGGTCATATTTCTGTACTTTTTGTGATGAATTTTACAGACAATTCACATTTGTTGCTGGTAATTAAACTGATACGTTTGATGTTTTGACACATTCCTGTTGAATTGACATAATATTGTCTGAATATCTTTCCAGAAATATTGAGATATTAATGATAATTGTCAAACCTACAACAAACAACTACAAAACAAACCTACACTGGATGCATTTGTATAAGTAAGATTTCCTCTAAGACATTGGGGATTCATTATAGCTTTTTCGATGTTGTTAGTAATTGCTCCTCATTACAGTATTACTAGTAAAGGAGGATTATGGAGAACATGCACGCTGCAGGTCATTAACTTCACTAAATCCTAAACTTAAACCTATAAAAAAAACTTTTAAAAAAAAAATCATCCAATGATACTGTACCTTTTTTTTAGGTTTGCAGAACTAATGTAATAAACTTGATAAATCACACTCATTTATGCCACATTGTTTTACAGGATTTTAACTGGAAGGAAAATTCACTCCGTGGAAGATGCCATAGAGGTGAGTTCATACACACTTTCCATTGTTTAGCATCTAAACTTTTGTTCATTTGTATAACTTTCTGTGTCTGTGTTCAGGTGATGGACTTACTTCATAAAATGGGCCCAGAAACTGTGGTCCTGACCAGTACAGACCTCCCGTCCATACGAGGGGACCAGTTCTTAGTGACTCTGGGAAGTCAAAAAACAGGTGAACATTTTGGGACAGTATCACCTCCAACGCTAAGCACTGGGCACTTTAGTACTTGTATGCGAGAGCGCTGGGAAAAGGTGCCATTGTGGGGCAGCAGTGGCTCTAAAGTCAAGACCAGGGCTTCCCAAACTTTTGAGGCTGAGACCCCCAAACCCTCCTGGGACCCCTACAACTAAATTAAAATGATGCCCATAATAATTTCACTGAATTTAACAAAATTATACTGTTTTTGAGTTAACTGATATATTACAATGTCATAATATTTTTTCAATTATATCTTGAGATCATCTTGCGACCCTCAGCTGAAGCTGAGGGGCCCCCCCCACTTTGGGAACCACTGGTCTAGACTCTTGTGCATACTTCTACTACTCTTGTGCAAGACACTTCACCCAGCTTGCGTATTGTGTGAATGCATGTACTGTATGATGTGACGTGTGCGTGATTGTTGATGCTGATTGGAAGGGCCGTTGGCACAGATTGACATCCTCGCCATTCTGCCCCAGGGCAGCTGTAGCTACAGTAGTAGCTTACCACCACCAATGAACAGTGCAATGTGAAACTTTCTTCAGTGTCCAAATAAAGTTATATAATTGGAATGGATTACCCTCTATAAAGGATGTTCAGTGCTAACGCGACTCCATGGCTGCCAGCAGAGTGTGCTCAGTTAGCTGTGCAAATGGGACTGAAAACAATGAGGTTTAATTGAATCCACACAGATGTTATTAACTGTTTTCTCTCTTCTCAGTTAAACCAGATGGGACCAATACCACTCAGAAAATATGCATTGACATCCCCAAAGTGGATGCTGTGTTTGTGGGCACTGGGGACTTGTTTGCTGCAATGTTGCTCGCATGGACTCACCACCATCCAAACGATCTGAAGGTCTGTAGCATTCAAATTAGAGAAACGCCAACTATCTCACAACCAAATAACAACTACTTTAACTTAGATTTGTGATTTTAACAGTCTGCCTGTGAGAAAACTGCCTCTGTCATGCATCACGTCATCAAGAGAACAATTAAATACGCCATTGGTACGTTTTCACTTTAATCATAAAATATATTTAAAACTTTTTAGCCATTTACCTTATGTTCGCAGGTTCCTGTATCAGTTCAATTCCTCTTCATCATTTTATCAGTTTTGCTAATCTATTTTTCTCTCTGGCTGCTTTGTAGAGATGGCTGGACCGGGGAGGAGGCCAAATGCTGCACAGCTCGAGCTGAGGATGGTCCAAAGCAAAGCAGACATTGAAAACCCTGATGTTGTTGTAGAAGCCAGAGTTATACAAACGAAAAATCAGTGAAGGTTATCTGTTAATCTGACAACTATGATTTTCTCATCAAAGACTGTCCAGTGAATTTGCCTTACCAACTTTAAAACAAGTGCCACTGTTTCGATATAGTGGAATGACGTAATGATAGTAATGTAGACTTGTTGTATTTTCTAATATTTAACCGGGTCCCGCACAAAACAACTGCATTTAACGTCATTAAATATTTCACGGTTTATAAGCACATTCTAACAAAAAATATAAAATGACAGTGGAGACCAGGTTAGATTGCCTCCGTCTGCAGTGATGTTTATTTAGGATGGGGACAACATAATTGTGTCCCTCTTTCTCTTGATCATCTAATCACAAAATGTGCTTACAAATACTTCAGTAGTAGACATTATTTTGAGCTAAAATAGGTACCATTTAACTTCTAAATAAATTATGCAAAAAAATATAACTCAAATAATAATAGACCAGATAGTTTCATATGTTTTTATTAGATTTATTACATTTATTCTTATAACAAATTATTAATAAAAGTCTAATTTATTAATAATTGTACTTTTTACTAGATTTATTGATTATTATCTTTTATAATATATTAATATATTTTTTTTTTATCATTATACAGTATTGAATGAACTAGTGAGATACTGTATACCAGGATAGATCTATGTCTTAACATCTCAAATTGAGGTACTTGCACAATGACATTTAAAATAGTATTTACTATTACTTTTTTCATATCTCATTGAAAGAGTTGGTATGAGAGGACATGTAGAAGCCTTAACTGGGTTAAAAACTGGATGTTTGTGAATCACTAGCAATGTAATGTTAGAAAGTGAAGTGCCAACCCTTGACCTCCTGCTCTAATCTAGAGCACCTTAATGAATAAAAAGTCTTTTAGTCAATTTGTGTCATATTGTTTGTCTTTGTGCCAAAGTGATAGTTGTTAATTTTCTCCCTTCAATGGTGCCAGAAGTGGAAGAACTACTCTGCTTCTAGTATATTGAATTGCTGCTTCTAGAATTGTTCAAAAATAATGTCCATAGAAGTACAGTATGATTTTTTTTAGGTGTGACATTCCCAAATTAACTGGACCGAAGATTGGCACAAATGAGTTACTAAAAACAGATATACTCCAAAATATTACACTTATTATTTATATTTTTGTTATCAAAGATATTATTGCATTTTTCTAAAGCTAAACATAAAAGTCAAGCACTGACCAAACCGACTATAATTAATTACACACAACATAGTTTTCCGGAAAAATGTCTGGAATTACACTAACCCTTGGATGTATTTGTATTAACCACAGCAATAAACAGAAAACATTTTGTCTGAAGAAAAAAGGCAACCTATTCATAGTGTTAGAGGACTTACATGTAGTGTATTGATTGAGCAGGTAACAGATTGTTTTGCCAACACTAATCCACAGTATGTAGCTACAGCCAGCATTAACCCAAATAACTGCATGGACCAAATAACTACACGGACTGACTAACAACACGCTGTAATACAAGCACGTGGAATATTAGTTGTGGTCATGGCAGACGATAATGAAGTCAAGGTTACAAAGGGTGCAATAGCTTCTTAATATGTATGCTATATTACCACAGTCCATACAAAACACTGAGCACATCCAATTAAACTCTGTGTGTATGCAAATCCACCACCAGGGGGCTAAAAAGCTCTAAACGTGAGGAGTGGATTTCTAGGGGAGAGGTCAGACTGGCCTCTACTGAATTTAGGTGAGACAATTACCACAATACAATACTCAAATAGAAGAAAAAAGAGGTGACCCAAAAAATGACTAGGAAAGTAAAGCGTTTTGAGAAATTACTACTTGAGTACAGAGTTTGGACATAAAATGTATTTACAATTTGATTTATGAGTTGATGAGAAAACATTAAATAATGGAATTTCCAAAGGACAGACACAAAAAACAAATAACAAATCATATTTGAAGAAAGAAATCATTTTAATACTGTCACTTCATCAAAACTTTTAACTCAAGTGTATTGTTACTTCAAGAAAATGAGTACTACTCACCTATAATGAGTGGGGAATATTTGATTAAGCTTTGGTGAGAGTGAGGCAAAAGAACAATTCGCACAATACAGAATATCATTTGAATAAGTTATAACAAGTAACCCTTAAGCAATAGCCTATAACTCTGCAGCAAACTTTTTAGTTTTGTTTTTTTCAATAGTTAGGCTACTTTTACAAAACCATAGTTCTTGAAAAAGTGGGTAAAAATAGGAAAAACAGATGTATTAAGTTAAAAAAAAAATACGTTGTACCAAGAAGTATGTGATGATTTGGAGAAAATGTGATCTCTTGCATTTTATTACCATAACATCACTGGATCCTTCAAAATGTGAATTTATATTGTTTATTTCAATAATAATAATGATGATAATGATGATAATAATACTTTGAATGTGAAAACATCTGACAGTGCTACAGCTAGTTAAAATGACATAATATTGTGTTTGTGGAGGGTTATCATCATGAGGGGGTGCGGACCGGATGTAAGGAATGCCACCTTCTCGTGCTTGGGGGGAAATGTGGGGCTTTAACCACAAACAATAGCGCTACTGCAAATCGCATTATCTCTCACGTCACTTCGCGGGGAGACCATCCGTTTCATCTGTGCAACCGTGAGACAAGGCACCACGGAGCAACGCGTAAACCCCACGGCGAGGTTTGTGCGTCTGGTAAAGTAAGGTAAGGAGCTAACATGGAGCCAATGCTACCCCGGCTGCTACTTAGCTAGCATCATTAGCGCAGCATAACGGTAGCACAGGTCAATTCATGAATTCATATTAAGATGCGTAACATGACAAACTTTATGCCACAAATATCTAATAGCCCTCTACCCAGTCGTTGTATTAATATACCAGAATATTACTGATATTTAGAGTTATGACATTAGTTTTAGTGGGTTGCTAATGTTTGTAGCTAGCGGTATCTGCCCTTGTGATGCGCACCAGTCAGCTACTAACTTACTGTGATTTTAGAAAACATCTGTGCATTCTTCTTTTAGAATTCGTTTAAACATTGGTCGGATTAAATTACGGATTTTGTAGCCTTATTTGCAGGCACGTGTCAAAGAGATGCGTCGTCGTAGTTGTGCAATAGTTGAGCACAATATTGCCTGCAGATGAAGCGTTTGACCCATCGTTTTGTGCAGAGATTGTGGCTCTTTTGGCGCTTTTGATGCAGATGTTTTAATGTAACGTGGTCTGTCTGTCCATGGCGTTCACTGGGATTATTATTTAAAACGTGCTTGTTGCTGACAGTTTGTGTGTCGTGTGTGTCATGTGTGAGGGGGGAGATTGGGGGGCGTAGTGAACTGCGTAGTGAAGTCGTACGACCAAAGGTTACTAGCGGACATTAGACTTTTGGGGGCGTTTTGGCTTGTCAAATGTTGACTGAAGTTGAATTTTTGGGAAGTACGAAAGGAGAAGTTCGTTTGTTTTCTATTATTGATTTTCTATATTATATTATGTTATTGTTGTTATTGTTATTACAACTCATTCATTGGTAGGCTTGACACAAACAATTTTAATTGCGTTGTATTGCTATAGAAAAATACAGCATTACATAAAGTCATATAAATAAAATTGAAGAACAAAAAGAAATGTTTTTTTGTTTAAAAGAAATGCATTGGAATAAATAACATACATTGAAAAATATCACGCTATATAATAATAATTCATAAACGATCCCAAACCCCCCAATAAACCACTTACCTGTTTGTTTTTTTTAAAAAAAAAAGAAGTTTGAGCACTTAAGAACTTAAAAGTTACCCTCTACAGCGTGAATCTTGTTTTCTTTTCTTTGGTACATTCTTCTCATTGTCATGTAAATTGACAATTTAAAATAAAATATTGCTTCTTTTGATTGGTGAAGAGTCCTCAATGTTGTCAAACGGGTAGCCAAAACCCCGTTTTGGTACATTTGACTCCAAAAAGGAATTAAATAAGAGTTCTTTGTGGCACGTCCAGAAATGTATGGGAGGCAACATTGTGTGCACATGAATAAAGTAAACGTATCATTATTGCAATACAGTGTTTTCTAACTTTCTGTCGTTGTAGTTAAATAATGTTGGTACCATGGTTGTGTCATTCTAATGTGTGCAATGTGCTATCTTATCAACGCTGTAAAACCACTTTTGCACTATAAGCCCATACCTGCGGTCAACTGGTTAAACATTGGACTAGTCATTTGTAAGCAAAACCTTATTCTCAGTTTGTGCTATGACTTATTGTGGAGACAATGACATGAATAAGTCTTCACGGTCACCTTTGACCTAGTTAACCCATCAATTCAAAGAATATAAAAACAAGAAGCATGCTTAAGTCTAATGTCAGTTAAGTAAATTAAATAAAATGTGAATAAACGATGATTAAGACGCTTGCCAAAAACGTCAATTCTTCCCTTGAGTATAATTGGCAGCCAGGTATTTTACTATAACATCAGAATGTGGAAGGAACTTCTCCAGCCGTAAGTGCAGTGTTTAAACATTTGAACTAGATTGAAATCCCATTTCTAAACGCCCCTAGTTACACTCTTGATGTGAATGGCCTTTGATGCAAAACAAATTCAGTCGATCGCATTGAAATGTCTTTTTTTTTTAGAAAACTGCAAGCAATACCTTTTGTTGTCAACCTCTGCACAAACCACATTTTCTATTGTAAAATTATAATAACTGTAGCTACTTTCCTCTTTTACTGTTTATTCTAGAAGATGGCTATATTTAAAATGACTTCTTTGGCAGTTATGGAAATCTTAAAATAACCTCATCATGTTGCTTTGATTAACAATGACAGCTTGAAATGGGTTAGTAAAAACAATTTGGATAAAGCGTGTGGGACCAAACGGGAAGCGGCACACAAAGGAAACATAATTATTATTATGGACAATATCTGTATTTAGGTCACTATTTTTCCCTGATAATAGTAGATAATTGTAATGTGCTGCAGTGATTATATGGGCAAACAAGGAGGTGAAAAAGGTGTAACTTCATGAGATCATTTTAATGATTTCAAAGCTCGGCACTGACTACTTTTGACAACGGTGAACAAAGTAAACGGTGTAATTTGCTGAATAAAGTAAGAAATACTGTTGGGGACTAGACCGTTTTAATAAATATGTTCGATCAGCCGTAGTATAGGCGAGAATTGCTGAAACACATTTGTGGAACGTGATATCCTGTAATGGTAAATTTCTGTTGATTACATAAATGAGTTTCACAAACAAAAGGAGGCAATTTCAGGAAATTGCTGCTGTTATTCCGTTTGCTGATTTAAACACACGCTCATTGTATTGCGTCAATCTTGTTTGTCTGGTTTTTTGATGCAACAAACGCAATTGTGTTAACCTGGTCGCCGTCGAAACGAGCCCTGGCGCCCCTCCCTTGTAAACGGTAATGCATTGTGACATATCCAGGGTGCCCATAGCCGGCTAATCAGACCTAATCTGATCTATTGGATTACAGGGAGAGAAGGGCTGCATCTAAAACCATACTCCCATGTGTGTCTACCACCACCTCCGCTTTTGAGCTAATTCGCCTTTTCTGCAAACTTCCTCAGAGTCACAGACACACTTTGGGCCGTTTTTAGGGGTTCATTGTTTGTATTTTGTTCATTAAAATTACACAGCAACAGAATAATGGAGGTTCGTTTGCGCTGAGTTGGCAGGCTCTTGGGATCTGAGAAGTTGCTGTCATCATCGTAATCTGCCCCATCGCTTTTCTGGGATTAGCGTCGCTATGAGGCAGGACGCTCGGTGACCAACCATCCCGTCTGTTGGCTTTTTTATATTTATTAATTTATCTGTTCTTCAAAATATTCTGGTTGTGATTTGGGAACGGGACGAAAGCCAAAATGTTGAACCAGAGCGCGGTTATGATCTTCACTGGCATTTGTGGAGCACTGGTGGTGATGGCGATGGCGTACTACGTCTACTGGTAAGTTTGGTACTGCCACTAGAGAAGTGGGGAAAAGCAAGTTAAAGTTTGGCTCTGTTTTTGTGTCACATTTCCTGCCATCATCCAAGTTATACCCGCCTAAGGTTCAGTAACGAGCTTGACAAAATATTGAATAATGGAATTTTAACAAAAACTGTTTCTACAGATTTTTTACAGCCGCTTTTAGTTCTAGTCCTCTCTGTCTTTTATTTGTGTTTTTATCCTCTGTAGAGTCTCCAGTGTCGAAGCTGCTCTAGGTGTTAGCGGTAGCAATTAGCCGCGATTTCCGTCTATATCCTCTTGCAAACGAGAGGAAAAATTGGCCACAGAACACATTCGTTTTGCAATAATCCTGATTTTGAATTGCCCACAAAGCAAGCGACGATGAAATGAACCCCTGCACTTCACCCCGTTCTACACTGTCCTGCGCTGTCCTACAAACGCTACAATTTAAATGTGGAAAAACAATTAAAATCCTTTTGTCTATTTTTTCCCTTAAGTTCTTGCTGGACAAATGTTGAGGCTAAACAAAAACATGGTTCTAAGTAAGAAGTAGTTTTGTAGGTGACGCGGCAGAAGCAGCTGTCCCGCTCTAAGCAGCTTTAACCCGCTGTTCCTAATCTTCTCCCAGGCTGGTCCCGGGTCGGGCCACGGTTCAACAGGGACATGGATATCTACCGTGACTCTGTGCAAAGTGTAATAAAACACCTGCTCTTTTTGTATTTATTGTGCTACTCTAAAGAAACAAACTTAATAATTCTTTCAGTGTTTCCCATTAATAGAGGAAACTATTGTGGCCCCCATTGTTTAATTTTCTCCCTCATAGTCTAAAAACAAGCTGAACAACTTTTGTACTACCATAAACAAAGTAACCACACTGTAAAACAATATACATTTAAAGATTAAGTACAGGCAATACAAGTACAGTACTCCAAAGATTGTTAAAAAAAAATAAAAAATCCTGATCCTGCAGAGTGTGGGGAAATATTGACTTAATACTTTATTAATATTATGTTCTTCTATGTAAAAGATAAAGCTATTAAAAGTATGTCACTGAAAAGTTGCAGTATTAAAAACTATTTTTCCCCCCCCCCTCGTTTTGATTCCTGGTGTCCTGAGACTGCGCTACAGAAAAACAAGCACAAACTAATTATATAACCTTCGTTTTAACAGCTTTTACTTTTGGTCAAGGAAATTGTATTTTACTGATGTTATGAATATGGTGTTTTAAATTAATTGTTTTAAACTATTTGTCAATAAACAACACCGCATCTAGAAACAATTAAGTTCACTACAGTTTTTGTTAAAAGATGAACTGTCAGTGTCTTGCAGCAACATTTGTACTTTTAGTGCTTCTTAGCCTCATAAATGGATGAAAATGGAGCTGAACAAGAGGAAAGTGTTGTCAAACTGATCATTTGCATCAACGCGGAGTGTGAATTCATGGTTATTTTGAGTCTGACTGCAGGGGAGAGTGCAGGAACCATGGGAAAATAGGCACAAAGTTCAGCCCCGCAGCAAAAGTCAGCTGTTTGCTTTGGTCAAACAAAAGTGATTGTTCCGTATCTAAGTCAATATAAAAAACTATTTACCGGTACTCAAATCGATTGATTGTATCCTGTTGTAATTGTCTTGTAAGCTTTACACAATTTTTACATTATTATACAGTGGTTTTCAAAATGTTCTGCGGCTGCTCTTGGTGGAATAAGTTCTGATTTAATTAATACCTCATTCTTATATTGTTCAGACCTGGATTGAGCTCTTGTCCTCCAAGGTTTAGTTTTTACTATAGCATTTTCTTATCCATTTATACATTAAAATATCATAAATTTAGGTTTTACGAATCATTTACTCACACAACACATCTATACATTGAACCAGAGTTTCTCGAAGTGGGGGCTCTGCTATTGTTGTTGTGGTACTTTGGGGTAGGCAGCCAACTGAAAAGGCGCATTTACCGCCACCAACTGTAGTTGTATGTCTTCTGTAGTTGTATGTCTTCAAAGTATGCGTTTTGCGCTATACAGTTAAAAAAAGAAAGCGAAAGAGAGAGAAAACAAGCTCTGTTACTGACCGCTCATTTGAAGATGTAAAGCATATGCGTACAGAATGCGTGTGCATTCAGTTCTTTCCGCTTTGATCCCAGGGGCTTTGAAGACAATGACACATAAACGCAGAGGTACGAGTCAGCACCGTGCGGAAAGCAGTCTGTGTGTGTGTGATCATGGACCTGCAGTGGTAAAAGTGATCCACAGTGATGAGAAGTAAAGTGAGTGCGTCTTCTCCCTGAAATGCCCTATTTACCAGAAAAAGTTTGAGAAGCTCTGTTTTGGACTGTTGGAGACATAATTTCATGGCAGCTAGCCCTCAGCACGTCTCATTTCTGTGCTGAATTGACATGCGGGAAGTATAATCCAAGCTTTAAAATGACGTGAAACTACAGAGAAGCACTGAAACAAGAACAATCAAATTACATATAGTCCCTGGGATAAGATCACAATTAGATTTTTATCACACGGCCCTTCTACAATATTTGAATTTGTGCACAACTCCGTACTGCTCCGTACTTCGGAGATTGTATAATACTAATACACGCATCATAACTCTTTGGTAAAACTGGTTTGTTTAATCTTCTAGTTTTTATTGTGTGTAAATAATTAACCATGGAAATCTTTAATGTGGTCATCTCTAGTCCATATATTCAGAAAGGGCTCCACAGATGCACCCACTTCTCAGTTGATAAGGGTCGAGTCCCGCCCTTCACACAGCGGCCCGCTACAGTTTTATCTTTAGCGCGGCGCCTTTCCAGCTCTGAGCAAAGTTCACATGTTCCACCCACAGCAAAAACGGCTGGATGTTTGGACTTGAACACGTGGAACAAGACCCTGGGCAGCTGGAGCCACGTGTAAGATTTCATTTATTTTACAAGATTTATTTCATTACTTTCTATTTTCATTGCCGTTGGCTCGATTGAAGTGGAGCGTGTGTTTTGGCTAATACCTTAAGGTTGGTTTTGAAAGGCTTTAAATATAGTCTGTTGGTGCACTACAAATATAACAGCGGCCGTTCATGTGAGCTTGAGAACAGTGTGGAATATTTCATGCAAAGATATGTGCATCTGTTGGTGTTTGAGAGTCGTTCTACCTGCTGGCTTTATGTTTGCTGCTAAATGTGGATCTCGATGTGGGAAATGTATAAATAAAATATATATGCAAGTGAAATAATTGCTTTGGTCCACTTCATGTTCTGTGCTAGAGTTGAACCTCAACCAAGACATTCACACATTTGGATCATTCCTGATAGCCCACCTTGATTGGAAACCTACATGGAAAAAAAAAAATAATAATTGTTGAGGTGTTTGTTAAATATCTTGTCACTCTTTTATGTGGAGTGATAAATGTGCATCTATTTATTTTTTATATCCAGAAACTCAAACATATAAATGCATGTGCAGTTTTCAGTTTATCAGTCGGCAGCAATTCTCTTGAACGTTTAAATCTGGTGTGGTTTAGAGGTTTCGAAAATGACCACAGACCACATTTACTATAAACAGAACAGACAGAGAGACATGACCCATCGGTGTCACCTTTTGACCCCTCTTTTTTTAATCTGGTGCGGGTTTAAACAATGCGAGCGAGCTAAACTGTCTTCTTAAAGTTAGAATCATCGTGGCTCCCTTTTTTATACAGCAGTGAAAATGGTGTTCTTCCTCAAAACATGTGTAGTATCCGTTTTATTCTGTGTACAGTACATAATTTATCACACACTTGCTTCATGTTTTATCCTGTCCGTTTTTGGCTTTCACGTTTTTCATTCAGGCTAGATGTTGTTTGTATTCTGTATTCTGGCTTAGACCTTCACAAGCGCCAACAGAAGCAAACGCCACCAAAAAACACACACACTTTGCAGACTGCGCTTGATTCAGTTTGATTGTTCTGTCACTGCCTTTTATGTTTAGTGTCACTTGTGTTGTGGGGTGACGGAGCTAACGTCTCCTCTTTGCCTCGTCTCTGTTTCAGGACCGTAGTACTGGCTGACGGACCGTGTAAACGCGGCTTGTAAAAGATTCCCACCGTGGTACGTGATGTTTCTTTTATGCCATGCAATTCTTTTAAATCTATCTGTTCAGGTTGTCTACGAGCTGTTGTGAAAGAAATGTGCAAATTTTGGTGTCTGTTTAGTCTTCAAATGGGTATATTTTCCTCGTTTTACAATACAATTAAGTACTTTACGGCCTTTTTAACATATACATTATTTTCTAAATATTCTGATTGCGTGAATAAAGTGTTTGTCTAGTTGAGGTGTCAGTCACAGTTTGAGTTAATGAAATTGACATGGTGCTTTGAAGTGTACTGCCCAAGGACACCATTGTTAAAAAAAAAAAAAGTACATTAAGTGTCATCTGTGTTCCAGTATAGGGATTATTTAATGATGATACTGTAAAGCGTACACAGCCCTGGCCTCTCCCTCAAACCAGCGGCTGCGGCATTTGAATGCAATTAGAATGTCCTTTGCAAACTACAAAATATGTTGTCTCTATGATGTCCTTTTATTTGCTTTCTCTGTAATTCTTCTACAAACATGTTATGAAGTTCATATTTACATTTAAATCTACTCTCAGATGATTATTAATGTGCAAATACAAGTGTATACAGATGTTATTAATGATATATCACACTATATCACATTTTATTATTGCGATTGATGTGAGGAAAAAACACCACAATTCATGATTATTGATACCATGACCAAACAAGAGAAATCCTTGATTATTCCTGATCTAGTCCGTGACCACCAGCTTTATGAAATCAAACCTTCTGAATGATAAAGTTAATGTGAGTTGAGTTTGCTTAGTCCCTTCGATTACATTTGAACCTGCACAATGACAATTATCAGTTAACCACATAATTTTGACACGTCTACTTTAAAACAAATATTGCAACTCTAACTACAATATCTTTCTAAGCCCACATAAGGCAAAATGTGGCAAGTTTTTTTTTTTTTTTTACAGAATGGGGAAAAATGCATTCAAATCCCAACATAAATTGTAAACTTTTCCAGCCCGCCCTCTCCCTGACCTCCCTCTGTCTGCCGCAGGTCGGAGGTCGCGTGTAGAGGGGCCTGCGTCGCTCTGGGCTCCACAGCCATGGCTCTGCTTGCCTACCTCAAGAGCCTGTTCATCCTGCAGCTGCTCATGGGCTTTGTGTTCGTGGTGAGCGGCCTCATCATCAACTTCATCCAGCTCTGCACCTGCGTCCTGTGGCCCATCAACCGACAGCTGTACCGCCGGATCAACTGCCGGCTCGCCTACTCGCTGTGGAGTCGTGAGTACAGGCCGCGCCATCATTATTACCCCCATTGGTGTCATGATTGAAGTGGTAATTGTAGTGCTGGAAAGGTCAATCCACTAATCAATCGTGATTAGTTGACTATAAAAATATTGATCATATTGGTATTTGTAATAATGATCTGGACTTTACAGACTCTATAGATGTACGAAAAGACCATAACATAACATTTTATAACTAGGATATTATTAAATGAAAATGTCAAAAAAATAGTCATCTGATTTTCATCAATAATACATTTTAATTGTGAATCTTTTTCATCTAGAAGGCCGTCAGCCAGTGTACTATAGTAATATTTGTGTGACTAGTCGATTACTAAAATAGCAGTTGCAATCACGACTTTCTGAATGATAAAAGGAGCACTATGTTATGGTTACACCGGAAGTACACTGGCCCGCACAGGTCTGCGGAAAGAATCCGCAAGAAGTTTATTTTTCCTGGACTGATTATCAGAAAACCATTCAAGACCGCTGCACGGAGGAGTGTTCTCGCGCATTGGTCTTCTAATATTGGCCGCAGTGCACCAGAGTTGGTGTAACTGGCGGTCTGTAACTATCACAAAAAAAGGGACAACCCGCCTCACTGTAGGGGTCCACTCGGCGATAGGGGTCCTGTAACTTGGCCTGGTGGTAATTGTTATCATAATTGCACAGCCTTGTTGTGCAGACCACAGACTTTGTTCTTCATATTCTGAATGGTTATAGTGTGAGGCATTTAGGACTGACCAAACCTAATTTATTGCTGAACATATGGAGATATATTTCGAGTGGGCTCATTTCTAACACTATAAGGAACTCTCTGCTGTCTCTGTAAGGAAATGCCCTCTGCATTTGCTGCTGATGAAAGGGTTCTCCAGACCATACACTACAGTTGATCTAAAGAAAAGTCCTTGGGCGCTGCACCTGACGTCCCCAGGTTGAGCTCATGTGTGTCATGTTTGTCTGCAGAGCTGGTGATGCTGCTGGAGTGGTGGTCTGGCACAGAATGCACTCTCTACATGGACCAGGCTACGGTGGACAAATTCGGCAAAGAGCACGTCATCGTCATCCTGAACCACAACTACGAGATTGACTTCCTCTGTGGCTGGACCATGTGTGAAAGATATGGAGTCTTAGGGGTCAGTAGAGCAGCACAATGTCCATTTTGAAATATATAAATACATTAACTATACATTTTATCATATTTATTGAATGCATTTGTTTGTTTTTCAGAGTTCAAAAGTGCTAGCCAAACATGAGCTACTGAAGGTCCCTCTGATTGGCTGGACGTGGTACTTCTTAGAAATAGTTTTCTGCAAAAGAAAGTGGGAGGAAGATAGAAAGACGGTCTTTAGTGGACTGAACAGACTCCAGGACTACCCAGAGCCCATGTGGGTAAGTGCCCCGCTTCTGATTTACCAATGCACTTTGAACTGTACATGTACAGCTCTGTGCAGTTGAAATCCTTTTCAAAGGCCCTCAGCCAAGTTTACTACATACCATTACTGTACGCTTCGCTGGTTTCTTTGAACTGTGTGTCCTTTGACCGATTTTTCTTAAGATAGTTTTCTGTCCGCTTCAGACTCTTCAGGTTCAAAGGTCACAGCTGTGCGGCACACATCCCACAAAGCAACTTGTTTGTTATTCTTTTGTTTCTTTCTTTCTTTATTTGACGTTTTGTTGTTGTTATCTTTACTGTGCCGTCGTGGTCTTCATGAACTTGTTTTTTAGCCGAAGTTGCAAAGTGGTTCCCAGGAGATTAGTGAGATTAGCGTTTGATCTAATTACTCTGAAAGTCAAACGTCAGGGCGATGCGGCTGACGGGGTTACTCGCTGTCAAAGTGAAATCAGCATTTTAGTGGTCGCGGAAGTAACAAACCATCTCGTCGACTTGCCTGTAAAACCCGCCAATCCTGTCGTCGGACCTGCTCGGGCTGGTTCTGAAAGGCTTCTTGTTCGAGACAGACCAATATGCGTTTTATTTTGTGTTTTTTAAATTTTGTCTGAATCGACCAGCTGCCTAAAAAACGTGCAGAAAAGTTGATTTGAAAACAGGTTCTTCGACGGTTTTGCAGGAGATTCAAACGATATAATTTGCTGAAAATCCCTACATATCAGCTAAAAAACATCATAATTGGTTTCTCAGAATTTTAACCATCGACATCAGCTGTGAAAAAAACATATCAGTCCATCTCTAATTCTGGTGTTGGTTTAGATTTTTTATGACTAGAAAAACATTGAAAGATTTTACTGTTTGGTCACGGTCTCGGTAATTAACATTAAATTGTGGTGTTTTTTCACTGAAATGTAACACCCCCAGTTATAGTAAATACCGGTAATATAAATAAATATTAAAACCAGTAGATAAATTCTGCTTTATGTCGAGTTAGAACCAGAGCATTCCCTTTCAGTTTTTGGAATATTTAAGAAAATCCAGCAAATGAGAGACAATAAAAATATGTTCAGTATTAGTTGTGTCTTGGCATCCATTTTAGCCTCATCCCAAAAGCAGGTCAAATGCGCGCACCAGTAACTACTCCATTACAAGTCCAGCACTTGTTAAAACACGCTGGCTCTGATAACGTCTAAGATAAGGGGCTTTTTTGTGGTCGTCCGGGTTTGTTTGCCTCTGTTGACTTGGGGCTCTCTTCTTTGCAGTTCCTGTTGTATTGTGAAGGGACCCGGTTCACGGAGAAGAAGCACCAGATCAGCATGCAGGTGGCCGAGAGCAAAGGCCTCCCGAAGCTCAAATACCACCTCCTGCCCCGCACCAAAGGCTTCACCACCACGCTGCAGTGTCTCAAGGGCACGGGTAAGACTCTGCACAACCATTCGCATGTAATATCGGGCTTATTAATGCATCGTTGTTATCGCATTTTCATATTGATAAACAATCTTAGGACTGCAACAATTAATAAAGAAATCGTGACTAGTCGACTAAACAATAATCATAGTTTGATCATAATCATTGTCTGGACAATACACAAAGAGATCGTTTATTACAAAAACAATGGCATTATTAAATCAAAATGTCAGAAAATAGTAAATCGCTTCTGATTTTCAGTAATAATACGCATTATACAGTCATTCTTCTATCTAGAAGCCTTTGTCAGCATATTTAAACATACCTTTTAAATACATTACCAGTCAAGGTCCAATCGAAATATTCATTTGACTCGTCGACTCTACGAAACACTAATCGCTGAAAAGTTGACTACTAAATCAATCATTAGTGACAGCCCCCGTTGTGAAGCGATCTGTACATTATTAGAAAATATTTTAATGTTATAAATGTAATCAAACTCCAAATAAGATTAGACACAGTTCCGAAACAATCGCCGCAAAAGCTTGTAAAATGTTAAATAATTACAATTGATTGTGCAGCTCAGGAATACAAAAACTAGGAAAATCGCCCAGCAAAACTCATTAATGTTAAATGTTAATGGGTCCAAAAAGTTTTTGGGTGTAAATTATGCATAAACTTGGTGTGATGTCACTTCCTGTCAAGTTTTTCTCCACAAACGACTACTTGATTGTTGTAAAACTATCATTTATATTTTAACAGGTATAAACACACCAAAAATAAATTCCAAATTAGAATTCTATTTTTTTTTTATTTTTATTTTTTTAAATGCTTTTGAAACGTAAAAAGTTCTTAAAAGTGATAGTGATGTGTGGCAGAATATCATGTGCAATATATTGGTTATCACTTGTATTGCAAAATGGTCGTTTCGTGAGCCATGTATCGTGAATAGTGTTGAATTGATAGGACCCTGTGGTTACAAGTCTCAATCCAAATGCACGGTAATATTATCAAACATTACATTTTTATGTTTTGTAAGAATTACTTGATTGTGTCTTTTAAACGGTTTCTTTACACATTTACTGTCTGATTACGCAGAGATTTTAGTGGCTTTAATGTCTCTCCTACCCGTTCCACAATTGCCTTTTTCTTTTCTTTTCCACAGTTGCCGCTGTTTATGACGTAACCCTCAACTTTAAAGACAACCAAACCCCGACTCTACTGGGCATCGTCCATGGCAAGAAATACAAAGCCGACATGAGCGTGAGGTGAGTGATGGGGGACACGCCCGTTTCTGATGATAAAGCGTTTCCTTGTGATCCAGCTGCTCTGAGCCTCTTCGAGTGCAAAATGATGGATGTAGTATTCGCCTTATGGCCCCCGACCAGCTGGATCTTTGTCCCAGAACAATGAAAGCAGCACCTGACAGCTCTGAGTGCTTTGGCCTCTGTCCCAGTTTTCGGATGGTCCTTGGTTTAACCGTTTAGCAGAGCGAGGCGGCTCGCAGATAAGGCTTGCCTTTTGTCTATTTTAACGTGCACCGAGTAATTGTTCTTAATTCAGACCATATTTCAGCCCAATCACTTACAGTATAATGTTGATGGGAAATGGTTTAGTTTGTTGTTTATTTGGAGGTTTTGGAGATGCAGTACGTGGGTTATAGACTGCCATCTAGTGGAGTGGCAGGCCTACAATATTAGGTTGCACAGCGTTAAGAGCAACTCGCTTTTAATTGATTTTTATATCAAGGTAAAGTCACAGATACCGTAAAAACATTTTTAAAAAAGCAGTCTTTTCTTAAATATTTGGCAGTTTTCAAGCCGCCCAGAGAAAGAGTGTAGCGTTGACCTGCTGGTGCACATGAACGTTGAACATCCTGCACACATCAGTCTACTTTATGCATTATTTTAGTTGTGAGGCTTTTCTCTGGTGAAATTAATGGAATAGATCAAGACCCTTCTAAAGCTATTCAGAAAAGGTCCAATTTTGTCCTATAATCTTTCTTTTTTTTTTTTTTTTTTTTTTTTTTTTCCAGTATCAATACTTGTTCAAATGAGCATCTAGAGTCGAATCTAGTATTAATATCTGGGTGTATAGATACTTTTGACAATTATACTTTTAGCTGCACATAAAAACACGGTAAGCCAGTTCAGCGGCTAATTTATGTATTTTCTTTGTCAAATTTGCTCCACATTTACTCCTGTCTTTGAGGTTGTGTTTAAGCTGGCATGATTTTTTTCTGTTTGTGGTTCGACTGAAAAGCCGTTTGTTTTATTTGTTTACTTGGCATGTCTTAGAAAGGTTGCTGTATTTTGAGTTTGTGGCAAGGGAAATGTTACAGTATAATTTCTGTGCAGACATTATAAACGACAGAAAAGCACATTTTTCAAAGAGGTGGGGGAAGCAGACACACTTGTATTGATCCCACCCCTATTTATTACACACTTATAGCCTATGTATGGTAGTATTTGATGTAATACTATAGTGCCTGTCCCCAAGGAGTCCATCCGGACCAGAACCTCCCGCCACACAAAGTGTTTCTTTCCCTCTGCCATTGGACGCATGAACACTTCTAAACGCCTGTCACTTTAACAGTTATTCAAACAATACTATTCACGCACTGTTCATACTGAGACGGTTTATTTTTACTGTATGTTATTAGTAATTTCTTAATTTATGCATGCTTTATTTGATTTGATTGACTTTTCTATTATTATTATTATTATTATTATTATTATTTGATTATTCATTGTTTTATGTTGCACCTTTTACGCCTAACCAAGTTCTTATGTTGTCCTTTGGGGAGTGCTCTGGGAGTAAGGGGTCCGGGGCCCTTTGCTCAGGGCTGTCGCATTGCCGGCAGTAAGTCAGACCTGTTCCCAGTGCGTGCTGGACTCGTGACAGGACTGCCCTTTGTCACCGGTTCTGTTCATTGTTTTTATGGACAGAATTTCTAGTCCCTAAAAGCAATTTATGGGGCCGGAGGGTGTCCGGACCTGCAACAGGCACTGGGACGGTTTGCAGCCGAGTGTGAAGCAGCAGGGATGAGAATCAGCACCTCCAAATCTGAGGCCATGGTTCTCAACCGGAAAAAGATGGCTTGCCCTCTATGGGTGGGTAGGGAGTCCTTGCCCCAAGTGGAGGAGTTCAAGTATCTCGGGGTCTTGTTCACGAGTGAGGGAAGGATGGAGCGTGAGATTGACAGTTGGATCGGTGCAGCGTCCGCAGTGATGCGGTAGCTGCATCGGACCGTTGTGGTAAAGAAGGAGCTGAGTCGAAAGACAAAGCTCTCGATTTACCGGTCAATCTACGTTCCTCCCCTCACCTATGGTCATGAGCTTTGGGTAGTGACCGAAAGGACAAGGTCGCAGATACAAGCGGTCAAAAGAGTTTCCTCCGCAGGGTGGCTGGGTGCTCCCTTTAGAGATGGGGTGAGGAGCTCAGTCACACGAGAGGAGCTCGGAGTAGAGCCGCTGATCCTCCACGTCGAGAGGAGCCAGCTGAGGTGGCTCGGGCATCTGTTCCGGATGCCTCCTGGGCGCCTCCCGGGCGCCTCCCTGGGGAGGTGTTCGGGGCATGTCCCACCGGGAAAAGGACGCTGGAGGGACTAGGTCTCTCGGCTGGCCTGGGAACGCCTAGGGATCCTCCCGGAGGAGTTGGAGGAAGTGCTGCTTAAACTGCTGCCCCGGATAAGCGGAAGAAGATTGATGGATGGATTCTCGCTCGTTTGATTAATACTGTTTAGAAAGTCCTCTCCCCTCCGAGCGTCAAAAACGAGCGTTCTGAATTTCTCTGATCTTTGATGTTTTTTCTGCTGTTTTTTCTGCTGTTTTTTAAGTCCATAAATCATCTCCAGACGCTCTGTACATTTCTAATCACGACTAGTACATATGCGTGGCTCCCTAGAGAGAACTTTCCAGCTGTTTATTTTTAACCTGTGCAATTCCCTCTGCATTCAGTAGATGACGCCAACACTGTTAGATACAGATGTTCATTTTGTTTTTAGTTTGGCATGAGATGCCAAACTAAAGTTTAAAGGCTGATAGGATGTATTATATTGTAAAATATAATACAGTGTCACAAAAAGTGTCTATATTAATGTCTTTATTGTGAAGACATGGCTCCAGGAATATTACATTATTTAGTTGTTTCAAAAGTTAAAGCTTTATAATACTGACTCAATTGCCAAATATTATTGTTATACATTTAGTTTACACTTGATTTTGAAACTTTGGCGTCGCTGCCAAGTTTGCAAACGGCTACAATGCTTTGATGGAAGTCTTGAGTGCTTCGAGTTAACTAAAGTGCTGCCTTTTGTTATTTTCATGACTATTATGATTTTCCTCCGCCAGGCGTTTTCCTGTGGAGGAGATCCCCGAGAATGAGCAGGAGTGTGCCAACTGGCTTCACAAGCTCTACCAGGAAAAAGTAAGGCATCAGGCTACGTTCAAACTCAAAAGATCAGCACAAACCATTGTAGCTGTTATAAGCTCGTCTAGATGGATTAAAAAAACCCATATAAGGGCTTTTAGTTGCTTGCAGAGCTGAAAGTTTGGAAAATTCATTATGTTTTGTCCCCTGCAGGATGCCTTACAAGAAAACTACAACAAAGAAGGCAAGTTCCCCGGCCCCACAATAATCCCGCCTCGCAGACCATGGACATTATTAAATTTCCTGTTTTGGGCGACGCTGCTGCTTTCCCCGCTCATCAACTTTGCATGTGGAGTGGTCGTGAGCGGGTCCCCACTCCTTATAATTGGCTTTATCATCTTCCTCGTCATAGGTACGTGAACTCCATTTGTGAGACTCGAGACGTAGACTTCGCATTTTACACTCGAGCGCTCATTATAATGTAACTGAATCCATTTTCTTCCCTCTTCTGTGTGTTTGCTTACAGCTTCTATAGCCATCCGCCGTCTCATAGGGGTCACGGAGGTAAATAAAACCGGCTCGAGTTACGGCGATCAAGAGGCCAAGAAACAAAACTAAAGCGCCGGTTTTGGGTCCATGCAGCGACACGATCGATACGACTTCGATCTCCTCCGATACTGTAATGCCAGTCAGTCAGTACACCAGGAGGCGTGCCAGCTAACATAACTAAGACCAACACTGGATTGAGAGAGCCTGGCTTGAAAAACACAGACCGTAGACGTAGCAAGAGATGCAGAGATGTGCGTCAATAATCCAGCTCGTAACCCACTGTCCCATTTCCACCTAATCCCGGTCTGTTTCTCGGAAAGCCATGGCCCGCTTCGCCCCCTCTTAACTACCTCCACTTCCATTAACAAATGCAGAAGTGGTTCAGAATTCTGTAGACACACAAACACAACATATATTTGGAGATTTCTAACTTCCCGTCCAGAGGTTATCCATTTTGTAATCTTAAACACGCGTCTTCTCTTCTCTCACTAAGTGGGACTTGTAATAGGAACCGGTGCCTTGGGGCCCCAGTCTCTCTTCACTAATGCGAGGGTTCAATTCACACAAAAAGGGAGTGTTTTGTCAAAAAAAAATTTAAAGGCAGATTCTGAAGCACAGCGCAACAATAGCAAAGTATGGAAATGACAAACTGTCTTTATTCCTGAGAAAATGTAATTTTATCAATACATTTAATATTGTAACAATATTTGGAATTATTAGTGTAGGAAAACTGTTATAAATACATTGAAATTAACGACAATTCTAATAACGTTATTTTGAATAAAAGTTATACCACTGAGAAATTCACAATAATCACTTAAATTCATTGGTCAACAATTGACTATAGTCAGCGTACTCCCTCATTCGTCCAGGAGTGTTCCATTGTAGAAAGATTCAGTTGTAGTCGTCTGGATCCAAGAGTCATTCTCAATCTGCGGATCCAGTCTGGGAACTCGGATATTTATTCTATTCTGAGTTGGCCCTGCCCACCGGGCGGAACCTCCTGATGATGGGTGTTGACAGTTTCTCTTGAGACTACTCTTCTTTGAGTTTGAAGTGTCAAACAAGCGTCCAGATCATTTCAAATGAATCTTTTTCTACAATTAAATAAGCCACTAGAGGGAGCCAGAGAACTAAAGTGGTGCCTGCTGTAGAGAGACTGGAGTCTGTTCTGTCACAATAAGGGCTGTCCTTCTCAAGGATACCTGCCGTGTTACAGGTCTCATTACCAGCACTGCTCCAGTTTGTATTCATCTGACGCCGCATGCAAACTCGTTTATATTTTACAACACAATCACCCATGACCACTTACACTGTATTTTGTTCCAGTATCAAATCTGTGTTGTCAGAACAAAGCACCTGTGTAATGCCAGTCATTCAACGTACTCTTGTTTGTTCCTGCGTGGGTTCGCCGTCTACATTTAGGCTGCCGTAGTCTTTGTTAAACTTTGCCTTAACTCAAGCTTGCTCAGACGGAATATTCTTTCAGCATCCCTTTAATCACCATTCATGTATATTTTTACTATAGTTCAAATGGCTTCATTTTTACAGCGTACAATTGTCTCTTCTCCTTAGATTGTTTTAATCCGCACACATGTTGAACTAATAGTGTGGAAAGCTGGAAATCCATTTGTTTCAAGTGGCACAGTTGTTGCGCAGACACTGAAATGGACAAGACGGTGGTTAACTTACAATAACAAATCATTAAAAAACAAAATCACCAAACAGGAATGGGCCTAATGCGCCAAAGTCTTGCGTAAACTCCTTTTTTTTGGTCTCTAGAATTGGGATAACCAGGGATTAGAATCATTTAATGGAGAGTTGGATTTATTACAAGCCTTAATAGTCAGCGCTGCTTTGATTTTTGTGTGACATTTTAGATGCGATCTGAGCCCTGCTTTGGTCAAGGACCGGAACATTGATTAATTTTGTAGCCGATTTTTCTTCTTTTTGGATACTTTCCCCCCGTTAGGCACTTGTGTTGAAATGACCAAGTGAAATAAATTGCGATGTTCTGTTCTAAAACGATAATCAAAAACCGACAAATTCATGACTCTTCCGTTTTATCATGGCCAGACGTGGTTTCCATTAGTGCTCTGAGGCAGAACAAATGCTGTGAAATTGAGAAGAATATATTTGAAGATTGATCATCAGATTGAGTCAAAGACGAACTACAAATTGTGGATGGAAAAACTTGTTGTCTCCCAAGTATTGATTTAAAAAAATGCAATGGATTGAATTGGCTCTATGTTCTTATGCGTCGGCTTTTCTTTCCCAAGGCGCTTTTTATTGTTTTCTGCAGTTGACACTTGTTATTAAAGATTTAATGACAGACCCTCCTTTTTGTTGGTTTATTTGCTCTTTGAGAACGTAGCAGCTGTGACCATTTTCATACATCATCTTCAATCATGCAACATCTTATTTAGAAGTGCAGGTTTGATCTAAAAACTTAAACACGCTGCAGAACATGAAGAATGAATGTCAATAATATTATATAATTGTGGAAATAAAAAAAATCAGAAATTTCAATACAAGAACATCAGTTGTGAACCTTTACATATATTTAAACAGTTAATTATCATTAATTGTTTACACGTTTCGTAAACACTGAAAATGTAAAAGTTGATGTTTAGTTAACAGTAAATGGATATTGATTGGTGGTCCGATTCCTTCAAAAGGAACATATTTAATGTCATGCCTGTGAAAGCTGCCCATGACGACATAATTTCAGTCACCCGGGCCTTTTTGTGAATAATTAGCTGCACAGTAAGTGTGTATATACGGAGATTCTATACAAATGTACATACTGTAAATAATACGATGGTCTCTTTTTGAAATGGCAGTCCTTTTTCAATCCAGGGGGAAACCAAACGTGACTCCGTGCACCAGGAGCACATCAGTGAACGCGCTGTGGAAAGGTCAATGAAGGCTTTGTGTAAAATGTTAACAGTCAATACACTAGGAATGAGTCCCACAGGATTTTATGATAATGGAAAAGATGGAATAATATTGCAATAAAAAATCTGAATCTAGACATTTTTGCCCTAATAGTAATAATAAAGACGTACAAATAAGTTAATACATGGATTACACTGAATTACTTTTCCACTGTATTTATTGATATGCACCTTTTTCAGTGTCAAACAGAAGCTACAGTAGAACTTTCAGGTCTTTAGCTGTAGATATCTGCACGGTCATTATTTCTGCATCCGAACCACAAGCTTTCCAGGCCTTTCTAAAGGAGTTTTATTATAGAGTAGTTACCGTAGACTGAATCCTTTTGCATGGTGTGTGTCAGGCACAGTCACTGAATCGAGCTCGTTCTGACTCAGGGACGCTCCTCTGGATGGACAAATGCAACAACCTGTGGCATTCAACCAATTTGGATCTCAATAAAGACTTTCTGAGCAAGAAGAAACTGAGTGAGCGAGTGTTTCATTTGCGCTGGGTAACCTCACATGTCACACACTAATTCCAGTGATCATTAATTATTGATAAAAAATATGTACAACAACTTCATTTTCTACCCCATTAGGGGTCGTGGGTGACTGGAGTGTCTTTGGGCCTTAGGCAGGGTACACTTTGGACATTGGCCAACTCGTCGCAGGATTAACACAGAGACACGGGCAATTTACAGTTGCCAATTGACCTAACACATGCATGTCTTTGGAAGGTGGGAGGAAGCCAGAGAGGACATGCAGACTCCACCCAGAGAGATCATGTGATGTAATGTTCACCCAGGAATCGAACCCATGGTTTCCTTCTTGGGAGGCGAGAGCTCTAACCGCTCTGCCACCGTGCACCCCTGCTTAATATAACAATAGTTTTAATTTTTTACCAATGCACCCTACATAAAAGACATAGTCTCATAAAGATGTTATTGTACCAGTTGACTAGCTTGAACACAATGCATCACACGCACAACAACTGATAAAAAGTGTCCTTTGTGCTTGCTTGGCCTTGTAATTGATGAACATTAGTGATGAAACTCTAAAGACTCATAGTGGCTGGTAATGGTATTACATGTGACCGCTGGAGTCCTTTTAGTTGAAAATGAACTTTGAAATAGCACTCTTATAAGATACTGAGTGAATTCCCTGTGTAATCTAATGTCGTTGTTCAGCGTAATGATAAAACTGATACGTTCAGCCAAGCAACATGACTGGCTGTTTGTAATGACCTTTGAACTTGTGTCAAAGGCTGAAGAACAACTTGAACACAAACGAACCATGGCAAAGTCATGTGTGGGGCTGGTTTATTACTCTCGGTACTGTAGAACTAAACAGTAAAACACGGAGGACGTTATGGACACTCACAAAGCACATCAACAGAAAGGTATGTAAGAAGATGTTTTATCTGTTTGTGTTATTTTTAGAGCTCCATGGTTGTTTTATCTATCACGTTAGCACTATATTGGTTATTCTTTGTTTTTTTTATTTCATTATACACATTTTTCTTATATTTACTTAAAAGATTATGAGTCACGGCATGGGACCACAAGGGATTTATTTTCCAAGTAGGTGGAAAGCTCCAACAAGGCAGAGAGCATTTTCCATCTATAAAATTTAGATGATATAACATCATTTCCACGACAACACAACGCAATTTCTGCCATTAAACTTGTGAGATAATGTGTGTCCAGCAAAAACAATGATGGACCAAACTTTTCTTTAACTCCGTTCTGTTTCCTGCTCAGTAAATTGACCTAGAAACATCTGTATCCATTCACAGCACTGAAAAGCCCTGGGCAGGAGTTGCGTCTAGTCCTTTTTGGTCATGGATGGCTGGAGAAGAGCTTCACCGGGAACGCCCTACTTCAACAGCTCATGTTCGACACCAGACGAGACGTGAAGATGTGCGTCAGGAGACAGGCCTTCAACCCGAACGGAAGCCGAAGAGTCATCGTGGTCAACACTCCTGACAGATGGGTCCAGTACAACGTGCGAGACCCCCATTTAATCAATGACGGTATCGCTGAATGCTTGTCTATGTGCCAACCCGGACCCCATGCTTTTCTGATGGTGGTGCCGCTTGGTCCAAACAAAGGCAAAGAGTGGACGGTGGAAGGACCTCTGGCACTGCTGAACGATCACATTTGGAAGAACACTATTGTTGTCTTCACCAAACCCGAACAATTAAAAGGGATTCCTATAGACGATTACGTGGCAAAAAGGACGTTTCTCGGACCGCTGATGGAAAGATGCGGACATCGACACCATCTTTTAGACACAAGTTTTTATGGGCACGAGAGTCAAGTGGAAGAACTTCTGGAGAAAATCGATGCGATGGTGGAAGACAACAAAACACGGGCAGATGTTGGGACGTCGAAAGAAGTGAAAGCATTTTTCACAGAGGAGAACAGAGACGAGGTGGAGAAGAAAGTCAGACAAAGGCAGAGCAAAGTGCAGGCATCAAGACGTGTGCTGAGAGCCCTCACTGGTCAGTATTACTGGGGTTTGATGGAAATGCAGAATATTGTTGGACCAGCAGCAGTAGTAGTAGTAGAAGTAGAAGAAATAGTTGTAATACTTAAGCTTTTCTTTCTTCAGATCAGCAGTTTGTTGACATCACTTCATTATTGTTTTGGTTTGCTTTGAACCAGGAGCAAGGGTGCGTTCATCATGCTGGTCCCGGTATGGTCCTGGTTTGGTCCTGGTTTGGTCTGGTTTGGTCCTGGTTTGGTCCTGGTTTGGTCCTGGTTTTTGGTCCTGGTTTGGTCCTGGTTTGGTCCTGGTTTGGTCCTGGTTTATTCCTGATGTAGAAACAGAAACATCTTCACTGTGCTTCCCAGTCGCTTTTGTGTCTCGGTCAAAGATCTCAGTGCAGCTTGGCAGGAGGATTTGTCAGATAAAGTCGGCAGCTCGTGTGTCAGGGCAGTTTGAGGTGAGTCACAACCCTCAGGACAAAGGACTCTTCTCACGCCAGCAGCCCAGGCAGCACAATCGGCATCCAGAGGAAGCCAGGGTGAATTCTGGAGACGGGAAAACGCCTAGTTTGTGAATGTTGTTGGCAATAAAAACAATGTTCTGATTCTGATCTATCCTCATGTTTACTAACTTACATATGAGAAACACAATTTAGCATTTTCACGTTATAGTGTATTATAGTAGTACTACCAGAACGTACCAGAACTTTTTAATCCTTTGTGTCAATATTTCATTTGCCTTTTTATGTCTGACTTTAGAAATGCATGGACCCGCTTCAGAGCCTCATATTCTGATTGTTGGACCAAAGCATGCTGGGAAGAGCTCAACTGGCCACACAATCCTCTGCTCTGAAGACTTGCATAGAACATCCCTCGAAACCCCACGGAGCAGTGCAGGCCAAGCTGAGGGTCACAAGAAGAAGGCGGTCACGGTGGCGGACACTCCTGGCTGGCACGGCAGATACTACACTCACGATACTCCGTTTGATATAACGCAACAAATTGTACAAAGTTCTAATACTGCAGTGCCTGACGCAGTACTTTTGGTTTTACGCTGCGATGAGAGGAGTCCTAAATACTGCATTAGTTCTAGTAATTGACTTGTGCACTCAGAGTCTAGGCCACTCGCCAAAGTCAGAGTAAGAGCAAGAAACAATGTACAAGCCAACTTCAGGTCTGACAAGAGACGAACTTAAACATCAGACAATATCCATAATGTCTGTAAGTGTAAGATTTTATTTTAAATTAGATATTTTTTTCTCCTAATCCCGGTTAACATTATAAAGCCTAATCCAAAAGTAACCTGGAATACATGTCAAACAAAAAGTAAGGCATGGGTTATATTCTACTATTAAATGTAGAGTAGGATGATTTGGGAAGTACAAATCAGAACTGGAATAGTTCGCTCTGTGTTCCTGATTTGGATCACATTATTTGTCTTTGATCTTAAAGTTGATTAATTGACAAAGGCACTTTTATTTCTAAAGTAATTGTACATAAATGTATTTTTTTCCAGACTAGAAATGTCTAGACTATAGAGGATTAATTAAAGTAAAATACATTAGGTGTGAGATAAGACACAATTTCCATGAGGATTTTATTATAAATAATCTCTCAAAATCATTCTACACGTATGAACAATTGTGACAATTTTGTCTCACAAAAGCAGTGGCATGAGGTCTTATATCGTCCCTAAAACACTTTGTTCAATTGAAATTTGAATTAGCACTAAAATGCATTTGCAAGAAAACTAGCAAGAAACTTAAAATAACGATTCTGCTGCACAATGAAGTGGAAAGACCTTTGGCCGTTTGAATGCTTAATTTTGCAAATATGCATAATATTTTGTATAATGTGCTGACAATAACACTCTTTATTTCAGTTGTTCAGTAACAATTGAAAGATGTCTAAAAACAAAATGTTCTAAAGCCAGCGAACTCCTGAGGAGATTGCACCTGGAATTCATCTGGGACACAATATTTTACACAAATCAATGCAAATCACAGGGACTCCATGGGTTGAACTGTGACTTTATTATTTTATCAGCAGCAGGTCAAGTCTGAGTCCATCTCCTCATCTGGTCTTGTCCTGGACTCTCTCCTCATCTGGTCTTGTCCTGGACTCTCTCTTCATCTGGTCTTGTCCTGGACTCTCTCTTCATCTGGTCTTGGTCCTGGACTCTCTCTTCATCTGGTCTTGTCTTGGACTCTCTCTTCATCTGGTCTTGTCCTGGACTCTCTCTTCATCTGGTCTTGTCTGGACTCTCTCTTCATCTGGTCTTGTCTGGACTCTCTCTTCATCTGGTCTTGTCTTGGACTCTCTCTTCATCTGGTCTTGTCCTTGGACTCTCTCTTCATCTGGTCTTGTCTTGGCTCTCTCTTCATCTCTTGTCTTGACTCTCCTTCATCTGGTCTTGTCTTGGACTCTCTCTTCATCTGGTCTTGTCTTGGACTCTCTCTTCACCTAGTCTTGTCCTGGACTTTCACTTAACCTGGTCTTGTCTTGGACTCTTCTCGCTTCATCTGGTCTTGTCCTGGACTTTCTCTTAAATCTCTTTTTATTTCCTGGACTCTCTCTTAAACCTGGTCTTGTCCTGGACTTTCTCTTAACCTGGTCTTGTCCTGGACTCTCTCTTCATCTGGTCTTGTCTTGGACTCTCGCTTCATCTGGTCTTGTCTTGGACTCTGTCTTCATCTGGTCTTGTTTAGGACTCTCTCTTAACCTGGCCTTGTCTTGGAATCTCTCTTCATCTGGTCTTGTCCTGGACTCTCTCTTCATCTGGTCTTGTCTTGGACTCTCTCTTCATCTGGTCTTGTCTTGGACTCTCTCTTCATCTGGTCCTGTCTTGGACTCTTTCTTAACCTGGTCTTGTCCTGGACTCTCTCTTAAACCTGTTTTTATTTCCTGGACTCTCTCTTTAAACCTGGTCTTGTCTTGGACTCTCGCTTCATCTGGAGTCCAAGAAGAAGAGAGAGTCTTGGACTCTCAAGACGAAGAGAGAGTCTTGGACTCTCTCTTTCGTCTGGTCTTGTCTTGGACTCTCGCTTCATCTGGCCTTGTCTTGGACTCTCTCTTCATCTGGTCTTGTCCTGGACTCTCTCTTAAAACCTGGCCTTGTCTTGGACTCTCTCTTCGTCTGGTCTTGTCTTGGACTCTCGCTTCATCTGGCCTTGTCTTGGACTCTCTCTTCATCTGGTCTTGTCCTGGACTTTCTCTTAACCTGGTCTCGTCCTGGACTCTCTCTTAAACCTGTTTTTATTTCCTGGACTCTCCCTTAAAACCTGGTCTCGTCCTGGACTCTCTCTTAAACCTGGTCTCGTCCTGGACTCTCTCTCTTAAAACCTGGTCTCGTCCTGGACTCTCTCTTAAAACCTGGTCTCGTCCTGGACTCTCTCTTAAACCTGTTTTTATTTCCTGGTCCGAGGGCCCCCACAGCACTCGCATACATCTCGGCCTTCACATCTTTGTCTGCAGCATCAGTGGAGCGTGAAGCAGACAGCGCCAGGAATGTCAGTCTGTCCGGAGCGCTATCGACTTAGTGCTCAAATGGACCCATGCATGCTAGCACACACACACACAGGCTCAGTCGCCGCGGTAACCCGACCCGCGATCGACACCAGAGCCGCCTCGCTGTGCGGCTAACTGCCTTATCTGCCAGTGGCCGCGCTCTTCTTTCCTCTCGACATTCTTTCAGGTATTTGGCCGAGACCTTTCCTTATTGTGTGCCCTTTTCAAAAGAGCTGCTTTATGCCCGGAGCCCTTCACTTCTGCATCGGGCTGCAATCTCCCCTCTGCAACTCACTCGCCTCTCTATACCGGACGCCCACGCCAATGCAAACACGTACAGACAGACCAGGTCAATTTGTTCATTTCTCTGATGTTGAAGTACAGGCTTGGATCCGTTCCAACGCAAGCCGACCGAAATCAAGCCCATGTGACTCAGAATGTGCTTGAGCGGTTTTTTTTCTTATCTAGTGGCTTAGTGATTTTTAAATTGCATTCGTTTGGAAGCCACCCGTTTTGTACAAGTTGAAGAAAGTCCAGTAAGATGTGCGTCATCCGTCATTGTTTGTCTTTAGGTGTGAGCGCAGTGACTAATAAGCTATAATAATCAGCAACACCCGTTCGGTTTGTCAGTGAGAGGCAATGCTATCCAATTTGAGTTTGTTCATCGTGCATCAGTCCAGAGGGAGTTTATTTTTAAATCTTGGAGACTAGCATACGCACAATTCAATACCAACACTATATTTATGGAGGTATAAGGGCGAAAAAATACAGGAAAAAATAGCAGAAACACATTGGGTGTCAAATGAAACTGTAAATGATTGAATAAATAAAATAGACGGTTTGATTTGCTTGGCTAAGGGAGCAATGTTGATAACTAATAGGTTACAGCCAAGGAGGAGGAAGAGTTTCGCAACAAAATGTGTCTGCTTAGGGCACGTTAATATGATATGCTTGAATGTCTTCTGATCTGGACGAGCTGTTTTCATAAATACGAATAAAGTATGATAAATAGTCACAATTTATACAGCGCTTTTCCACCTTCAAGGCACTCAAAGCACTTAACATCACACTCACCCATTCGCCACTCCTTGAGAAAAAATGTCAAAAAAAGTCGGCTTCACCGCTGGACTTTGACGCGAGCACTGGAGTGACTTATTTAAGGGCAACATGAAGAGGGCCAGTTACATTCTCAATCTGAGTGGCGTATCTTTGTTTTTGTTGTAATTTTATTCATTACACCTCCCTCATCCAGCATTTTAAACAGAAACAGTATTTAAAACTTGCTATGATCAGATTTCAGCTCATTTGATGCTGCAGTCAGTTAAGAGGTCACAAAGCATTTTAAGAAGAAGTACGACCTTAGAAAAAATGTCGGCGGACGCGAGCACTTTGGAGATGCTTTTTAGGCTGGAAAATGAGGAAGAGGAGTAGCAGAGCAAACATGGTGAGTTAGACATTCTATTGGTTGGTATCTTTTGTTTATTCTTACGTTCTCAATTCATTCCATTACAGCGGAAAAAGCATCCAAAAAGGGTAAGGATATGATTTATTTTATTCATTTAGATCCATCTTTATCTTTGATTTTAGTTTTTAGATTCTGTATCAGTAGATCATGCAGTAACACAGTTGTTCATACAGAGATTAGTTTACCCACAAATAATGTAAAAAAAAAAAAAAAAAAAGAACTTAAATGTGTTGTTTTGTATTTCCCAGCGTGAGCCTCTCTCTCGCCTCGCTTCCTCCTCTGTGTGGCTGCTGGCGGGAGGGGCTGCACTGGGGGCTGCACTGGGGGCTGCTCTGGGGGCCGCGCTTGGGGGCTCCAGGACAGCGCGGGGGCTCGGGCTGAATCTGAGCTCTGCCGCGGGGGCTGCGGCCGGGACACTGCCGGGACTCTGCTGGAAGTCTGCCGAATCACGCAGGCAGGTCGCCAGGGAGACGGAGTGATACAATGGAGTGTTATTACGACTGTAGGAGCAATAAGGCATCTAACGGCAGCTCTTTTTTGTGATGCAGTGTCTATTGTGCCTGCACTGGGCTTGACACATTCTCCCTGACTACTGTTGCTAGCCCCTTGTGAACCTCATTAACCGAGCAGTGCTTTTTATTTAATGTTTTTATCTATTTGATTAGTCCATTTCCCTCCCTATGATCATATCCACACGAGCCAGAATAATGGTCGTCACGTGAGTCAGATTTGTTTGGTGACCGTAGTGATCTTCTTTATTTTTTAGTTTAAATAAAATGCCTGGTAAACTTGCCATTTTTTCATGGGAAACAAATGTGGTGGACTTTGTGAATGATCAAGACGCAGTATACGACTTTGAGAGTCACATTTGGAAGCACCATCCAGAAAACCATGTTGTCTGCCGAGTACCACCGCTTCTAAATCAGCTCTAAAACAGGACTGATTCTTGTGAAAAAATAAACAATCCAAAATGTTCAAGGTCTAAAATGAACACCAGTTTCATAGTAGTTCTAAACAAAGGAATAAACCAAAAAAGGTACGAAAAGTGGATCAAATTGAGCAAACGTGCAGAGGAATTCCATGTACCACCAGAAAGCATTGCTATAAATGTCCTTTTTAGACACACTTTCGACAAACTTCACCTGTTAATGTGGATATTTTTCAGTATTCTTTATTCTATTAATAAAAAACACTAACCAAAAACACAAGCATTTATTCCATTCAGTTATTGTGCTAATGGTCAATAAAGACCTGACTTTTTTGTGGGGGTAGTGCAATGTAAAAGCAGTCAAAATGAGACCACTCCGCGCTGTCTGATGTTAATAATAAAGTATTTAATTAGATGTCAACCAGGAAGTAAGAACTGTAAGCAGCGCCCTGATTGGCTGCGCTTGGGTGGTCCATCCCGACTTCACTTTTGACGTCTGAAAAGTCTGTTCTAAAGCCGTGCAGTCGCCTGGAAATGAGCGTGTGTGAATACAAAGGGTTTGTGAGTGCCAGGGACGAGTTAGATCCAAATGCCTATGTCCTCCTGCTGCGGTTTGGGAAATCAGGTACCCAGCTTTAATCATGCTTAATACATAACATTTGTAATTTACGACGCTCAAAGACACACATCACAGTTTAGGAACAGACAAAAATAAAACAGGTACAACAAGACAGTCGGTAAACGTGCAGTTATGAAAAGGTGGGCTTCTTTGATGGCAGTTTGAGAATAAGGATAAGATAAACCGAAGCATGCCTCTACACTCTAAAATCAGGCATGTCCAAACTACGGCCCGGGGGCCAAATGCGGCCCTCCAGACCAATTTTTGTGCCCTCCGACTTCCTGCTAAGTCGGTCCAAACAAACTAAATGTAGTACTTTTTACTGATAAAATTGGACAAATTCAAGCATTTTGATGTTTATACCAACATAATATAATGTTCCAAGTCTTATTAAAGGTGTGTGAAAGGCTCATCAAAACTATGTTAAATGCAAAATTTGGAACAATTCACTTCATTGTCGAGTGTCTACTGTACCCTCTGCTCCAATATACGGTTCAAAAAAGCGGTGGTGAAAAAAGTTTGGACACCCCTGCTCTAAAATGAATCAACAATCATCTATTATGAACACTCATATGCAATCACAAAATACACTGAGTACACAGATAAATATAACAGGTGTACATTGTTTGCATCGCATGAGAGAGTTACTTTTAACCCAAGAGACTTCACTTAATTCACTGTTTGTATTCATTTTGGTGAAAACCTTATTTCTTTTTGACGAATTTATGAGAGACCCGTTTCACACCAAACAACTGAGCAATCCTGTTTCTCACTTGTGTCAGCTTCAAGCCGTAGATAACAGGATTCAGAATTGGAGGGACAATCAGAAACTCCATGGCCATAAAGTTTCGTACTCCTTGTGGTAAAGCCCCGGAGCCGAATCGAATGTACAGCAAATCGAAAAGCAGAGAGACGATTAGAACGATGAGACAGAATATGTGTGGGAGACAAGTTTGCATAAATTTACTCATGTTTTCTTTGGATTGTCGACATGTTCTTATTAAATAAAAATACGACCAAATAATAAACAAAAAATGGCAACCATAAAAAGTGTATGTAAACGATGGTATGACAAAACTGGCTGGAGAAGCAGTACAAGCCAGTTGGTTGACTAAATAATTTATGCAGTAGAGTTTGGGGATGTGTGAGCCGCATAACTTTAAGATAAATGTCGTTGTTGAACTAGTAATCATCATGATCAGTGGAAGAAGCCAAGCACACAGCACCAACAGACCAACTCTTTGCCTGGTCATTACAGAATGGTACACCAGAGGGCGGCAAATAGCAACATAGCGGTCAAAGGACATTAGTAGGAGAAAAGAGACGTCCGCAGCAACAGAAGCATGGAGCACAAAGCCCTGCAACAGACAGCCAATGAATGAAATGACATGAGTGGTGGAGAGAAGGTCACTGAGGAACTTTGGGAAGAAACAGGCTGTGCCAAGCAGTCCATTACAGCACAGGTTACACAAGAAAACATACATAGGCTCGTGGAGGTTCTTATCCATAATAATAGTCACTATAACTGTCACATTCACCAACCATATCACACTATAACACAAAAATGTCGCAATGAAAAGTGGGATCCTGTATTTCTCTGTACCGTTTAAACCAGACAGAGTGAACACGGTGACATCTGAGGCATTGTCCATGAATCTTCTTCACTATTAACCGCACCTGAACCATCTTCTGGGCTGGCTTTGCACGCTTTTATACCCGGATTTGAAGTCATAAGACTCATTGCTAGTCCCCCAGAGTTGCTTGTTTGCAGTCCAAAAAAGGAAAATAATTTATTTGAGCGTTCTTATTGGACAAGGACAGCAAGGACGAAAAGCCCAATGATTCAGCTGCAGTAGTCTACAGTGGGATGCCTGCAGCCAATAGCAGCACGTCACCGTAGGTTACGCCACAACAACAAAAATAAAGCTTCTGTTGTTTAGACTATGGCTGATTTGTTTGAAGGCCAAAGCAGTGCAGAGCTAGTTTGAATTACAGCCATTTCATCTGGTGTAATATTGCACGTGAACTGCAGATGGAACGCTAATTGAAATTGAGCATTAGATATCATTGAGTGAGGAGTGGAAGAAGAACCAACTATCACCTTGGTAGGCTTAAACAAGTTAGTGGAAATATTATAGATGCATTTGTAATCTGTCCAGCATCACTTGTATGATCGATAATATCATTGTCAGACAGTTGCTCCAGTCTGAGCGTGTCCTGGACAATGTTTCACCCAAAAGCGCAAAGCCGTCTTCACCCGGGGGGAACTGACGGTCTAGTGTGCATTTGCGAGTGTGTCCGATAGTTCCAGGAGATATAGTGCGGAGGTTTGCCACTGAGGGCCTTGGAAATAACTATAAGACAATAATGCTCTCTGTGAAACGAAAGAAAGGGCCAACCAATGTGTGAATTATAAAACACAATAATGAGTGAGAACCAGCCACCAGTTATCAAGGCCCTGTGGTAAACTGACTCACAGAGTGTGGTGGAACAATCCAATGCAGATTCAATGATTATACAAGGAAAAACATCATGTATGTATACAATAAGCCAATTTTGCGTCTTAGTTTCTTGAAGAGTCTGGTGTCTGTCCAAACACCCAGAGGCTCGTAAGAACTCGTCAGGTCACTGTTTGTCATCTCAATTCAGTTTGGAAGATCAAACGTTAAGTCATAATTAAAATTTGATTGCAAAATACCAAAAATCTCAAATAAAATACCAGCCATGTTTTGTTTTAATGTTCAAGCAGATTTTACACACACACACACACACACACACACACGCACATACGCACACACACACACACACACACACACACACACACACGCACACACACACGCACACACACACACACACACACACACACACACACACACACACAACACAACACACACAGTTTCTGAAAAGAATCCAAATAGATACTGGATAGTTGACTTGCCACATTGAAACATTTACACTGTCTATATAGAAAAAGATGTAGCGTGCTTAAATACAGAGAAACATTTACATTTGAATAAAAAAGAGACAAAAATGTGATATCTGCCAGTACAACTGCACAAACCAATTCAAAAATCACATATTGTCAGCACAGAAAAGCACACTTTTAGTTTAAAAACCTTTATTTGTCTTTCCCAATACTTTATTTTTTTTTTTATTATTGATTTGACCGATGCTTAATTGTGATCGTTCTAAAACAATCATGCATTTTTATAAAGACAAAAGACATTGTGAAATGAAAAGCCTGTATGTCATTTCCCAGTATATGTCAGTAAATAGATGATTCTTTTGCGTATTTTAGTCAAATTAAGTCCATAAATTAAAGGATTAATGAATGGAGGAATGACAAGAAATTCAATTGCAATGAAGTTTTGAAGGCTTTGGGGAACATTAGAAGAACCAAACCTCATGTACATCAGATCATAAACAATGGCAAAGAGGAATGTTGTTAAAGAAATGACATGTGGCACACAGGTCTGCATGAACTTCCTTCGATCGTCCTTAGACCTCACACAGGTTTTAACCATGTGCATGTAAGTCCATATGATGAAGAAGCCATGCGACACATATATAACAATTGTAGCATATGAAATTATATTATTCGAAATAGTTTCATTTTCTGGACAGGCAAGTTTGACAACAACCCAGTTAACACAAAATATCTTTTGAATTTTTGAGTCACACAGCCGAAGTTTAGATGTCCGTATAATGCTAATAGAAAAAACAGACAATGGCATAATCCAAGAGAAACATACCAACTGTGAGAGTTTCTTCTTAGTCATGATTGAATGGTAGTGCAAAGGCCGGCAAATGGCCAGATACCTGTCGTACGCCATAACTGCTAAAATAGACAAGTCACTGCAGGCAAAAGAGTACATGACAAACGCTTGTATGAGACAACCATTATATGAGATTTCTGGAGATGGAGTTTGTAAATCGATGAGAAATTTAGGGTAGAAACCAGCTGTCCCATACAATGCACTAATACAGAAACTACACAGTAAAATATACATAGGCTCGTGAAGATTTGAATCTAAAACAATTATAACAATGAGAGAAAATATTGAAAAAGAGAATAAAGGCAGTAATACACCAAAGTGAGAGAAAAAATTGCAAGTTTGTATGTTGCGGTCTCGTTCACTGCAGACAGAGTAAAAACCTTTACAGCAGATATGTTATCCATCATTTGAGCCTTTTTTCTCAAAAACAGAGGTCTTCTCTCCTCTGCCGCAAATGGAGCTTGAGGTAACACACAGGTCTATGCTCCCCATAACCCTCCGCACTGGTCCGCCCACCGTCCTTTCATACAAAAGCAGCAAAACATCTGGGAATTCAAGTGCGAAGGCCCTAAGGTGAAAGGTGAGCATTTGGCATTTGGAAAAACAATCCTTCTGTCATTTCAGAGTAGTGACATACTGTACAAATAAAAAAGTTGATTAAAAACGTATCATATCAATGGTTAATGTTCTCATTATTGGCCATACCTGCTTGCCAATGTCTGAGCTCATCAGCTCTCAGAAGCTAAGCAGGACAGAACATGGTTAGTGCTTGGATGTGTTATGGAATTTCTGCAAACAATTACAATTACCAAGAAATAATGAAGTCGAACAGAGTTTGTCTCTCTCAAAAGGTGGATCTTTATTTACTCGTGTATATATATATATATATATATATATATATATATATATATATATATATATATATATATATATATATCAAATTAGCTAAAGCAAAAGCTTTCAGAGGAGAAACCTTTAATCACAAATGTACAGGGTCTATTTTACCTCTGAGTATCTTATCCTCATATTACCGCAAAATTAGCACATAAAAGTGAGAATAAAAAATAATACGAATAAAAAACTAATAAGAATAAAAAGCAATAATAAAAGTAATAATAAAATTGAATGATTAAAAGCATTAATACAAATTAATAATACAAATTATTCTCATTTTGTAGCACAGGCAATTGATTGTTTTGTTAATTTCTGTCCGGACAAAAGAAAAAGAAAAAAAAACTATCTATCGACACAATTGAAAAAGACATTTCACCCCAATATGTTCGCTTTGACTCCGAGCGCCGGTGTTGTCCTCCCAGGCCCTGTGAGGGGCTGGCCAAATGCTGCGTCACACGGCCCATGGAAGACTCACAGTTGGACAAAGTATCTTGTTTGTTGACACCAAATTGTTATGGAATTTCTGCAAACAATTACCAAGAAATAATGAAATTGAACAGAGTTTGTCTTCCTAAAAAGGTGGATCCTTATTTACTCGTGCACAATAAATAATCACTGTCTGTAACAGTTACAGACGGGAGACCGCTGGAACACCAGGTGCCACAGTGGGGTGCTAGATGAAATGTCGTTGGGTCCTTAGGCAAGACACTTCACCCACATTGCCTACTAAAGCGCTTGGAGTGCCTTGAAGGTGGAAAAGCGCTATATAAATACACTGTAATAAAAATATATATAATCTTTTGCAGAATAGTGAAATGAATCAATGAAGACACAGACTGAACCTGAGGCCTGCAGGTCATTTTTTGGACAAATCCTCTGAATGGAAATGTATAAATTGGGGGTTTCTCAGCCAGTACGTGGTCCATGTGCATGATCTTGGTGACTAAATGAGATGTGCTTTTTGTCTGATGTTACTTTATTACTTTATTTACTACTTTATTTAGTGGAAAGCCCATTGAGTTGTGCCATCTCATTTTCGAGGGGGTCCAAAACACATAACACAAAGACATCGTATTGTATTATTCATACAATACAATACAATAGACAGTATACAGTACTCACACAGTTTACAATACACAGACAGGACAAACCCATTAATCCCCCTTCATCCCGCCAGTGCTTTTTATGACAGTTTATGAGACAGAATTACATATGAATGTAAGATGGTGTGGTTGCCCTTCAATAGTCCAGGAGTGATCCATAGCAGAAAAAAGCCCAAAAGGCAATCATTAGTACAAACTGAAGTTAATTTGGACATGATTTTTAAAACATCGTCCAGGTGAAATGTTTAGAACACCCCCATTATACACATACAGGGATGGGGAAAACACCTACATATATAAACACTGCAAAGAGATATTTTCTTCCCAGCACTGTCCATAAAGAAAATAAAATTAATAATAATAATAATAATAATAATAATAATAATAATAATAATAATAATAATAATAATAATAATAATAATAATAATATAATATAGTATTATCACAGCAGATAATACATTCTTAAGCAAAATTGGAATGTAGAGAGCTAATCTAAACTAGAAGCCTAAGCAAGGGGTTTTAAGGTATAAAAGGAGAAGGAGGAGAGGACGGGTTTGAGCACCTGAATCCTCATGTTGTCAGCTGGGTAGATTCACCCGAGGCAAGCAGGTGCGAGGTGACAGGTCAGACCAAGAGCATTTCAGAATCTCTTTATGACTATCCAGTTGCGTCGCCAGGATTGGCGTAACCGGGGCCCCCTCTCTAGGGGGTGGTTGCTTGACAGCGAGTGTCTGATTGCCGGACACAGCCTGAAGGAGCGACGTGGGGCTGTTCTCTGAACCCAGGAGCCAGTGCTCAGAGATCTGGATCTCCGGTCATGGAATGTCCCCTCGCTGCAAAGTACCCGGCCTTCTTGGAGTCCCTTATCTAATCTGCAAAGCAGCTCAACTGTAACCAGACTAGATGCAGTCTGTGTTTTGGACTTTTTAATTTCACCCTGACTTGCTGACTAGGTTCAAGAAACATAAAACCTAATCCTCTCCCCTGTCAGTTTTCCCCTGCAGACCTATACTTGACATTGTTGAGCGTATGGGAGATCAAGTCCAGAGTAATGGCCCTCCAAATTTCCTATATATTTCACTGTCAGTTTGTTCCCAGGTCGTCTAGTGGGAGTCGAGGGTGGTGTTGTCCGCAAACTTGATCAGTTTTACGGAGTCGTGGCTGGAGGTGCAGTAGTTTGTGTACAGGGAGAAGAGCAGAGGGGAAAGTACACAGCCCTGAGGAGCTCCTGTGCTGATAGTCCGAGTGTCTGAGACATTCTTCCCCAGCCGCACGCACTGCCTGCAATCAGTCAGGAAGTCAGTGATCCACCTGCAGGTGGAGTCGGGCACGTGGAGCTGGGAGAGCTTGTCCTGGAGCAGAGCAGGGAGGATGGTGTTGAAAGCAGAGCTGAAGTCCACAAACAGGATCCTGGCGTAGGTTCCGGGGAGTCTAGATGCTGCAGGATGAAGTGGAGTGCCAGGTTGATGGTGTCGTCCACAGACCTGTTGGCTCTGTAGGCGAACTGCAGGGGGTCCATCAGGGAGGAGGTGAAGGACTTGAGGTGGGGCAAGACCAGGCGTTCAAATGACTTCATGACTACAGACGTCAGCGCCACAGGCCTGTAGTCATTAAGTCCAGTGATCCCGTAGTCAGTATAGTTCCAGGATCCTGGGCTTCTTGGGGACAGGGACAATGATGGCAGACTTGAAGCAGGCTGGGACATGGCATGACCCAGGAGGTGCTTAAAAATGTCTGTGAAGACGGGTTAACTCTCCTGCGCAGTGTAAAGTGTTAATGTCTGTGAAGACGGGGTTAACTCTCCTGCGCAGTGTCTTAATGCGTCTGGTCCAGCAGTTTTTCGGGGGTTGGATTTCCGAAATAGCCTGTGACCACACCCCTTTCACACCCCTTCCTGCGGCTACACAATTTAGGCATCCAGGTCACACATCACCGTTCATGACTTTGTGCCCCATCCTCCCACCCTCTTCTAATTATTCTAATTACTCTCTTAGAAGGGGTATCGAGGCCCGGGAGCCTATGGTCTTCATCTCCAGAAGTCCCAAACCGCATCCATTTCTGTACATTCGTGTTGTTCATATTACTCGTATGTCAATAAACACTTTGCATCGTAGCTGGTGTTATGGTCCTTGCTATTGAAAAAAATTAAGTTGAATTTAAAAAATCCTATAGAATTTGGGTTGTAAAAAACTATTATAACATTTATGTTAAGTAATCGTGTTAAGATGTTAAGTATCAAAATACTGCAAATCTTAACACATCACATTTAGAATAATATTTGCAAGACTAACAGTTTGACAAGTAAAAAAATAAAATATTTATTTTTTTATTACATGAAAAACACCCTCAAAGCACTCCACTGTTTGACCTTGTTGCTGTATGAACCTTTGATACATATTTGGGTTACAAAGTTTGATGTTATATTTTCATCAACATTTTGAGCAACCAAAAGCCAAGAATCTTCAGTGCTTTGTAATTGTGGCTAAATGGTAGTTTTAGAATTGTAAAGAATTTCTCTAAAGAAATCTCTCTCTTTTAATTTAAAGAATTTTAAAGGTGCTATTTTCAGGCAATCCATCAAATAGTTTAAGACATAAAAGAGAAGAGTGCAAAGAAAAAATATTTCAGTCATATGCACAGCCAAACAAAGCAGTTTTTTGCTTAGATTTGAACATTGCCAGAGTGGAGGCCTGTTTCACATCCTCAGGAAGACTGTTCCAGATTTTAGCTGCATAAAACTGAAACACAGATTCTCCATGTTTAGTCCTGACTCTGGGCACCAGCAGGAGGCCGGTCCCTGAGGTCCTCAGAGTCCGAGATGGTTCATATGGCACTAACACGTCCGAGATGTACTTTGGCGCTAGGCCATGGAGAGACTTGTATACAAGCAGAGCTGCTGAGCCACAGGGAGCCAGTGCAGAGACCTGGGCACAGGACTAATATGATCTTACTTCCTGGTTCTAGTCAGGACCCGAGCAGCAGTATTCTGGATGGACGGCAGCCCGTTTGGAGAGGCCAGTGAGCAGGCCGACAAACGCATGGATAGGTCTCTCTAAGTCTGGCTTGGACACTATACTTTAGATTTTGGAAATGTTTTTTAGATCGTAAAAAGCTGATTGTTATTGATCTGACATGGCTGTTAAGATTGATGTCTGAGTGTCTACAAACTTGATTTTTTTTTAGACTCTGGAGGTGACTCTTAACACTTTCTCTTTGTTTCTGTGGGCCAAAGACGATGATTTCAGTCTTGTCTGAGTTCAGCTGGAGAAAGTTGTTTTGCATCCACACACTGATCTGTTGGATGCAGTGACAGAGTGAATCCACTGGTCCATATTCACCTGCCGTCAGCGAGTGTCGTCTGCATAATTGTTGTAGGACACATTCTCGCTGCGTATCAACTGACACTAACGGCAGCATGTAGAGGTTGAACAGAAGTAGAGGTAAGATCTTAAGCCCGAGCCCGAGCCCGAACTCGACCCGGCCCGAAATTCGTGTCGGTTCGGGTCTAAAATGACAATCATTATGTTCGGGTCGGGTCGGGCCGGGCTTCTCTCTCGCTGACTTTTTTAATAAATATATGTTTATAAAAATGTATACTAAAACGATGTATGGATACTAAACTAAGGAATACTTGTTATAAATAAATAATTTGGTTAAAACAGAGGAGGGGCTGTAAGGTAATTGCTGTATAACTACGACTAAACAGGAAGCGCAGAGCCTGGGCACGCTTTGCGCTCGTGACGTGAATGTAGTCCACATCTATTTTGTTTAGGTCTCCCCGATATATGGAGCAGCAAGAAGTCAAGGATAAACTTAAGACAGGGGAACTGAAAAGGCAAACACGCACCGCCGTGTCTCCGCGTAATTAAGCAAGTGCGCGTCAAGATCTCTCTTTCACTCTCTTTATCTGGCCTCTTATTCTGTGTTCCAGCGTTATTTTGTTGTGCAAATGCATTTATCATGATCATAAAAATATGTAGATTATTTTAACTTTAAGAAATCTTGCGTTTTTTTCTGCCAAAAATACTATGTGATAAATTGAAATTACGGGTTTGCTTCGAGCTCGGGCATGCAAATCAAGTTAATTGGTCGGGCTCGGGCCGGGTTGGGCTTTAATGCCCACGGGCCTGGGTCGGGTCGGCCTGGATTTTTCAGGCCCGATCTTACCTCTAAACAGAAGGGGTCCCAGGATTGACCCTTGGGGCACCCCACAGGTCAAGGGCATCTGGTCTGAGACACAGTTACCAATTTCAACAAAGTCCTTCCTGTCTTCCAGATAGGACTTTAACCAGTTTAGCGCAGTGCCAGTGATGCCCACCCAGTCCTCTAGTCTCTGTAAGAGACTAGAGGACCAATAGAGACCAATATTTTCACATGATCGACAGTGTCAAAAGCAGCACTCAGATCTAACAGAATTAAGACTGAGACTTTGCCCGCGTCAGTGTTCAGGTGGATGTCATTTGTCACCTTGACAAGAGCAGTCTCAGTGCTGTGATGAGGTCTAAAACCTGACTGGAAAACATCAAATGAGTTGTTTATTAAGAGGAAATCAGTGAGCTGTTGGTAAACAACCTTTTCAAGGACTTTGCCCCAAAATGGCAGATTAGAGATGGGCCGGTAATTACTCAGTACTGCGGCATCAAGACTGCTCTTCTTTAGGAGAGGCTTTTATGACCGCAGTTTTCAAAAGACATTGGAATGTTCCAGATTGAAGCGACATGTTAACTGTTTGAGTGAGTGGCGCTAACAAACTGTTCAGCACAGACTTTAGAAATCTGGTGGGTAACACATCGAGGCAGCATGTAGATGAACTCAGACTGGTGATGATCTCCTGGACAGTTTTGTCAGTTACAGGTGCAAAGTGAGTCAGCTCTAAGTGTGTAGGTGGTTTTAGGGTTATTTTTTTTCATTGTGTAATTTATAGCATTTTTAATACCCTGAACTTTGTCTTTAAAGAATAATGCAAACTCATTACACTTGGATGTGGAAATGAGTTCTAACGGCAGCTGAGCTGGAGGGTTTGTTAATCTGTTTACTGTGGCAAACAGGACACGTGAGTTATTATTGCTGCTTGCAATCATTTCAGAAAAATATCCTTCCCTAGTTCTACATATATTGAGGTTGTACATGTAAAATGCATATACATCACCAATCGCTGCTGTGTTGCCAGTACCAATATTTTCTTGTATTTTGGAGCAAAACGATAACATTTTAACAATATGTATCTCCCGCCTATCTGTTAACGCAGTTTGTTTTCACCCAAAAGTGGGAGGGGACGTTCTGGAAGTGACATATGACCGGAGACTATAGTTATAGGTATTTACAAATGAAGAGCTGTTATAATCAAGAAATAAAACAAAGCAACACCCATTATAACCCTCTTACTGAAAAATGTATAAAGGCATATAAATCATAACTTTCAAGGGGAAAAATATCAGATTTATATGAATGCATTACTAATATGGACAGCCACTCTACTAAATATATTAACATTAAATGTTAGTAGGAAAAATAGGAAAATTGTTTCTGTTCAGCACCATTTTGTTTTTGCACTTCTGGGGAATAAATTCACAAACACTATTCTTGACTAGGCCATATCATTTTGTGGTAAAAAAAAACTATTAAATAAATGAAATAATGTGATGAAGTTAATAAATTCAGATTAATGACTAGTACATAATCTATATCTTATTTAAAGCGATTTTTAATAGTTCCTCAGTTATAGGTTTCTTTTTTCTTTTAAAGTAAGTAATCTGATTGCTTTAAATGATAAATGCTTGAAGTAAAGTATTCTTAAGTAATCTTCCGCTTGAATCTATAGAAGCAAATAGTAATCAAATTACTTTTCCAGAATAACATGCCTAACACTTGTAACGACTGGTTAAGGACAATATTCAGAGGTCAGCTGATTTATACTTGTTAAAAATCAAAACAGTCCACTGTAAACGTGAGCCGTGGGGAAGTTGAATGGCTTTATTATCACTAACAAATAAACAAAACAATAAAAGACAGTCAAGGTCCTCGTTGTATTGTAAAACAAAACAGGGAAGCGTATATGGGATCTTTAGCCACTGGTTATTCACTTTCTTCTGTTGCCACAGGTGCCATCTTTAGGTCCTTTTCCAGTTGTGTTTGCATAGACCTGCCAGTCTCTACAGCAAATAACGGATCAACCTACTTCTCAAAACAGATCAACCTACTTCTCAACAGTATAAGAGTGTTAAACTTTGTGACATGCATCCAGAAACAAAATCAAACACACATTTTTAACAAAAGTTTAGTACAGCTTGAAAAATGTACTAATTCAGTCAGGTTTAAGGCTAAACGTTTTTAGTAATCTGTTTCTAATTTTTGTCAATTTTAGGCCATATATAACAGGATTACAGATTGGGGGAATAACCATAAATTCAATTGCCATAAAATTCTTCAGACTCTCTGACACTAAATTAGAGCCAAATCTAATGTACATCAAGTCGAACAGCACAGAAGTAACAAAAAATCATGAGGCATATAATGTGTGGTAAACACGTCTTCATAAATTTAACTTGGTTCTCTTTTGATCTTATACATGTCTTTACGATGTGAACATAGGACCAGATAATAGCAAAAAAATGGCAGGCGTAAAATGTGTAATTAAAGCTGGGATTACTACTGCTGCTAATGATGGAGTACAAGCAAGTCTGTTCACTAAATAATTAATGCAGTAGATCTTGGGAATATGTGAGCCACATAGCCTTTTAGTAGATGTTGTAATTGGACTTATATGGCAATTAACTTTTAGTGGAAGGAGCCAAAAGCAAAAAAGATTAGTGTTGAAATTCTTTGTCTCGTCATATACAGCGTGGTACACCAGAGGTCGACATATTGCCACATATCGGTCAAAAGCCATAAGTTAAAAGAATTGACAAATCAGCACCGATATAGGCATGGAGCACAAATCCCTGCAACAGACAGCCAGCATATGAAATAACATGAGTGGTGGAGAGGAGGTCACTGAGGAACTTTGCGGAAAATCCTGCAGTGCCCAAACAGCCCATTAATGCACAGGTTACATAAGAAAATATACATAGGCTCGTGGAGGTTCTTATCCATAATAACAGTCACTATAATAGTCACATTTGCCACCCAAATGAAACAGTAACACAAAAAGAGTTGCAACAAACACAGGAATCCTATACTTTTCTAACCCATTTAACCCTGACAGAGTAAAGACAGTCATGGTTGAGGCGTTATCCATCATATGACAATCAGGATTACCACACAAGTCTGGTCTCTGCACCAGTAATTGTGTTTTTATACTCTCTGTGTTTGCAGAATGTTGTCTATCATATGAAAGAGGCAGGGCTTAGCGACCACGACCGTGGCTATCTGGCAATTCAGCAACAACAACAAAAAACTTTTTTCAGTAGGATAAGATCACTAACTGAATATTTGTGGATATTAATTCAAATGTACCTGCAGGGATTTGGTCAAAAACTGGAGTGCTTTTCCTGACTGTTTTGTCAATTTCCAAAGTTCTAAAGTGATTTTTGTTTTCCGCCATTGTCGTTTAACCATTATAATGTCAGTCCAGTCCTTAGTTGTAGGTGCTTTGTGGTTTGTCTGTGATTTCCCAGCTGCCAGAAGTATGTTCCAAAGGTATCTATTCATGTTGTCCATGGCAGGGGTTTTAAGGCCCAAATTACATAGTTCTGAAATTGAGTGGGGTGGGGTGTCAGAAACAGTCTGCAGTGCCTTGTTATTTCAGTCCAAAAACTGGAGTGCTTTTTTGGTTTTACTGATTTTAGATGCTTATTGTAGAAATTTTGGCCCAATTTATTGTTACTCACACCCAAATCCTTTAAGGCTGTAAATATTTTATTATAATATAAGCCAATGCTAATAACACTACAAAACAAAACAATGCAAGAACTATTTTACAGTTGATTTTTAATTGGTATAACTCAAACTTGAATTATTTAAATGTACTTACTACGATAAGTTTCCATCAAGTCCCCGTCCCTGTTTGTGCCCCCAGAGTGTGTATGTTTTGAAACGGCCCCAAACATTACAATTGATCCATTAGACTAGAGTCTTAAGACAGTTTCAACAAAGGATATTACAAGATACAAATATAGTGATGGTATAATAATACTGAGAGTAATGACAATGTTTCTCCTCTCAATATGAATGAAACTGTAATTTGGACGTGACTAGATTCAAAATGATTTATTAATTAACACACTCTTGTCGATAACTCTTTTAGAACTCAACGTAACTGTAAAACAAAAGAAAAAATCAACCATTAAAGTGTTTTTTCCCCATGTTCCCGAAAATCTTGAAAAACTAAAGGCAATTATGTTATGATGCTAACAACATGTTTTATTCTAAAAATCTTTGTAATCTTTGGCAGACACTTCCCTGCTTGCTCCAGCTTCCTATATCAGTTTTCGTGTTCCAAACATTTTTAATCATGACTTTTTAAAGTAAACCAAGGATTTTAAGAACATTTTAAAAGTTTTAACAACATATCTGACGAGCCAGCGAAATGTCCGGGAGAAGATGAAAAACAGACTCTTGTGAACGTTGTCGGAAATATCAACAAGAAATTCATGAACTACAAGCACGGATATTCGCTTTGGAATCTGAAAAAGGACTGCACGATACAATTCCAGTGTCATCCAGTGGTAAGAAGTACACATTTTTTACAAGAAAAACAGCTACTTCCAACCTAAACCGGAGTGACTCTGTGGCATTGCCAATACTGTCTAAAGACCAGGCTGTATTTTGGAACAAACGTGGTGCAAAGCCTAAGCGATACAAAGATAATGTAACGTCACAGATTTTTACCACTTTCAGAGATTGGAAGAAAAATTAACAAAGGAATAATGTAAAACATGATGTGGCCAAAAGGCAGCGGACAGAGAGAGAATCTGTGTCAAACGTCAAGGTCGTCTTGATAGGGGATGGAGCAAAATGTCACGTGATGCATGAAAAAATTAAAGCAAATTCTATTCCCAGCGCCACAATCACTGAGATTACAGCACGCATTTTGAATGTTTTGGCCACACATCGAGGAGTTAAACAGCTGATTGAGCATGTGGGTGTGGTGGACATATGACGGGAACAGACCGAAGTTTTGAAAAGAGACTTCTTGCAGTTATTCAACGTGCTTGATAAAATGGAAATCAAAACATTCATAAGTGGACCTCTTCCAAACATCGACAGGGAGATAAACACACAGCTGAACACATGACTGTCCAAAGAGTGTGCACCTAGTGGATTGCACTACATTGAGAACTTCTATCTATTCTGGAAGGCCCTTTTTAAGAGAAATGGCCCACACCTATGCAGCGGTGGAGTGAGGGTGCTGACAGAACCTACTCCACGCTCGAAGGCATTGGACTGGGCCTCGACAGGGTCCCGAGCAGATAGTCAGAGAAGAGAGAAATGAGAGAAGAATTTCTGCTCCATCAGCCAGAGACCGAGCCAATGTTTCAACATCAACATCAACAGCACCACATCCACAACCTCCACCAAAGGATTCATCAGCAGCCGCTACACCATCACCAGCAAAGGATTCAGCTCCCGCTGCACCGCAACAATCTTCACCGCGCCCAGCGCAGGAGTCATTTCAGTTCTTTTCCGCACAGTCCTCATCAAAGGCTCTGGACCCATCTGTGACAGGCCCGGCAGCATCACTGCCATCGCGCCTTCCCTCAGAGCAGCCCTGGGTCCCCCCTGCAACATCTACTCCCACAACAGATTCCTCACTCTCCTTTCCATCTCCACTCTCACCCAGGGGCCTTCCCAGCCATCTTGAATGTCTGATCAAATCAGGCATTAAGATGGCTCCACTCAGGCCCAATATAGTAAGATACAGAGTTCTGATATCAACAATGATGAACTCTCGCCTGACTCCTGCAACACAGACAAATACCGCTCCACCTAAACACCCCCGTCTTTCACCTGGTCCCAAACTCTCACCGGCTCCCGCTGCACCAACAAAATCTCCCCCACCTATCCCCCCTCGCCTTTCACCTTGTATCTCCCATAGCTAGGATGGACTCGGTCTCAGCGTTGCCGGGAATAATAGTCATAACAAAACTCAAACCAACCCGGGGCACTGTGTAAAAACAGCCTCCCCCAGTGCTATTTGGGTAGTCACAACACACAGATGGGAAAACAAAAACAAAATGTGAGTCAGGCTGCCCAGTCTGAGAAATGTTATTTATATTTCCTGTGAAAAAATAACGCTCAGTTCCACTGAAACTAGTCTGAAACTTGCTGTGCTAAATGTAAGATCCTTATGAAACAAATCATTTTTAATTAATCATTTTATTTCTTCTTATAATCTTGATTATATGTTTTTAACTGAAACATGGCTTGACAAAAACACAGGAAATTTTGTTCGAATAGAATCGGTTCCACCCAACTTTAAGTTTGAATCTGAAACATGAGAAAACAAAAAGGTGGGGAGGTGTGTGTGCAGTTGTTAGAGATTAAATAGTTACTCACAGGTTGTCTTTTGGTGTTCATTCATTCATTTTCTACCGCTTGTTCCCGTTAGGGGTCGCAGGTGACTGGAGCCTATCCCAGTGCCTTTGGGCCTTAGGCGGGGTACACCCTGGACAGTGGCCAACTCGTCGCAGGGCTAACACAGAGACATAGACACACAGACATTATGTGTTTTCATAATTTGAGTATGCATCCTTTTAAAATGGAGCTAAAACAGTCCGCATCCATTCTCTTCATTGTTTTATACAAGTGTTCCCAGCACTGTTGTATGCACAGACTTTGATGGTTTGGTCATTACAGGTGATTTCAATGTTCATGCTGATAATATTTGTGACAGAAACGCTAAAGAGTTTGACGTTGTCAATGAAACTTTTGGTCTAACTCAGCACGTGAGTGGCCCCAACCACAGCAGAGGGCACACTATAGATCTTCTAATTACATAGAGGGTTAATATTTCAAACGTCAATGTTGTCGATGTTGCTCTGTCTGATCATTTCTGCGTCTTCTTTGACCTGTCTGTTTTTCCCAAACCACCGGCTGGTCCTGCAGTTGTCCGGAGGAGACACATAAATGACAGCACAGGAGCACAGTTATGGAAATGATACACTTTGAAAATGTTTCATGTTCTAATATAAATGAATTGTTGAACTCTGTTACATCTAGTGTTTTGAATGTTCTGGACACCATTGCCCCTATGAATGCTAAAATTGTTAAAAATAAGCAGAAGGCGCCATGGAGAAATTATGATTCGGTCAGGGCACAGAAAAGGAGAGTGCCGCCGCACCGAACGGAAATGGCGCAAGCCAAAGCTTCAGGTTCAAAAGGAGATTTACAGAGAGAAGTTGTACATGTTCAACCTTATTTTATGTAGAACTAGGGAAGTATATTTTTCTGAAATAATTGGAAGCTGCAGTAACAACTCGCGTGTCCTGTTTGCCACAGTAAACAGATGAACAAACCCTCCAGTTCAGCTGCCGTTGGGACAAATTTCCACATCCAAGTGTATTGACTGCATTATTCTTTAATGACAAAGTTCAGGGCATTAAAAATGCTATAAATTCCACATTGCAAAAATAACCCTAAAACCACCTACACACCTACTCACTTTGCATCTGTAACTGACAAAACTGTCCAGGAGATCATCACCAGTCTGAGTTCATCTACATGCTGCCTCGATGTGTTACCCACCAGATTACTAAAGTCTGTGCTGAACAGTTTGTTAGCTCCACTCACTCAAATAGTTAACATGTTGCTTCAATCTGGAACATTCCCAATGTCTTTGAAAACTGCTGTCATAAAGCCTCTCCTAAAGAAGAGCAGTCTTGATGAGTAATTACCGGCCCATCTCTAATCTGCCATTTTGGGGCAAAGTCCTTGAAAAAGTTGTTTACCAACAGCTCAGTCTTCCTAAAGATGTGAGACAGGCCTCTACTCTGGCAATATTCAAATCTAAGCTAAAGTTTTGTTTGGCAGTACATACGACTGAAATTATTTTCTTTACTCTTCTCTTTTTATGTCTTAAACCATTTGACGGATAGCCTGAAAAATAGCACCTTTAACTTTCTTTAAATTAACTTTCTATAGAGAATTTCCTTACTATCCTGGAACTACTATTTAGGCACAATTACAATTGAACATGTAAATAATTCCATTAAACACAATAGCCCATTGTGCCGGTGTCCAAGCGCAGCCGCACAGCAGGCGCCTGGGGAGAGGGTTAGAACACTCGTTAGATTAGGCACTAAGGATACTACAAAGTCCAGGAAGAGCCTGGCGCACCTACCCACTGATCAAGAGCGAGCTTTAACACTAAAAGCTTTGGTTGAGTTTTGTCTGGGACGATTAGTTTAGCAACAGCTAAATCTAGGGAGGGGGCAGACGAGAACGGGTCCGTCGTTAAAGATACAAAAGCGTCATACATAAGGTGAAGGCGTCAACGAGATAGTCGTCATAAAAGAAACATACGCTCTGCACAAGCGTGTGCAGAGGCAGATGTGCTGACCTCTAGGGACGGTCAAACATGGGAAAAAATCAATCTAAAAGCGATGTGCCCATCCCGGAGACAACTATTATGTTGACAATGGTCAAATAAATATGGGAAAGAGTGTCTGAAGTGTCGGCCAGTGTGGTCCAATAGATTTGGTTTTCTATCTATTTTTTTGATTCATGTCAGCAAAATGTTTAAATTTAATGAATAAAAATGAAGGTTTTGTGATTTCTGCCATGTCTTTGTGATTCTAATGCATTTTTTCCTGTTGTGTGAAGCACTTTGAATTGCCTTGTGTAAGGATTGTGCTCTACATATATACTTGCCTAGCCTTGCCTTGCCTTGTGTATATTCATTTTGTCTCACTCCCTTCGTTCACTGGGGTTTGTAGATGCAAATGTCAGATATATGTCCAGTCGCTAACTGGGAAATGTGTTGTTGGGATGATGTATTTCCAATTACAAAACTGTAATTAAAAAAAAGTTATAGAAACCTTGAGATGTATTTTCATTTGAACATATTTTGATGAGGTGTACCATTACATTGTGCACTTCTTTACACAGAGTCATTCTCCAGTCCATATAACTATTAGTGAAAATTGTTTATTATATTTTTTGCACTTTGGTTGTATTCATTCAAGGTTAAAGTTGCAAAAGTAAATTTACTTATACATTGAAAGTATGAAACAGTTTTATTCTGTTGGAGCTGTTATGCAAAACTATTCCAGAAACTCAAACTCAAATGTGACTTAATTGAATTTGTATTGATATGCACTGTTTACGCAATTTTGACATGTTTCATCCTGCGTTTTGAGATGGATCTGGACAGAAATGAAAAACCCTGATGACTTTTTGGTGGCAGTGTGACAAGTGGGCCTATACAGTAGCCCAAATGAACTGGATCCGGGCAAGAACTACGTTTACATTTCATTCAATTCACAGTATATGAACCGGATCTGGACTAGGACTAGAAAATTCAGTCAATGTGCTGTGTATTTACCAGATCCGAGCCACCAGATCGTATAAATATCAATCGATTCACAGTGTGTTCACCAGATCTGTGAAAGAATTTAAGTCAATGTGTGGCGTATTAACCAGATCCGAAACAGTTTGAGGTAGTTGTTAGAAAGTATCGAACGCACAGTGCGTTTGCAAGTTTAGGGAAGAGGAACCGGTCATTTAGTCAGCCGGATGAAACGTTGTGTGTGGATCGAAAACGAGCCGCATGAAGTTTGCTAGCTGAGACTGTAAATGCCCAAACATGAGCCGTTGGGAAGTTGAATAGCTTTATTATCAATAACAAATAAACAAAATAATAAAAAGACAGTCAACCTCCTTGTTGTATTGTATAAAACAAAACAGGGAAGTCTATATGGGATCTTTAGCCACTGGTTATTCACTTTCTTCTGTTGCCACTCAACAGTTTTTCCAGTTGTGTTTGCATAGACCTGCCGGTCTCTAAAGCAAATAAGCTATATACAGACTAGAAAGCCATTTTCAAGCCACCTCGAGAGAAAAGGGTGTCTTGTTCAGTTGTTGATGCACATGAACATTTTGCACGGATCAACCTACTTTTCAACAGTTTAAGATTGTTAAACTTTGTGACATGAATCCAGAAACATACTCACATACACATCCTTTACAAAAGTTTAGTTCAGCGAGTAAAATTCATTCAGTCAGGTTCAAAGATAAAGTTTTAAATAATCTGTTTCTAATCTTTGTCAATTTTAGGCCATATATAACAGGATTACAGATTGGGGGAATAACCATAAATTCAATTGCCATAAAATTCTTCAGACTCTCTGACACTAAATTAGAGCCAAATCTAATGTACATCAAGTCGAACAGCACAGAAGAAGCAAAAATCATGAGGCATATAATGTGTGGTAAACATGTCTTCATAAATTTAACTTGGTTCTCTTTTGATCTTATACATGTCTTTACGATGTGAACATAGGACAAAATGATAGCCAAAAAATGGCAGATGTAAAATGTGTAATTGAAAGCTGGGATTACTACTGCTGCTAATGATGGAGTACAAGCAAGTCTGTTCACTAAATAATTAATGCAGTAGATCTTGGGAATATGTGAGCCACATAGCCTTATAGTAGATGTTGTAATTGGACTCATGGCAATTAACTTTAGTGGAAGGAGCCAAGCAAAAAAGATTAGTATTGAAATTCTTTGTCTCGTCATTACAGCGTGGTACACCAGAGGTCGACATATTGCCACATATCGGTCAAAAGCCATAAGTAAAAGAATTGACAAATCAGCACCGATATAGGCATGGAGCACAAATCCCTGCAACAGACAGCCAGCATATGAAATAACATGAGTGGTGGAGAGGAGGTCACTGAGGAACTTTGGGAAAAATCCTGCAGTGCCAAACAGCCCATTAATGCACAGGTTACATAAGAAAATATACATAGGCTCGTGGAGGTTCTTATCCATAATAACAGTCACTATAATAGTCACATTTGCCACCCAAATGAAACAGTAACACAAAAGAGTTGCAACAAACACAGGAATCCTATACTTTTCTAACCCATTTAACCCTGACAGAGTAAAGACAGTCATGGTTGAGGCATTATCCATCATATGACAATCAGGATTACCACACAAATCTGGTCTCTGCACCAGTAATTGTGTTTTTATACTCTCTGTGTTTGCAGAATGTTGTCCATCATATGAAAGAGGCAGGGCTTAGCGACCACGACTATGTAGCAATTCAGCAACAACAAAAAACTTTTTCGGTAGAATAAACTCACCAACTATATGTCCAGTCGCTAACTGGGAAATGTGTTGTTGGGATGATGTATTTACAAAAATGTACGAAAAAAAGTTATTCAAACCTTGAGATGTATTTACATTTGAACATATTTTGATGAGGTGTACCCTTACATTGCGCACTTCTCTACACACAGTCATTCTCCAGTCCATAGAACTATTGGTGAAAATTGTTTATTATAATTTTTGCACTTTGGTTGTATTCATAAGATTTAAAGTTGCAAAAATAAATGTACTTGTACATTGAAAGTGTGAAACAGTTGTATTCTCTTTATTTTCACGAAAAGTGACATATTTTTTCAATTGGCTAAACATAATCAGAACGATTCTGCAAACAGGAGCTGGCGTGCCGCACGAGGGCTGGCACATTCCTCTGTTGGCTGACATGGGCCGCCCCTGGTGAACAACGGGTTGGGCCATGTCATTGTTGTTTTCTAAGCTTCCAAGATAGATTAATTTATAGGGTTTGAGGGTTCCCATTTTCTGCATGTGTAGCTGCCAACAGTTTTAATTTGTTCTGTAAATTGTTTCGTTTTTTCTTTTTAGCTGAGGTGAAAGCAATTACACTGCCGCACAAGATTGCCTTAGCTCAGGGGTGTCAAACTCATTTTGGGCACGGGCCGATTTTCGACGCACAGGCTGGGTCGCGGGCCGAACATAATGTAATAAATAAAACAATAAAAAAATATAACAAATGTTATATAGCCTAGTAGTAGATATATATGTGGACACTGTTGCACAAATGTGCAGCAGATGAAAGACTGAGTCCATATTCATGCAGCAGCAGCAGGAACAGGAACATGGACGTGTGATATGATTCTGATATTAAATGTTTGTATCACAGACATGTTAATGTTGCTGCACAAACTCAATATGAGCTCACTATTTTTACAGTTTAAGCTTATTTTAGGGACAAATGATTCATGTGGTGATTCAAATGAGAGCTCAAAGCAGCTTCACTCTGTCATGTTCAGACTTTATTACACTCTGACCTGTGTTTTTACCTGTGGCTCATGATCTGTCCAGGTTTTGCACTGGTTTGGATGTTTTCCTCACAGAATTGTCAGCAAAGAGGTTTGTTTTCTTGTTGTTAGCTTCACATTAGTGCCGCTTTTAGCACAGCTCTAACGTCCACAAAACCGCCTCTTTTCTTTATTCGCGTTTCCCAAAACCACACGTCTTTTTTTCCTTGCTCAAATTTCTACTGTAAAGCGTGCGACGCACATCGGCACTCTCATGGGCTCGACACACGGGGAGCGACGTGGCTCCTTCTCCATTCATTTTCAATAGAACCTGTGCGACAATGCGAAAATTGCCCGTCTCCCTCAGGTCAGCGACAAAGGAAAGTAGTGCTCGTGAAAACCTCGCGCTCGTGCATGTTGACGTGCACACGCAGGCCGGCGACGCCATCCTGAAAGTAGAAACATTTTCTACTTTTGTCGCTGTCGCCCACACTGCAGCCAATCAGAGAGAGTTTCTTTGACAGAGAAATGATCTGGCAGGAACAGGGGAACTGCGCTAATTCAGAAACATTAAGAAAAAATACTTGCATTTGTCCAATTTTCATATTTTGTATTTAACAAGAATATATGGCATCTGCCTATGAAAGAAAGGGGCTGCCTTCGGCCCCTGTTCAGCTTTTTTCCCCCGATGGAGACGAGTCAATTAAACTATTTCAGCAAACCCCTTGTGACAATTCATACATGCCAGTTTCATCCCTGACATGCATTGAAATATTATAAGTACTCTTAAAACCTCATATTTCCCTTGAATTTCACCGCCAATGAAATGTGTGGGAGATTCACGATCTGTCCTGGGGCAGAGCGCGACGTGTGACGCTGTCGCTGGGCGCTGCAGGTCATCGCTGCCCGTGTGTTCCACTTTAAACCTGCTGCGATGAGTGTTGCTGGTCGCTGTCGTTTGTCGCCTCCCTTGTGTCGAGCCCAACAGTAATTGGTAGTTCTAGCGATAAAATCGCGATATATCTATTGGAAATGAATAATTATAAACTAGAAATGTTCGGCGGGCCAGATGAAAACGTCTGGCGGGACCACATCTGGCCCGCGGGCCTTGAGTTTGACAGTGATCTACATAGTTCTCAAGGTCTGTTGACATTTTTTTTTTAAACTGGGGGTCATTAAGTAGACTAGCATTGAATCTCCAGTGTGTGTTTTTTCATTTCTGTTCCAGATCTAGTGATGTAAATAGGAGCATGATCACTTAGATCTATTGTACCTATGTCTCCCTCTTTAATTTTAACTTTATTGAACATTTAAAAAAATAGTCTATTCTAATATATTTCTTATGTGGATTAGAGAAATGTGGATATTGGCAGACATTAGGATTCATTTTTCTCCAAATATCGATTAACCCTATATTATGTATTAATTTGCAAAATGTATTATCTATAGATTTCCCAATACTTTGTGAGTTTGAAACATCTAATGTCGGCTGAATGTGTAAATTCCACAAACAAGGCTTCCCTCAGAGTGGTTTGCAATCAGATTTATAACTTTAGTATAAAAATTGAGGTCGCTTCAAGGAGGAGCATATACCTTTATCAAAGTAAACACACCTCCATTAATAATTCCTCCTAGTCAGTACAAATCTGCCGTCTTTATCTTTGTGTTCAAAACGCTATTTTTCTTGAGATCAATATGGCCACTCCCCTCGTATGTTTGCCCCATATGAAGAATAGTGAAGTTTATTATAACCGGTTCTAGTTAAGTTGTTTTTTTCTTTGTTTGTATCTTTCTCTCAGTATGCAGTTAAGGTTAAAATATGCTATTCTTACTTTTTCAAATGCCATTTTATTAACCATAATAAAATCATTTTTAATAATCAGTTCTTGTTACTAAGTTCTCTGGTTGAGCCCAACTCACAAAAACAAAAATTAAAGGAACATAACATAATAGCTCTCAAAAGAGCCCACAGAATTATCCAAAAAGGATCAGACGATGGAGGGAAAACCGTAAAAAAGAAAGAAAAAGAAAACAAGGCCCTCAGTTTCACCTGCGTATTTACAAACAGGAGAAACACATCAGCCTACATTGGGCAAATACTCAAATGTGTCTAAAAGAGTCCAGGGGCATCATTTATAAAAGAGTGCATCAAATTGTGCTTGAAAGCGTGCGTACCGTAACGAAAAAATGTCACGACCGCAAAATAAAAAGATGACCTGCGCAGCTCACCTGTGCGCACTTCCCTCTTCCAAATTGGCACAGCAGTTCCTCATGAGTTTCCGCCCTGAGGCCGCCCTAATATACCATATATGGCTATGCAAAACCACGGAATTAACATATTTAGCATATTCATGAGGGTGAGACGTGGTGAGACGAGAAAAGGAGGAAAAAGAAGAAATTCTCCGATATGGAGGTGGAAACACTAATCGGTGGTGGAGGCCCGCAAAAACCTTCACAAGGTGCTGCTCATTTGAGGGCACAACCAGCGGCATGTTAAAAACAATAGAGAAAAACTCGGGACCCACGCGCAATTTGATGGTCAATGGGAAACCAGACTTCTCCCTTATCCCTCAGTAGTTATCAGTAATCTGTCATAATGGGCCTGATTGTGCCGAATGTGCGCAGATCATACTGTAGCCTACACTGCCCTGCGTAGTAATCCCCTATGCGCAAAGTGATCAATCTACAACCTTAATCGTAATAATGTTACAGTAAACCACCAGACTGAACAACAGCTCTTAAGGACACTAAATGAAATCCTTGTTTGACATACAGGGAGCCAGTGCAGAGACCTGAGCACAGGACTAATGTGATCGTACTTCCTGGTTCTAGTCAGGACCCGAGCAGCAGCGTTCTGGATGTACTGCAGCTGTTTTTACAGCAGCTCGTTTGGAGAGGCCAGTGAGCAGGCCGTTACAGTAGTCTAATCTACTAGAGACAAACGCATGGATAATAAGTCTCTCCAGGTCTGGTTTAGACACTATACTTTTTGATTTTGGCAATGTTTTTTAGATGGTAAAAAGCTGTTGATGTCATTGATTTGATGTGGCTGTTAAAATTCAAGTCTGAGTCCATTATTACCCCCAGATTTCTAACTTGATTTGTAGGTTTTAGAGTAAAACTCTGGAGGTGACTGCTAATACTTTCTTTTGTTTCTGTGGGCCAAAGACGATGATTTCAGTCTTGTCTGAGTTCAGCTGGAGAAAGTTGTTTTGCATCCACACACTGATCTGTTGGATGCAGTGACAGAGTGAATCCACTGGTCCATATTCACCTGCCATCAGTGAGTAGTCACTGAAGAAAGAGACGTGGGTCTGGCCCGGTCCACAGCGAAACGTCTGGATGCAGCCATGTCTCGCTGTTTATCACTGAAATTATGGAACTTCAGTATAATAGGTCTTGAGCGCTCGTGAGCCTGGGATCACAGCATGAGTTTTCAAAGCTCACTATTTGTCTGGCTCTCACACCGATAAGCGTAATCTTCTCAGGTTAACTGGTGATTTAGATGGATATTTCACTTAGATTCAACTGCAGTGCCGACAGAGCTGTCTAGGATAAGCTGCCATCTTGAAAACCTCCTATTGCTCCTATTTCAGAATCAGAATCAGAATCAGAAAGAGTTTATTGCCATTGTCAATGAACAAAATTCAAAAACATAGGAACTTGTCTCGGCCTTAAGGTGCAACATAAACACTGAGTAATAATAAAACAACATATATTCAATCAAAAAAGGGCATGCATTAGGAAAACAATTTAAAATTACTATACAATAAAAATAAAAATAGGCATTTCTATGTACACAAGTTTACAGTTTATGTTTAAAAATTTCTAACCTTCTTTGTAGGTTTTAGAATGAGAGAGACCGGAGATGACTGCTGACTTCTTTTTGTTTCTGTGGGACCAAGACGATGACTTCAGACTTTTAAAAATATGTATATCATTTAAATAGTTATTACATTTATTTTTATTTTTCATTTTAAATTAAAACTAGAACATAACAAAACATAGAAAAACAGTGAGGTACATAATTAATTAATTCCTTTTTAGTGCTTGGTCATGGGTGACTGGAGCCTATCCCAGTGACTTTGGACCTTAAGCAGAGTACACCATGGACAGGGGCCAGCTTGTCACAGGGTTAACAGAGATTTAGACACACAGACAACCATTCACACTCACATTAATTCACTAGGGGCAACATACAGTTGCAATTTGCCTTACGCATCCATGTCTTTGGACGGTGGCAGGAATTATTGGGAGGTTAGACCGCTAACTGCTCTGCCACTTGCTCGCTCTACAACAGTTAAGATTGACATGACAGGAAACACTCAAATCCACACATTGATCTGTTGAAATCATTTGAAATGATTACAGATAGAGGCTTAATCCACAAGGAGGCAAAACAAGAGTAAACACTAATATAGTGCTAATCATCAGGTCTCTAAGCACATTACTATTGTTTGATTGTACTGTTTTTGTATGGTACTTATTTACTTTTTTCTCACTTTGAAATTTGTAATTCACAGAGACCCTAAATATATAATGTTAAATGTATTATATTTTACTTGTTAGAACATAGACCAACCCCTCTATTCTGTTTCTCTGATTTTAGTCAGTTTGAACCCATATATTAAAGGATTGATGAATGGAGGGAAAAGGAGAAACTCTATTGCAATAAAGTTTTGAAAGTGTTGGGGAGATTATCTGACCCAAATCTCATATGCATCACATCAAAGAATATTGTAAAGACAAACGTGAGCAGGGAGGCTAAATGTGGCACACAGGTCTGCAAAAACTTCACTCTATCGTCCTTTGACCGCACACATGTTTTAACCATGTGCATGTAAGTCCAAACTATGAAAACACCATGACAAAGGTAAATGATTATAGTTGCATATGCAAAAACATTGTGCACGTGGGTATCGGCTTTACAACCCAGTTTAACAATGATCCAATTTGCACAAAACAGCCTTTGAATATGTGAGCTACATAATGTCAGTTCAGAAGTAAGACCAATATTAATTGCTAAAATGCAACATGGTGTGAGCCAAGAGAAACATACCAAATGTGAGAGTTTTTTCCTAGTCATGATTGAATGGTAGTGCAAAGGCCGACAAATGGCCAGATACCTGTCGTACGCCATAACTGCTAAAATAGACAAGTCACTGCAGGCAAAAGAGTACATGACAAACGCTTGTATGAGACAACCATTATATGAGATTCCTGGAGATGGAGTTTGTAAATCGATGAGAAATTTAGGGTAGAAACCAGCTGTCCCATACAATGCATTAATACAGAAACAACACAGTAAAATATACATAGGCTCATGAAGATTTGAATCTAAAACAATTATAACAATGAGAGAAATATTGAAAAAGAGAATAAGGCAGTAATACACCAAAGTGAGAGAAAAAATAGTTAATCTGTTAGTCATTGTCTCATTCAGTCCAGACAGAGTGAAAAGTGTCACAGTCGAAACATTATCCATTCTTGTCACTGTTCTGTGCTTCCATCTTTACTAGAGCTCCTCTGTCTCCCTCTTACTTATACTAAGCAGGGTCAAAGCAAAACATCTGGCACTTATGCAACTGGGAGAGAATTAAAAAAAAGAAGATGCCTAAAAAAATAACGGTCATGCCCTACTACCAAAAATGTAAAAATGTTGATTTATTCTTTAATATAGACTTCTTTTTTAAGAAAAAACTTAAAAATTCCAAATGACTAATTATCCGTCTGCCTGTATGTTTGGCATGATGGGATAAAGGAGAAGGTAATGGTCAAAGGATGATTATGGAAATAAATATGTATATATAGAATTTGGATTTTCTGATAATGTTACCTAACAGGCAGCATATAAAGAGTAAACAGAATTGGACCGAGAACTGAACCCTGTGGCACACCGTAGGTTACTTTAGAACAGGGTGAGGAGCTCTGGTTTACATTAACAAACTGGTACCTATCCGATAGGTAGGATTTAAACCAGCTGAGGGCTGTCCCTCTGACACCTACATCATATTCTAACCTCTGCAGTAGAATGTTGTGGTCGATGGTGTCGAACACTGCACTGAGGTCCAATAGAACCAGGATTGAGACCAGTCCATCGTCAGCAGCTAATAACAAATCATTTGTGACTTTAAATAGTGCAGTTTCAGTGCTGTGGTGGGCTCTGAACCCTGACTGGAAAACTTCAAATAAGTTATTGTCCTGTAGATGGCGACAAAGCTGTTTTAACTACAACTCTTTCAAGGATTTTAGAGACAAAGGGTGGATTTGAAATAGGTCTGTAGTTTATCAACTGGTCAGGATCAAGATTAGGCTTTTTCAGAAGCGGTTTAATGACTGCATGTTTGAAGGACTGTGGGACATAACCACTTTTTAGTGAAGTATTTATTATATTAAGAATAGAATCTATAATTAGGGGGAGAATGTCTTTGAGGCGTCTGCTTGGAATACAAGATGACATTTTAGAGGACATAATGGCTTGAGTTATCTCTGCTTGATCAACAGCAGCGAACCTTTCTAGTGTTACTGATGGATTTATATGTGACACTAGTTTTACAGCTTGGGCTTGTTCAGGGCTAATAGTGGGAGTAGTTTCATCTAACTTATCTCTGATTGTTTTTATTTTATTGTTAAAAAATAGAATCAAATCATTAGAGCTGAGAGTAGCTGGGAGTGAGGGCTCTACTGCGCTGTGACAGTTTGCTGGCTACAGCGCTGAAAAGAAATCTAGTGTTATTTTTGTTGCCTCTATTAAATTTGAATAGTATCTGGTTTGGTCCTTACGCAGAGTCTGCTTATAGGACAGTAGGCAGATTTTCCATGCTTTTAGGGATTCCTCCGTATCGGAGTGACGAAATGGTCTTTTCTAATTTTCTAACTCTTTGTTTATGTGAACTCAGTTCTTCTTTGTACCATGGGGAGACACGTTTTGGCCTAATGACCTTCTGCTTTGGCGGCGCTGCAACATCAAGAGCGGACTTCAGAGAGTTCATGGTCAAGTCGACAAATTGATCACTTACACTGGGACTAAGGCCGTTCTCAGCAGGATCACATGACATGTCGCTGAATATTGGCTCTATTATTTCTTTGAACTTTGAGATAGATTTTTTGGATATTGTCCTTTTCATTATGACTTTATTTTGTGGGGTTGGATAATCTTTAAGAACAAACTGAAAGGTAATTAGGAAATGATCTGACAGTATAGGGTTTTGAGGGAAGACAATGAGGTCACTAATCTCTATTCCATATGTTAGAACAAGATCTAGAGTGTGCTTGTGACTGTGAGTTGGTTTATTTACATTTTGCGCAAAAACCAATGCTATCTAACAGGGCCTTGAAAGAATTACTGAGAGAGTTATCGTTCACGTTCACGTGGATATTGAAATCTCCAACTATCACTACTTTATCCCAGTCTGAACACCAAGTTTGATATAAAGTCTGAGAACTCTGTTAAAAACTCTGAACTCCTTTTTGGTTTCTCCAATTTGGACATGTGATTGATAGCATGAGGCTTTCAAATGAGCTAAATGTATTGTTAATTTTAGGACTCAAGAGTAGGCTTGAGTGTGAGATCACTGCCACACCACCACCTCGGCCTGTGCTCCTGGCAGTCTGAAAGTTAACATGAGTGGGTGGAGTGGACTCATTTAGTCTGACATAAAATCTTGTTGAAGCCAAGTTTCAGTTAGAGCTAGAAGATCTATGTTACAATCATTAATTCATTCATTAACTAAAAGCGATTTAGAGGAAATTGGCCTAATGTTTAACAGTCCACATTTTACAAACGTATTTATTTGTTTATTTGTATCATTTGTGAGTGTTGTTTTTATTAAGTTCTTTGGTCTGACGCCTGAACTAGCTTTTCTGAGGTTTGACTTTTTGACATTATTTGCACGAGGGACACACACAGTCTCTATCTGCCTTGAGTCTGAACACTTCATTTGTGACAGAGCGGGCGAGAGCTCAGCGACAGAGGAGCGTCTTACACTGCTGCTCTGCGCCCGGGGCTCATCCCTGGGTGGTCACTTTAGACGACTAAGGCTATCTGTCAAATTCCGAACTAAAAGAGATGTACCCCCCGTAGTCGGATATTTAAAAGCTTTAAGGGGAAAAAGTTCTCTGTATGACTGTTCTGCTTGTGTCCATGGAAATGCTTACTTCAGATGTTCCACAGCATGGCATTAAACGTGTTGCATTTATTTTATATACCAGTGTTTTTCTTGATCAAAAATCAGTCACGTGCGGTGACTTTTATGGATGTGCAAGCAGACTTGGTGGGTTCAATATTTAGTGGATAACACAAAAGTGAAAAAAAAATCTAATATCTAAAGTGAGGATTTGACCCCCAGCCTCCCATGTGAAGGACAAAGGCCCATCCTACTGAGTTAAACCTCCATACCTGAGATAAATGATGATTGGTTTAAAATAAGACGAGTTAATTTAGTAAACAAATTAGTGCTCTATGTTGTTAAATGACTACCATGTATTTTTAACTAAGATCAAATCATTATAAACGTGAACAGAGCCTTAGCTACAAACAAAGACTTGTCTCTAAACGATAGAGATTTAAGTCTGTTTGTTGATGCTGTTGCTTCACTTCTCCTCGCACATGTGCAGTTAGGGAAAAACCTGCAAACATCCAAGATTCCCTCAGGTTTATTCAACTTGGTTTGAGCATAGATCAATGGGTTTGAGGCGGTGTGTTCCTCAGAATGCATGCACAGACCTCTAAAGGAAGCTGCTGTCTGCTCTGGTGTTTGTTTGTTTTTTATGACATATTGATATTATTAGTTGCCGGGACTATGATCAGTGTGTTATTTATAATATTTTTCAAACATTTATTTTTCCTTAAGGGGTTATCTTTCCATTGACATATTGTCACAGTCTGCTCATCTCCTGTCTGATGGTATCTTTCCAATCTGCCAGTCAGCCACACCTCCTCGTCAGACCAACTCCCTTCTCGTATCTCTGCTCCACTCTACCTGTTAGCCACGCCTTCTCATCAGGCCAACTCTCCACATCTGTGACAGATCTGGCTGCATTTAAGCCTGCTCCTGTCTCTGCGCCAGAGCCAAGATTATTCTTCTATTATGCCTGACTTTTCCAGCGGGTTTCCCCGGACTGTAGTACCTGTTGCCGACCTCATCAGTCCCCGGCCTGCCTGCCTCGCCACTGCCCTGGATATCACCCTCAGCCTTCTGTCTTCGACCACGAGTTTCGCCTGTTCCTCCTGCTTAGACACCTGCTCGGCTCTGTGGCTACACAGCTCACTACTGGGCCTGTCAGTCAGCTAGGTAATCCAACCGTGTTTGGCTTTAGCATCAGTCAGCGACACCAGGCTCACGCCTTCTCAGATCTCGCAGAAGATCATGGTGAGCCAAGACTTTTCACCCTGCCACTGTATCAACTGTTAAAGATTGCAGTGATAAATAAAGGTCATTACCGACTGATATTCCGTCCTGCTTGTGCTGCTTTTGGGTTCCTCACCTTACCCCTGACACATTGATATCATACATAATTCATTCTTTAGATGCCAGTTTTTATGCCCAATACCATGCACAGCAAATTTAAATAATATGCAATAATTTCAATACTATGATTTTTTATTAAAGCCACGCGCAGGTTTTAAAGGCTCTCGCCTCCTTGGGACCGCGGGGTAAAAGCACACTTCTCATCCTGCAGCCTTTTTCACCTACATCACTCCTGTCCCCCACAAACGGTACCAACTTTATACTTCATTCATTACAATGAGAGATTTTGTAACATTTTCACAACCTTATTATTCCGAGATAGATGTCCCTGTTGGATACCAGCCATGGGCGTATTCGTCCTTTTGTTTACTACTCGATTTTCGCAAGTATTTGGGCCCCAGATACAATTGTAATTGGTAAATACAATTATTGATTAGGCCCTCCAAATTAAGATGTTTTTACCCACTTAGGTCTGTCTCGAAATGCATTTTATCTATGAGCAGCCTAATGTCACACACATTACCTGCCGCCGCCGCCCCCCCCAACACACACACACACACACAAATCATGTAATTTTGGAACAGGACACTATCCAAACTGTGGATTTGGTTTTGAACAAAAACCTCTTAGATTTCTTGTCACTACATCGGTGAACTTTTCCTTTTGGGAATTAGGAACTTTTTAGTTTTTTCTCATCCTTTTTCAATTTGATTTATTTTTGTAACCCCCAAAAACAAAACAGCAGTTGCCTCGAAGGCAGTGAAAAACAGAGTAAACAATGTTCATAAGTTAGCAAATGTCCAAACATCCCCTGTCCTTAGACCCTCCATCTCAGCAAGGAAAAACTACAAAACCTCTGTGGGAGAAAGTAAAAAACCTCAGGGAGAACGGACAGGCTGATGCTCATCCATGCCTTTTTAAACAAAGCGTGTGCATTTCTTTATAGAACACTACTTGAAACTTAAATCATCATAGGTAAATCACCATGATATGGGTGAAAACATAACATTTTAACCATTAGCTTTAAAATGAATGCTTAACTCCATGATTTTATTTTTAATTTGACCTGCCTTGGCAGGTTGGATCAGGACAAAACTCATTTCAAAATAAGAAAGGGTTATCACAATAAATGTACCTTCAGATGCACAAATTCCCCCTAACAGCACAAGGGTTAAAAAAAAATTGGGCCCGTATAAGTCATCTAGTATATAGGTATGAATAATTTAAATCTAATAATTCACCTTTTTCATAAATTTAACAAGACATAATAAGAACAACTTCATATAAAACCTAAAATAAAAAACAAAGACTGGGAGGTTTTTATGAAAAGAAACCTGATCCTGAACATGAACCTGACCTTTGAACTGAAAATTGGGCTTTTTACCCATGGACACGCATAGTGCCATTTTGAAGCTTTGCCGAGTAATGGAGTCTTAATGTTTCCAAACTACAAGGATGTGGGCGGGGATAGGGGTTACATGAAAACAGGAATTTTACGAGCATTCAAGGCTCAAATGCAGGGACAATAAAAGATTACTCAAACATTCACAAATCAATCAAAATACAACTTTAAATAAGCAAATGATGAGAGAACACCATTATAACAAGGCTGAAAGCTCTTTGAATAATTGAATTGAATTTGCGTAACATGTCCCCTTATCAAGGTTAATCATATTGTTGTTCTAATTCGTCCTATAACAACTTTCACATCTATGTAAAACAAAATCTGCAAGAAAATGTATTTTCAATTACGTGCTGGTCAGTGTCCCCATACCCCTGGGTTGGTGTAGATCGTGCTAGAAAACATGGAAAATGGAAACTTAGAAATTGTGTACAAATAACTTTAATAGTTGTAAAAGTTACAAGACATGGAGAATCCGTGCACGATACTATTTTGTCTAGTCCTACTACAGTGTGTTAACCACATTTATCAGTTTGCGCTGTTAAATGTAATTTATTTTTTACATAGAAAAGACCTGCGATTTTGTTTCTGATTTTAGTCAGTTTAAACCCATAAATTAAAGGATTTAGAAATGGAGGAACAAGAACGAACTCAATGGCAATAAAGTTTTTCAAATGCTGTGGGAGACTTTCTGGACCAAAGCGCATGTGCATCAAATCAAACAGGAGAGTACAAACAAAAGTGATCATAGATGTTAAATGTGGCACACAGGTCTGCATAAACTTCACTCTGTCATCTTTAGACCGTACACATGTTTTAACCATGTGCATGTAAGTCCACACAACAAAGAAACCATGTCCCACATAAAGGAACATGGTACAATAAGCAAAACACTGTTCGGAAAAGTATTTGCTTTGGGACAGGCAAGTTTGACAATTACCCAGTTCACACAAAGTATCCTCTGAATGTGTGTGCCACAAAGCTGAAGCTGAGACGTGAGGACAACATTGAGAGCGATAATGCAACATGGTGTGAGCCAAGAGAAACATACCAAATGTGACAGTTTCTTCTTAGTCATGATGATTGAATGGTAGTGCAAAGGCCGGCAAATGGCCAGATACCTGTCGTACGCCATAACTGCTAAAATAGACAAGTCACTGCAGGCAAAAGAGTACATGACAAACGCTTGTATGAGACAACCATTATATGAGATTTCTGGAGATGTAGTTTGTAAATCGATGAAAAATTTAGGGTAGAAACCAGCCGTCCCATACAATGCACTAATACAGAAAAAACTACACAGTAAAATATACATAGGCTCATGAAGATTTGAATCCAAAAACAATTATAACAATGAGAGAAATATTGAAAAAGAGAATAAGGCAGTAATACACCAAAGTGAGAGAAAAAATAGTTAATCTGTTAGTCATTGTCTCATTTCAGTCCAGACAGAGTGAAAAGTGTCACAGTCGAAAACATTATCCATTCTTGTCACTGTTCTGTGCTTCCATCTTTACTAGAGCTCCTCTGTCTCCCTCTTACTTATACTAAGCAGGGTCAAAGCAAAACATCTGGCACTTATGCAACTGGGAGAGAATTAAAAAAAGATCCCTAAAAAAATAACGGTCATGCCCTACTACCAAAAATGTAAAAATGTTGATTTATTCTTTAATACAGACTTCTTTGTTTTTACAAGAAAACACTTAAAATTCCAAATGACTAATTATCCGTTTGGCATGATGGGATAAAGGAGAGGGTAATGGTCAAAGGATGATTATGGAAATAAATATGTATATAGAATTTGGATTTTCAAAAGCTGCTATTTAAAAGCTTTAAGGGGGGAAAAGTGCTCTGCATGACTGTTCTGCTTGTCTCCATGGAGATGCTTACTTTCAGATGTTCCACAGCATGGCATTAAACGTGTTGCATTTATTTTATATACCAGTGGTTTTTTGCTCAAAATCTGTAGCGTGCGGTGACTTTTATGGATGGGCAAGCAGACTTGGTGAGTTCAATATTTAGTGGATAACAAAAGTGAAAATAATCTAATATCTAAAGTGAGGATTTGACCCCCAGCCTCCCATGTGAAGGACAAAGGCCCATCCTACTGAGTTAAACCTCCATGCCTGAGATAAATGATGATTGGTTTAAATAAGATTACTTCATTTAGTGCTCTATGTTGTTAAATGACTGCATGTATTTTTAACTAAGATCAAATCATTATAAACGTGAACAGAGCCTTAGCTACAAACAAAGACTTGTCTCGAAACGTTAGAGATTTAAGTCTGTTTGTTGATGCTGTTGCTTCACTTCTCCTCGCACATGTGCAGTTAGGGAAAAACCTGCAAACATCCAAGATTCCCTCAGGTTTATTCAACTTGGTTTGAGCATAGATCAATGGGTCTGAGGCGGTGTGTTCCTCAGAATGCATGCACAGACCTCTAAAGGAAGCTGCTGTCTGCTCTGGTGTTTGTTTGTTTTTTTATGACATATTGATATTATTAGTTGCCTGTGACTATGATCAGTGGTGTTATTTTCAAACATTTATTTTTCCTTAAGGGGTTATCTTTCCATTGACATATTGTCACAGTCTGCTCATCTCCTGTCTGATGGTATCTTTCCAATCTGCCAGTCAGCCACACCTCCTCGTCAGACCAACTCCCTTTCTCGTATCTCTGCTCCACTCTACCTGTTAGCCACGCCTTCTCATCAGGCCAACTCTCCACATCTGTGACAGATCTGGCTGCATTTAAGCCTGCTCCTGTCTCTGCGCCAGAGCAAGATTATTCTTCTATTATGCCTGACTTTCCAGCGGGTTTCCCCGGACTGAGTACCCTGTTGCCGACGACCTCATCAGTCCCCGGCCTGCCTGCCTTCGCCACTGCCCTGGATATCACCTCAGCCTTCTGTCTTCGACCACGAGTTTCGCCTGTTCCCTCCTGCTTAGACACCTGCTGGCTCTGTGGCTACACAGCTCACTACTGGCCTGTCAGTCAGCTAGGTAATCCAACCGTGTTTGGCTTTAGCATCAGTCAGCGACACCAGGCTCACGCCTTCTCAAGATCTCGCAGAAGATCATGGTGAGCCAAGACTTTTCACCCTGCCACTGTATAAACTATTAAAGACTGCAGTGATAAATAAAGGTCATTACCGACTGATATTCCGTCTGATTGTGGCTGCTTTTGGGTCCTCACCTTACCCCTGACACATTGATATCATACAGAATAATTCATTCTTTAGATGCCAGTTTATGCCCAATACCATGCACAGCAAATTTAAATAATATGCAATAATTCAATACTATGATTTTTATTATTAAAGCCACGCGCAGTTTTAAAGGCTCTCGCCTCCTTGGGACCGCGGGGTAAAAAGCACACTTCTCATCCTGCAGCCTTTTTCACCTACATCACTCCTGTCCCCACAAACGGTACCAACTTTATACTTCACTCATTACAATGAGAGATTTTGTAACATTTTCACAACCTTATTATTCCGATATAGATGTCCTGTTGGATACCAAGCCATGGGCGTATTCGTCCTTTGTTTACTACTCGATTTTCGGCGAGTATTTGGGCCCCAGATACAATTGTAATTGGTAAATACAATTATTGATTAGGCCCTCAAATTAAGATTTTTTTTTACCCACTTGGGTCTGTCTCGAAATGCATGTTATCTATGAGCAGCCTAATGTTACACAAATTGTCATTTTGGAACAGGAACACTATCCTAACTGTGGATTTGGTTTTGAACAAAAACTTCTTAGATTTCTTGTCACTACATCGGTGAACTTTTCCTTTAGGGAATTAGGAACTTTTTAGTTTTTCTCATTTTTCAATTCAATATATTTTTGTAACCCCCAAAATCACAGCAGCAGTTGCCTCGAAGGCGACAGTGAAAAACAAAGTGAACAATGTTCATAAATTAGCAAATGTCCAAAACATCCCCTGTCCTCAGACCCTCCATCTCAGCAAGGAATAACAACAAAACCTCTGTGGGGAGAAAGTAAAAAACCTCGGGGAGAACGGACAGGCTGATGCTCATCCATGCTTTTTTAACAAAGCGTGTGCATTTCTTTCTAGAACACTACTTGAAACTGTGTAAATCATCATAGGTAAATCACCATGATATGGGTGAAAACATAAATGTTTTTGAATATCTGATCAAATCAGGCATTAAGATGGCTCACTCATGCCTAATATAGCAAGATCAAGAGTTCTGATATCAACGAAGATGAACTCTCCCTGACTGTTGCTACAAAGACAAAAATCACCCCACCTAAACCCCCCACCTTTTCACCTGGTCCCAAACGCTCACCTGCTCCCGCTGCACCAACAAAAGCCCCCCACCTATCCCCCCTCGCCTTTTACCTGGTATCTCCCATAGCTAGGATGCACTGGGTCTCAGGTTGCCGGGACTTATAGTCGTAATAAAAAATCAAACCAACCCGGGGCCCTGTGAAAAAACAGCCTCCCTAGTGCTATTTCTGTTGTAACATCACACAGATGGGGAAACAAAAAATGCGAGTCCGACTGCCCAATCTGAGAAATTTGATTCATATTCCCTGTAAAAAAGATAATGCCCAGTCTCACTGAAACTAGTCTGAAACTTGCTGTACTAAATGTCAGATCCTTATGTAACAAATCAATTCTTAATTAATAATTTTATTTCTTCTTATAATCTTGATTTTATGTTTTTAACTGAACATGGCTTGACAAAAAACACAGGAAATTTTAGTTCTAATAGAATCTGCTCCACCCAACTTTATGTTTGAATCTGAAACACGAGAAAACAAAGGGAGGAGGTCCATCCATCCATCTTCTTCCGCTTTATCCGGGGCCGGGTCGCGGGGGCAGCAGTCTAAGCAGGGACTCCCAGACTTCCTTTTCCCCAGACACTTCCTCCAACTCCTCCGGGGGGATCCCGAGGCGTTCCCAGGCCAGCCGAGAGACATAGTCCCTCCAGCGTGTCCTGGGTCTTCCCCGGGGCCTCTCTCCGGTGGGACATGCCCGAAACACCTCCCTAGGGAGGCGTCCAGGAGCTATCCGGACAGATGCCTGAGCCACCTCAGCTGGCTCCTCTCAACGTGGAGGAGCAGCGGCTCTACTCCGAGCTCCTCCCGTGTGACTGAGCTCCTCACCCTATCTTCTAAGGGAGCGCCCAGCCACCCTGCGGGGGAAACTCATTTCGACCGCTTGTATCCGCGATCTTGTCCTTTCGGTCACTACCCAAAGCTCATGACCATAGGTGAGGGTAGGAACGTAGATTGACCGGTAAATCGAGAGCTTTGTCTTTCGACTCAGCTCCTTCTTTACCACAACGGTCCGATGCAGCGACCGCATCACTGCAGACGCTGCACCGATCCGCCTGTCAATCTCACACTCCATCCTTCCCTCACTCGTGAACAAGACCCCGAGATACTTAAACTCCTCCACTTGGGGCAAGGACTCCCCACCCACCTGGAGAGGGCAAGCCACCTTTTTCCGGTCAAGAACCATGGCCTCAGATTTGGAGGTGCTGATTCTCATCCCAGCTAATTCACATTCGGCTGCAAACCGTCCCAGTGCATGTTGCAGGTCCAGGTTTGATGGAGCCATCAGGACAACATCATCTGCAAACAGCAGAGATGAGATCCTGTGCTCTCCAAACCGGACCCCCTCCGCCCCCTGACTGCGCCTAGAAATTCTGTCCATAAAAACAATGAACAGAACCGGTGACAAAGGGCAGCCCTGGCGGAGTCCAACACGCACTGGGAACAGATCTGACTTACTGCCGGCAATGCGAACACAGCTCCTGCTCCGGTCATACAGGGACCGGACAGCCCTGAGCAAAGGGGGCCCGGACCCCGTACTCCCGCAGCACCCCCCAAAGGTCGAAAAGCCTTCTCCAGATCCACAAAGCACATGTGGACTGGTTGGGCAAACTCCCATGAACCCTCGAGCACCCGATGGAGAGTATAGAGCTGGTCCAGTGTTCCACGACCAGGACGAAAACCACTCTGCTCCTCCTGAATCTGAGGTTCGACTATCGGTCGGATTCTCCTCTCCAGTACCCTGGAATAGACCTTACCAGGGAGGCTGAGGAGTGTGATCCCTCTATAGTTGGAGCACACCCTCCGGTCCCCCTTCTTGAACAGAGGGACCACACCACCCCGGTCTGCCAGTCCAGAGGCACCGACCCGACCGCCACGCGATGTTGCAGAGGCGTGTCAACCAAGACAGTCCTGCAACATCCAGAGACTTTAGGTACTCGGGGCGTATCTCATCCACCCCCGGAGCTCTGCCACCGAGGAGTTTGCCAACAACCTCAGTGACTTCGGCTTGGGTGATGGATGAGTCAGCCTCCGAGTCCTCCGTCTCTACTTCCTCTTCGGAAGACGTGACAGTGGGATTTAGGAGGTCCTCAAAGTACTCCTTCCACCGCCCGACGACATCCCCAGTCGAGGTCAGCAGGTCCCCCCCGCACCGTAAACGGTGTTGGTGGAACACTGCTTCCCCCTCCTGAGGCGCCGGACGGTTTGCCAGAATTTCTTTGGGGCCGACCGATAGTCCTCCTCCAGGGCCTCCCCGAACTCCTCCCAGACCCGGGTTTTTGCCTCTGCGACAGCACGAGCTGCGCACGCCTGGCCCGCCGATACCCGTCAACGGGCCTCAGGAATCCCACAAGCCAAAGAGGCCTGATAGGCCTCCTTCTTCGCGCCTGACGGCATCCCTTACTTCCGGTGTCCACCACCGGGTTCGGGGGTTGCCGCCGCGACAGGCACCTGAGACCTTGCGACCACAGCTCCGAGCAGCCGCATTGACAATGGAGGTCGAGAACATGGTCCACTCGGACTCAATGTCCCCAGCCTCCCCGCGGATTTGGGAGAAGCTCTCCCGGAGGTGTGAATTGAAGACCCTGCTGACAGCGGGCTCCGCAAGACGTTCCCAACAGACCCTCACAATACGCTTGGGCCTGCCAAGTCTGTCCGGCTTCCTCGCCGCCAGCGGATCCAACTCACCACCAGGTGGTGATCGGTTGACAGCTCCGCCCCTCTCTTTACCCGAGTGTCCAAGACACGCGGCCGGAGGTCAGATGACACGACAACAAAGTCGATCATTGACCTCCGGCCTAGGGTGTCCTGGTGCCACGTGCACTGGTGGACACCCTTGTGCTTGAACATGGTGTTCGTTATGGACAGTCCGTGACTAGCACAGAAGTCCAATAACTGAACACCACTCGGGTTCAGATCGGGGGGGCCGTTCTTTCCCAATCACCCCTCTCCAGGTGTCACTGTCGTTGCCCACGTGGGCGTTGAAGTCCCCAGTAGAACAACGGAGTCCCCGGACGGTGCACTGTCCAGTACCCCTCCAGGGACTCCAAGAAGGCCGGGTACTCAGCACCGTTGTTCGGCCCGTAGGCCGACACCACAGTGAGAGACCTGTCCCCAACCCGAAGGCGTAGGGACGCGACCCTCTCGTTCACTGGGGTAAACTCCAACACATGGCGGCTGAGCTGTGGGGCAATAAGCAAACCCACACCAGCCCGCCGCCTCTCCCCGCAGGCAACACCAGAGAAGTGGAGCGTCCAGCCCTCTCGAGAGGATGGGTTCCAGTGCCCAAACTGTGCGTGGAGGTGAGGCCGACTATATCTAGTCGGAACCGTTCAACCTCCTGCACAAGCTCAGGCTCTTTCCCTCCCAGCGAGGTGACGTTCCATGTCCCCAGAGTTAGTCTCTGCGTCCGGGGATCCGGTCGTCGAGGCCCCTGCCGTCGACTGCCGCCCAGATCCCTCCGCACCAGCCCCTTACGGATCCTCCTGCAGGTGGTGGGTCCACGGGAGGACGGCCCCCACGTCACTCGTTTGGGTTGCACCCGGCCAGGCCCCGTGGGGAAAGGCCCGGCCACCAGGCGCTCGCCGTCGAGCACCCACGCCAGGCCTGGCTCCAGGGTGGGGCCCCGGTAACGCCCAATCCCGGGCGACGTAACTGGCCTTGTTTTTTCTTTCCATCATAGGGGGTTTGTTAACAAGACATAATAAGAACAGCTTCATATAAAACCTCCTAAAATAAAAAACAAAGACTGGGAAGTTTTTATGAAAAGAACCTGATCCTGAACATGAACCTGACCTTTGAACTGAAAATTGGGCTTTTTACCCCATGGACACGCATAGTGCCATTTTTGAAGCTTTGCCGAGTAATGGAGTCTTAATGTTTCCAAACTACAAGGATGTGGGCGGGGATAGGGGTTACATGAAAACAGGAATTTTACGAGCATTCAAGGCTCAAAATGCAGGACAATAAAAGATTACTCAAACATTCACAAAATCAATCAAAATACAACTTTAAATAGCAAATGATGAGAGAACACCATTATAAAAGGCTGAAAGCTCTTTGAATAATTGAATTGAATTTGCGTAACATGTCCCCTTATCAAGGTTAATCATATTTTTGTTCTAAATCGTCCTATAACTTTCACATCTATGTAAAACAAAATCTGCAAGAAAATGTATTTTCAATTATGTGCTGGTCAGTGTCCCATACCCTGGGTTGGTGTAGATCGTGCTAGAAAACATGGAAATGGAAACTTAGAAATTGTGTACAAATAACTTTAATAGTTGTAAAAGTTACAAGACATGGAGAATCCGTGCGATACTATTTTGTCTAGTGTCTACTACAGTGTGTTAACAACATTTATCAGTTTGCGCTGTTAAATGTAATTTATTTTTTACATAGAAAAGATCTGCGATTTTGTTTTGATTTTAGTCAGTTTTAAAACCATAAATTAAAGGATTTAGAAATGGAGGACCAAGAACGAACTCAATGGCAATAAAGTTTTTCAAATCTGTGGGAGACTTCTGGCCAAAGCGCATGTGCATCAAATCAAACAGGGAGTACAAACAAAAGTGATCATAGATGTTAAATGTGGCACACAGGTCTGCATAAACTTCACTCTGTCATCTTTAGACGTACACATGTTTTAAAAAACCATGTGCATGTAAGTCCACACAACAAGAACCATGTCCAGATAAAGGAACATGGTACAATAAGCAAAAACACTGTTCGGAAAAGTATTTGCTTTGGACAGGCAAGTTTGACAATTACCCAGTTACACAAAGTATCCTCTGAATGTGTGTGCCACAAAGGAAGCTGAGACGTGAGGACAACATTGAGAGCGATAAATGCAACTGGTGTGAGCAAGAGAAACATACAAATTGTGAGTTTTTTCTTAGTCATGATTGAAAGGTAGTGCAAAGGCCGCAATGGCGATACCTGTCGTACGCCATAACTGCTAAAATAGACAAGTCACTGCAGGCAAAAGAGTACATGACAAACGCTTGTATGAGAAACCATTATATGAGATTTTCTGGAGATGTAGTTTGTAAACGATGAAAAATTTTAGGGTAGAAACCAGCCGTCCATACAATGCACTAAATACAGAAACTACACAGTAAATATACATAGGCTCATGAAGATTTTGAATCCAAAACAATTATAACAATGAGAGAAATATTGAAAAGAGAATAAGGCAGTAATACACCAGGTGAGAGAAAAAATAGTTAATCTGTTAGTCATTGTCTCATTCAGTCCAGACAGAGTGAAAAGTGTCACAGTCGAAACATTATCCATTCTGTCACTGTTCTTGCTTCCATCTTTACTAGAGCTCCTCTGTCTCCTCTTACTTATACTAAGCAGGGTCAAAGCAAAACATCTGGCACTTATGCAACTGGGAGAGAATTAAAAAAGATCCCTAAAAAAAACGGTCCTGCCCTACTACCAAAAATGTAAGTTGATTTATTCTTTAATACAGACTTCTTTGTTTTTACAAGAACACTTAAAATTCCAAATGACTAATTATGTTTGGCATGATGGGATAAAGGAGAGGGTATGGTCAAAGGATGATTAAGAAATAAATATGTATATAGAATTTGGGATTTCAAAAGCTGCTATTTAAAGCTTTAAGGGGAAAGTGCTCTGCATGACTGTTCTGCTTGTCTCTGGAAGATGCTTACTTCAGAGTTCCACAGCATGGCAATTAAACGTGTTGCATTTATTTTATATACCAGTGGTTTTTTTGCTCAAAATCAGTAGCGTGCGGTGACTTTTATGGATGGGCAAGCAGACTTGGTGGGTTAATATTTAGTGGATAAAAAAGTGAAAATAATCTATATTAAAGTGAGGATTGCCCCAGCCTCCATGTGAAGGACAAAGGCC